>JALJCO010013353.1:0-217500 GCA_023101725.1 Atherinomorus stipes | reverse complement strand
CCAGCCTGCTGGTTATTAATTAATCTGCTCCTTCGTCTAAACTCTACGCTCCTTCTCTACTGCTTCCCCGGAGTTCCTCAAACAGATTTATTTCACAGGGTGACAAAACTTCATTTATATTTAGTCTCTGGAATAACTAGTTGCCATATTTATTTACAAAGTGAAAATCTAGATGTGGGTGCATTAATCTGATTGTATGGCATGTTTGTTATCTGTGTAAGTGTGCTGACGTTATTTTCAGTTTTTCAACTATTTTGTTTTAGAGTTTCGAGTTCAAAATTTATTTTTGAGAAATTATATGCATCAACTCACCTTCCATGTTTTTAGAAACCAGAGTTAAGCTTGTTTTAATCGCCATGTCCTCTGTTCTGAGTGTTGTCTCTTCGTTGTTCAAGTCTTGTATGATGCACCGACAGCACAGTTCAGTTTCATCTTCCTGTGTCAATGAGCACCCCACCCTAAAAACGGCGTAGGTGGTGTCAAAGAACGAAAAAAATTTGCTTCAACCTGTTAAAACCTCATGTTACCCTCATACGTTACATCAGGTCTTAATGGGTTAAAAAGTTTTTAACAAATAATGATACACGAGGAAAAAAGTAATCCCAGAAAATAATTACAAAAACCTGTTCTCCATTGTTTATGATTAGCATGTTTATAATCTGGGTCCTATATCAATTTAGGCAATAAATTGCATGAATAGTCTGGAATTGCTAATTACCATTTAAGTTGATTTTATCTGTTAGAGAGGGTTCAAGTAAACCATTATTCAAAGCAAAACTTTACCACTGCTTGAAGTACAAAACCGGAGCCAAACAGACTTTCTCCTTGGTTTTCACGAAATACCTTCATGCTTTTGATTAAACTGATCTGAATTCAGTCTTGGATCATGCTGCTCCCAGCAGAGTTGCTTATGAGGAAACTGCTAGACAGGAAATTCAAAACATTATTATAGTCGTTACACTGTATATGGATTAACTATTGTCACATTTGAACCAAATATTTATAAACTGAGGGAATAAGTCCATGTCTGAGATGTTCTGGTTGCTGCGATTTCGAAGCTTTCATGTGAAGACTTTATTCTGAAACCAGGAAGTGTCCGCCAATATTCAGAATTGGGCCATTGCAGCTGAAAGGGATATTTGATGGTAGACTATCTGTGTTGACAACCACAATAGTGGCAGTGGTGGTGTAGAGGTTAGAGAAGTGGACTTCAGAGCTAGAGGACCCAGATTCAAGTCCCTGGGCAACTAGAAAACCACCATGGGCCTCTGAGCAAACCCCTTAACCCCCAAATGCTCCCTGAAGTGCTCTGGTATGAACTGCCAGATAAATATTTCATCTTTCAAACATCCACTTACTGTTGATAACATGTTTTCACAAACATGAGCACACACACAGAGAAGGTCACATTCCAATAAACATTAAATGAAGGGTTATAAATGAATGAAAAGCACTCGGAGAGCACAGACCTTCGCCAAGCAGCTCCGCTCCCTGATTTTTGTGTGTTCTGGATCATAGTATCTGTAATTTTCTCAGGATCTGGATCAACTTTTGAAACATTGTAGAAGTAATTGAGATCCTTTCTCATAATTTTTTACCAAACACTCAGGCCATTTGTATGGAGTTATATGGAAAAATTCCCAAAATTTGGCCTGTTAGGATGATTTTCATGTAAGAATGTTTAAGCCAGGGCTATTCAAATGACGGCCCAGAACGAACTTCCATGTGGCCCAGCCTTTGGTTATGCCAAAATAAATAAATAAAAATAAAAGAGGTTAAAAAAAAAAGATATTTCTACATCGATTGAAGGAACTCCTACCATATGGACCTTGAATGCAATAGGCGTGGTTGTTATTGTGCCCTCTGTCAGAGCAGCTTCACACCACCTGCTACTGTTACACGGTTGCATCTTGTTGTGTAGTGTGAATTTGACTTTAACCTTTTCTTACCTTTTTCATTTGTTGTTAAACATGTAGGCCTAAGTCAGAAACATCTCTGTGTAATTCAGCTGGTCCAGCTGCACTTCCTCCTACCATAAATAGAATTACACACACACGCCTGCACTTCCTGCAAGGGTGTCAGCTGCAGGGTTTAAAGCTAACTAAGAGTTAAATCCTTATTAGGACAAACCAGAGTAACAACTACTAGTTTTAATGTGCATTGTGTCCAATTGCCTTAAAGATTACCTTTTAAGAATTGTCTGTCCCTCATTAAGGTGAGGTTACAACAGAGGTATAAAACATGACGACTTCAGTTTTCGTAAGCTTCCTTAGGAGGCTCACAGCCTCTTGAGGAGGCTCATGGAGCTTCTCCAGGAGGCTCACGGGACAAGGAGAGCAGGTTTATCAGGGCACATAGGTCAGGACAGGAAGGCCTACGGGCTGAATATGAGATAAGATCAGTTACAGGGTTATAGAACTTGCTTTCTTTTTAGACAATTATCCTTTTCTGACATGACGGGAATTACACTGTGTAATTTTGTATTTACTTGCATTTTGCTTACATGCTTTAATAAAAGATCTCAGACTGCCTGAGGAAAAACCTGATTCACGCGCTAAGTCCCCGACTCATCCTTTTATAGGAACTTAGTTAAGAGTAAAGCTGCCTCTCGACACACGGATGAGACAAGAATACTTCCTTTAATATTTCCCGTTAGAGGTGAGTATGAGTTTTGGTCCGCGTTTAAATAGAGACTGCCGTGAGCAGAGAATAGTTACTGTTATATACTGATAAAGTATATACAGGTCTACTTCTGGTAAGACCTTGATTTACGACCTCCTGAACTTAGTAACGGATGTACTAAGGCTCTGAAGGCTGGGGAAGTAGGGGTGCCTCTGGAATGAATAGAGGCTTAGCGTCGTAGCCCTGAAAAGTCCCCCCCCCCCCCCCCCCCCCCCCCCCCACCTTCACTTTAATCTTTCAGATGGTTTATAAAACATGCTGCCACATTCAGAAAGTTTGCAGCCTCTTCATAGTTGTCTGATTTAGGTTGCAGGTAATGCAGTCACTGAGTGGTCACAGTTGCTGCCACAGCTGTCAGTGTTCGCCATGTACATTAGAGCAGATTTCATCTGCGTCAACATCTGCACCACTCCCCACAATAATCTACTCAACCCCACCTTTACTTTCCTATTTTTTCTCTATCTTTAAAAATATAAATTACTATGAATATATATTTATCTATGTATATTTAACTTTCCCCCAAATATATATTTTTTTTTCCCATCCTCTTTTAAAACAAAACCATTTTTTTTTTTTTTCTTGTGTGTGGAGGTCTATAAATATTTCTATTTTCAACGGATGGATGTGATCTCTTTTCAGCCTCTTTTCAACCAAATTTTGTTGGTGGGATTCCGTTCAGTGACTGGCCAAATCTCATGTCTACGGACATAGTGTAAATACTTCAGTGTAACCGTTGTTGGATACAATGTTTTTAATATTTAACTAATTACACAACAAATGTATGTTTGCACAAAAGACACCTTTAAATGTGAAGGGGTAGAAATTTGGAGCAGACAGCCAGGAACACCACTCTGCTTTACACTGGTCAGTGCTTCCATCTAGTGGTTAAAATGGTGTCATGGCATTATGTGTACTTTGATTCTTATATAAGATATTTACTGTGTAATTAAATCAATATCATAACAGTCATTTAAATTACAGTTATATTTTCAAAACAGAACTATTTGACTAAAAATATCTGAATTTATCAGTTTTCCGTCTGAATGACGAGATGAAACAGTATTTCTCTCAGCATCTCACCATGCAGTCATTTTATGTTCGAGTCCCTAAGATTTGTCATGGAACCCGCCTTTGTCCTGGCAGCTACCTGGTCTCGCTGTTATCTGAAGGAAATGCTGATCAGAAAAGAGAGGGGGGGGGGGGGGGGGGTTGGGGGGGGACCCAAAACCTAAACTAGTATTCCATATATTCAATTCACCACTGTGACAAAGCACCTACATGCCCAATATGAGTTTTTCTCCCTGAGATAATACCAAATTCTGTTGAGTTTTTTAGTTTGTTGGTAATGCATTAATATGCCAAAATAATGACTGCATTAATGTAAAGAGATTTATTGTGGAATTAACACATTCATTTTGATAACCCTTATATTCTAGGCTTACAACAACACTGTTACATATTTAAACCTGATCGTGCATCTCTTTATTGGAAAATTGAGCCACTCTTTGGTTCCACATCTTGTCGGGTGAAATTATTGTAAAATAAATACCTCGACTCTGCCCTCCGCAGGAGACGAGGTGACTTATTCTGACAACTAGCTGCTAAAGAGCATTTTACCAAAATATAAGTTTTCAGTCTTCTTCTCCTAGGTGACAGTTTGACAGAACTACTGAACTTATACCTTACCTCTATGTCAGAAGTGGAATTGTGACAGTCCAGTGGTAATGCCTGTTATTTTCTACCAACAGACTAAGTTTGGAAAACATTTACTTTCTATATTATCTGTATGGGAGTCGTTAAGCCCTGTTGTGGTTATACAAGAATTAAAAAAGGACTGCAGTGCTTTGCAAAACAGAAGAAGATAATAATATGTATGAATTTATATTAAATGAAGGAAATTTCTCAGGAAAGAATAAGTAGCCGTTTTTGTTTGTTTTAATTGATCTTTATTAAATCTTCAGTTGAGTGGAAACAGCTGCAGGAACGAGATCCACGTTTCTATCTTAACTCACAAACCCATGAACTGTGGATAGTGACCAATCGGGGATTATCACGCTTTCCGGAACTTTCCGGAATCTAGGCGTTTCCTCTTCTGGGCCATTTCAACAATAGGTTAATCCAATGTACCTGCTCTGTTACACTTTGTAAATCGGATAAACGCCAACCATACTTAAGTTTTAATTCAGTCCCCAGCTGTTCCACTGGAAACGGGAGGGTGCCCGATTTTCAGATGCTTGTGTGTTTTAAGACGCACAAAGTTAGGCACGTCAGCTAACGCTAGCCTGCTAACGCCAGCTGTTAGCATCATTGAAGTGCCAGCTACAAACAAACGTGCAACGTTGTTTATTATAAAGTTCGGCCCTTCACTCTGGCGAATCGCTTTGATCCATTTCTTCCTTAATATCACTTCAGTCGGGAATTCATGAAAATTTAAGTAGGGTTGGAGTTTATTCAATTTACGAAGTGGAACAGAGCAGGGACATTGGATTCAGCTATTGTTGAACTGGGCCGGAAGAGAAGCGGCTAAATGTTTCAAGTTCCGAAAAACCGGAACACGGAAGTTTGATATTCCCCTATAGAACGAGATCCCGTATACAAGCAGCCGAAATGAGGGTCCTCCGCAGCGTGGCGGCTGGCCAGGGTCTCCCTTGGAGAGAGGGTGAGAAGCGCAATCTTCTGGGATAGCCTTGGGTTCCCCCCAGACGAGCTGGTAGATTTGGCCAGGGAGAAAGAAAGGTGGGTTTCCCCCCACCTCAGATAAGCAGCAAGACAATGGATTACACAAGTGTGGAAAACATTGAACCACAAATTGATATCCTTTCTCAAGATGTTTCAAACTTATTGCTCTAACTGTGATGCTCCTTTTACTGTTGTAAGACTGAGATTAGAGTGTCTAATGCTTTTGAGAAAAACTTGTTTAGAACATCCCAACATAACACTGGTAGCTACAAAATATGAATCAAAATGTTGCGGTTATTTGTCATTTTTGCTTTAAGAATCCACATCTCGGGGACGTTTCTTTTGAAAAAGCTTCGTCAGGAGTTTCGGATCTTGTCTCTACAACTTTGTTCCAACAAGTGTTGACTTTATTCAAGCAACTCTGGGCTTTTTGCTTGACTGCATTTGCAGCCATTTTTGCTGCTTCCTTTGGTGTTTTTGCTCTTTCAGCTGCATCATACCCGACATAACCACCTGCCATTGCTGACATTGAAGCTAATCCTAGTACTGGTGCTGCTACTTCTACTGCTACTAAAGCCCCCCATTGCTGCTCCTGCTGCTGTTCCTAGTCCAAGTACCCCCCTCCAACACAGACTATTGACTTTCCTATAGCTTCTCGTAGCTCCACTGGCTCTGATGATGTTTTTGAAACTGTGAGAGCTACTCCAACTATCACTGCAACACCAAAGACGGCACCAAGCAGCGCACCTGTTGTAAAAGCAGCTAATTTGATCAAGAGTCTCTCAAAGACACTAACTTTAGCCTGCTGTCTGATCTCAGCTTCTGACATGTTTCCTGACTGCTCTCTCATGTCTTCTTCCTCTCGCTCAATTTCTTCCTCCACAGTTTGCAGCAGATCAGTAGTGAAGTATCCGCCGTCATTTGTTGTCACCATTGAGCTTATGGTGTTTAGAAGCTCTTCTACCTGGAACTGGTTGCTCTTGTACTTTTCCTTTGGTTTGTTGTTCCAGTATTTATTATCGATAATATGGCAGCGGTTGCCACATTTTTTCACCAGGTCACTCACAAGCTTGTTCTGACTAATAAGCTCATCGAGTTGCTGCCCTTCAGGGAGCTGATCACCATGAGTAAAGACCACTGCAGCATATTTCAGAGCATCATCAGAAAGGTATTCGCATATATTCTTAATGACAGCCTGCTCTTGCTCTGTGAATCTCTCCAGCTTAAGCACAATGAGGAAAGCATGAGGTCCAGGAGCACACTCGGTGATGCACCTCACTAACTCAGACCTCAGCTCAGGCTCTGGCATGTCAGTGTCGAAGAAGCCAGGAGTGTCGATCAAAGTGATGCTTCTACCATCGATACCTTTGGTTTTGGCTACACACTGTTTGGTTCCTGAGTTAAAAGAATGGTTTTCTGGAAATAGATACTCTCCAAATATGGTGTTTGCCAGGCTGCTCTTCCCAGCTCCGGTTTTTCCAAGAAGAACGATCCTCATCGTTTCAGACTCTGGAAGAGAAACATGTTAAAGACTTACATATATTTGTCTGTTGTTTATGTTTTTCACCCCTTGCAAATATATCTGTTTGTGTTCCTTAATGTTCCCTTCTTATAATCATGCATTAAAGGTTTGCAAATCACAAAAGACAAATTTTTATTCACAAGAACAAAGGTTTTTTTTGTTTGTTTTTTTTTGTTGTTTTTTAAAGAATTAAAGTGATTTCATCTCTAAGAAAAACAACATTTCAAAGAAAAATACTGGCTTATCTTCAACTTGAATTTTAAATTACATTTTTATGACTTGGTTTATGATGCTTGTTCTTCTTTTAACATCAGTCATCAACACAGTGTTATTAGCAACCAAGTAACAAAAGTGTTTTTTAGGGATGCACGATATTGGAATTTTGGCCGATATCCGATATGCTGATATATATTTTTTTTTTTTCTTTTTTTACTTGTCCTGTCCAGCATCGAAGCAAGCAGAATGGAAATCTGATTGCTTTATTCTGTTGAACAGTTTTGCTTTATCAAGCGGAGCTTTATGAATATAAGGCTCCACTTGATATCATGTTTATTCATTTTATTTCTTTATTTAAACATTTGTCTATTACACCATTCCATTTCATACTGCTGGGCCTGACAAGGGAGAAATGAAAGTTAACAGAGGTAATGATAGAAAGTGAAACAGAGAGAGAGGAGTAAGGAAGAGGAAGAGAGAGAGGAGAGAAAACATGAATCCACTTACACAGTTCACTGGTACATCTGTACCGCGATCCCTAAACAACCAAGGTCTCTGTTGGAAAACAAAACAAGCAATCCCCTACAGGAGGACCTGCAGGTGGCTTAAATATCCTCAGATCATACAAACACACACAAACACACGCAGAACTACACAGAGAAGAGGTACAACCTAGTCAGCGCAATGGGAAGTAGAGAAGAGGTACAACCTAGTCAGCGCGATGGGAAGTAGAGAAGAGGTACAACCTAGTCATCGCAATGGGAAGTAGTGTCACAGTGTCAACATGCATAATAAAGGGTGCTCCGTGGTGATACAGTCATGCAGATGCAGCCTCGTCTCCGCAAGGAGGAGGAAGCCCGCAAGGCTCACGACCCAGGCCCCCAGCAGCCACCCAGAGGCCCAGATCCCAGCTACCCCCCCCAAAGAGCGGACATGCATCCCCCGAAGGGCGGCAAAAGGCGGCCCCAGCCGGAGCCCCCTGCAGTCTGGAGGCCCAGGCCCCAGCGGACCAAGACCAGCAGCTGCCGACCCCACCGGGCGCCGGGCGTCCCCCGGAGCGGAGACAGCGCCGGGCCCAGGGCCCAAGCGCCCAGGAGCAGCCACCCCCCCCGGACCCGGGCGGCCCAACCGAAACCCAGGAGGACCGGACCCCCCAGACGACGCCCCCAGGGCAGGCCAGCCCCCACCCCAAAGTCCCTGCCCCATACACCTGACACCAGGGCGCCACCACCTCTACCACCCCCTACCCCGCCACCACGCTCGCACACACACTCCCCACACACCTACCCCAACACTAGGGCTGAAAGATATACCGTCACCGCCCCCACATCAAGACACAGGCACCCAAGACATCAATACCGCAAGAGCAACCACATACAGGATACAGATCCCCCTCGCCCGCCCCGCACAAAAGCCCCGGAAGCCACAAACAAAACCGCACCCCCCACCAAAGCGCCCGGCCCCCAACCAACCCGCAGCCACACCGCACCACACCGACACCAAGATGCCCGGCACGAATACCGAGATACGAACCTCCGCCCACACCGCCCAGCCCTACCCAACACCTCCGTGTACCCCCCCCCACACACACATACACCCACCCACTCCGCTCATCCACTTACGATATGCTGATATTTTAAAACTCATGTGGCCGATAACCGATATCGATATTAAAGCTGAAAAAAATAAGCAGTCATTGCAAATAGCAGTTTTGTTATTTGCTTCCTGGCACTTTGAAAATAGGGGTGGGAAAAAAATATCGATACACTGGAATATCGCAATATTTTCATATGCCAGTATCATTTGAAAACACTCTCTTTTTGAAAAATCTCGTGAGATTTCATCTTTTTGTTACAAAATCTCACGATATTTTGTGAATTCTCACAAGATTTTGTTAGTAAAATAGATCAATACCACGTTTTTAAATGTCAATATGATATCAACATATGAAAATATTGCAAATGTTTTCTGAATTTTTGTGAGGTTTTGTAACAAACTGATGAAATATTGCAAGATTTTGTTAGCAAAATAGATCGATACCATGTTTTTAAATGTCAATATGACATCAGCATATGATGAATTTCAGTTTATCAATATTTTTCCCACCCTTAGTCTTCAGAAGTTTTAAAGTCTGCAAAAAAGAAGTTTTTGAAGAAGAATAAGTGTTTGGGATTTTTTAGACCTTAGAAACAGCGGGCTGATGGCTGAAATATCGGTTAAATATCGGGGGGCGGCCGATGTCTGATAATCAGTTTTAAGGCTGATATAGGCCGATACCGATAGGGGGTCAATTATATCGTGCTTCCCTAGTGATTTTACATAATTGGGCTCAAATATCGCATTGATCCAGCACTGACCTCTGTCTGTTTCCATTGCACACACGGATGTGTGCAGATTATCAATCTTTTGATGATGTCATAGAGCAAGGCTATTCAGTTCAGTCCCACGAGGGTCACAGTCCTGCAGGTTTTTAAGGTTTCCCTGCTCCACAGGATTCAAATTAAATGAATCCAACTGGCTATGAAATTCTGCACAATGACTCATTAATATGATCCAGGTGTGTTGGAGCAGGGACACATGGAAAACCTGCAGGACTGCAGCCCTCTTGAAACCGAGTTGAATGGGCTATATGCCCGGCTCACTACTTCCTGAACTTCAGACAGCACCTTTGCTTCCTGTCTGTCATTACTGGTTGAACTAATTACTCCAGGTGTGTCTGGCCAGTTACTGAGGTCAGACACACCTGGGTTAATCAGTTCGTCCAGTCACAACAGACAGGAAGCAAAGGTGCTGTCTGAATTTCAGGAAGTAGTGGGCCGGCATATAGCCCATAGTCCTGAACTACAAGATGGAATATTTCTAATTTTATCACAAATATCCTGAAACTGCTCTACAATTTGTAGATGCAGATTTTTGTAGATTACTGAACCCATCTATGCTTCTACCTCTTTTTATACTTAAACATATTACCAACTGATTTCCAGTGAACCTAGAGCAACAACTTTTGGTGCTGCTTACTTTTCCAGCTTTTGTTGCCCTCGTACAGCTTTGATATTTCATTTTGTTTTTAGTCATATTTCCCTCACCATCCCAAATTTTCAGGGATTTTTTTATAGTGTTGTTTTTTTCTCTTTCATTTAAATGGGTTCATTATAAAAAAAAGAAGCTGTACTCATGGCATGTGTATGAGCTCAAATTACAATTTAAGTTTGAGAAATGTTCAGAAATTATGCTAGAACTTGTAGTTGTAAATGAAGCTTTCTCACCACGTGAAATAAAGTGCACCTGAAAAATTCAGGATTGTGCATGTGCAGAAAATATCAGAAATTTCTGTATCCATTTTTTAAAAAAACCAGGCTGTAAACATGTTAATTTCTGCTATGAGGTTAGCCTTTTTTAACATGGGAGTTTATGGAGATTGGCTTCCTTTTGCAGCCAGCTCCTATTGGCTGATGGGTTAACTGCAAATTTTGGCTCCTCTGCACTGGCTTCACTTGTCACCACCAGAGGTTACCGCTTGACCCACACACATTGTGCATCCTTGATGTTGCACACACACATTTTTGTGTCTCAGTTCTTCTTAGTTCACTGTCCTTGGTTATCTGGTAAGCCTGTCTGAGTGGCAAACGTCCTTCCAACTCAGAAAAAAACACCAACCTCTGCTTCCTTCTACAGGATATGACTCACCTCCTGCAACTGCTGCTCTCACAATCATCTGAAATTACTTCTTAAAACAACCCATTCATTTCATTATATTTTTAAAACAGTCACTCATTGACATTAATACAATCACCATATTATTATGCAGCACATTCCATTATTAGCACTGTCCAAATCATCTTATTTCATCAATTCTTGTAATGTGCACTAAAACTTGTTTGATGAACAACTATAACTATAGTAACTTTGACTGATGGCATAGAGGATGAGTGATAGAATATGCAAGTGAAGAAGGAGGAAGTGGAGGTTACTCTGAAGGTAGAGGGGGGAGGAGAGGAAAGAAGACAAAGGAAGACAGTGAAGATCAGAGTAAAGAAAAGTATCTGCCAGATAAACCAGGGCTATGGGCACAGAAGCCTTTTTGCCATTAAGATCAAATTTATTATCTTTGTTAAATTCCCTGAAAATGTTTTTTTCTATGGCTTAACCTAAAAAGTACGGAAAAGAATTAGGGCCACTAAGAAAAATGAAATAAAATTCTTAGAAAAAATTTTGAATTCTGAGAAAAAACTCAAGAATATTTATATGTAAAAAAAAAAAAGATTTCAGGAATTTTTTTTTCAATTTCCAAAAAAGTCAGAATTCTGACTTAAATCTCACAATTCTGACTTTTTTCTCAGAATTTTGAGATTAAAGTCAGAATTCTGACTCTTCCAGAACATTTAAAAAAGAAATTTGAGGGAAAACTTTTTTTTTTCAATTTCTGAAAAAAAAAAAATCAGAATTCTGACTTTTTCAGAAATTGATAAACAATTTTTTTTTTTTACTCAAAAATATATATATTTTTTAAATGTTCTGGAAAAAAGTCAGACTTCTGAGATTAAACTCAGAATTCTTAATTTTTCAGAAATTGAAAAAAAATTTTTTTTTCCTCAAAATTTTTCTTTTTTAAATGTTCTGGAAAAGTCAGAATTCTGACTTTTTTCTCAGAATTTTAATTTTTTTTCCCAGTGGCCCTAATCCTCTTCCATAAAAAAGATTAAGGTACAGTAATCAGTCACACAAAATATTTCTACATTAATTCAATGTAAATTAAAAAAGTTGGTTCAACCTAACTTTTTTAAATTCTTGCAAACTGTTTTTTTTACATTGAAGTAAACCATTTATTTCAAGTTGTTTGAAATAAAATCAGTGAAGTATCTTTTCCACTTAAGCCCAATATTCTAATTTAATTTCATCTGAAATTTTTCACTTATTTAAGAAATTTGAATGTTGTAGCAAATTATATTTATTTTACTTTATTCAGTTAAAATATCCAATAGTTGGCTCTTCTTCTTTACTGGCAGGCTATGTGCCACATGGCACATTGCTGCCTTTCAATGTGTGACCAACCAAAGGCAGCAATGTGCCATGTCGCACCTAGCCTGCCAGACATTATTTAAAGAAGTAGATTAATAGTTGTTAGCTGTAACCAAGTTTATCTCCTTGTACTGTTCTTCACACTCATGGTGCAACTTTAATGTCCAAACTGAACAGAATTTCTTAACAACTTTCTCTGAATGTGAACAAAGGCAGTAAACACATGACTCAAATTTATATATAACAGTCATAAAAGAATAAATTCCTGCTGAATCTGCATTTCCCTTGAGCCTTTGAGGTTCAGATGCGTTAAATTTTGAAAATAGCCCCACCCCTTTTGCTCTCCGTGCATGCTAGCTTAAACAATTTAATAAATTTCCTTTGAGAGAAAGTTTAAAAAAAAAAAAAAAAAGTCAGATTAGAGTGGTGTTTTTTTTTTTTTTTTGGTAGGTTGATTGACTAAAATAAAAAGATTCCATCACCAAACCAATATAATTACATTAGATCAATGAAAACATATTCTTTCATATCAACTAAGCTCAAATATTCTTTTTAGAGTGTACCATGGGAATAGTATGCACAAGAATAATTGATCAAGTCAGCATAAGGGCTCCACCAAGATGGTTTGTGCTGTGTCCAGAATTTTGTGCAATGCCCATCAAGTCAATATATATTCTGAAAAAAATAATGGACATCAACTCATTCCATGATTAGAAACCCGAGTGAAGCTAGTTTAAATCAGTTTCCTCTCCCACACTAATTGTGGTTCCTTTGTCATTCAAGCCCTGTATGATGCAATAAGAGATCAGTTTCCTCTTCCTGTTTCAATGAGCGCTCCACCGTAAGAAATGAGGAGGTAATGTCAAAATACTTAGTTATTTTAATGGATTAAATCATCGCACTTTTCAAGGCACACAATGTGCCGCACATTGATATCTACATGTAAATTTAGTTACTGTGCAATGGCCTGTCTGGCAACAACCTCACATTGAAACACCAGCAATGCCAACCCTGCCAAGGCAAGATGGTGAAGTTTGTGGCCAAAAGACACATTGACAGATTGGAGATGGATTCAAACCACCAGCCTGCTGGTTATTGATTAATCTGATCCTTCGTCTAAACTACTGCTGCCCTGGAGTTCCTCAAACAGATTTATTTCACAGGGTGACAAAGCTTCATTTATATTTAGTCTCTGGAATAACTAGTTGCCATATTTATTTTACAAAGTGAAAATATGTACGTGGGTGCATTAATCCGATTGTATAGCATGTTTGCTATCTGTGTAAGTGTGCTGACGTTATTTTTAGTTTTCAACTATTTTGTCTTAGAGTTTCGAGTTCAAAATTTATTTTTGAGAAATTATATGCATCAACTCACCTTCCATGTTTTTCGAAACCAGGGTTAAACTTGTTTTAATCATCACTTCCTCTCCTGCTCTGTTCTGATGTTGCCTCTTCATCATTCATATCCTGTATGATGCAATGACGGCAGAATCTGGTTTGATCTTCCTCTCTCAGTGAGCACTCCACCCTAAAAACCACAGAGGTGAAAAAAGACTTCAACCCGTTAAAACCTGAGACTTTTTCATAGGTTGGTACAGATGTTACACTTGTATGTTACACCAAATCTTAATAGGTTAAGAAGTTTTGACAAATAATGATACATGAAGAAAAAAGTAATTCCAGAATTTTTTTTTTTAAACTGTTCTGCATTGATTCTGAAGAAAACCTTCATAATCTGGGCCCTAAATCAACTAAGGAAATAAAATGCATTAATGGTCTGGAATTGCTAATTACCTTCTTTTTTTCCCCAGCCCGCACCCCGCCCGCCAAACGCCAACTTTTTGTTTTGATTTTTAATAAATACCTTCATGCTTTTGGATAAACTGATTTGAATTCAGTCCTAGATCATGCTGCTCCCAGCAGAGTTGCTTATGATGACAATGAAAGGCAGAAAACTAAAAATATTACTATTATTACACTGTAAGTGGGTTAACTACTGTCGCAATTGAACCAAACATTTATGAACTGAAGGAATAAGTCTTGTGTCTCAGATGGTCTCGCTGCTGCAAAGCTTTCATGTGAAGACTTTATACTGAGACCAGGAAGTGTTCACCAATATTCAGAATTGGGCCATTGCAGCTGAAAAGGGATATATTTGATGGACTATCTGTGTTTAAAACTATTGAAGTGGGAGTGGTGGTGGGGAGGTTAGAGAAGAGGACTTAAGAGCCAGAGGACCCAGATTCAAGTCCCTGGACAACTAAAGAAACACCATGGGCTCTTAAGGAAACACCTTAACCCCCAAATGCTCCCTGAAGTGCGCTGATATGAACTGACAAATAAATATTTCATCTTTTAAACATCCACTTACTGCAGATAACATGTTTTCACAAACAGGAACACAGAGAAAGATAAAGTTACATTCCACTAAGCATGAAGTTATAAATGAATATAACTCAGTTCAGCTACAGTGTATGGGAATGGAGTCTGATTTCAACTTAAATAAGAACGCAAACTTTCAGGAGTACAGCAAAAACAAAATCAGGAACCAAATGACAAAGATATACTTTATTAATCCCAATTAGAGAGTCAATTAGGAAATTCCTTCTCTGCATTTAACCCATCTCAGATTGTACCTGAGAGCAGTGAGCTGCTCTTTAAAGTGCCCAGGGAGCAGTTGGTGGGGGGTTTAGGACCTTGCTCAAGAGTCCACAGTAGTTTACCTGACAATACATAGATGATAAAAAAAAAAAAATACGGTTAAGTGGAATCAATCATGGATTGATTGCTGAGGCAGTCTGTTTAGGAGCAAGATGCAAGCCACTTACACCAGGGCATACCTTTTCAACACACCTGAGTAAAACTGCTGAATTCCTTCATCATTCAGCTCTCCAGAGGTCTGGCAAGGAGCCATTCATTTGATTCAAGTGTTGGAGAAGGGATGCAACCAAAAAATATGCAGGATAGTAGCTCTCTAAGACAGGACTTGGGCATTCCTACACAAATCCATAGCAGAACCAAACTGTAGACTGTAACAGGACCCCGAGCCAATGGTGCCCCCAAGGGATGGCCATGGCCCCCCTGAACAAAAAGCTGGCCACCCCAGCAAAAATTGTATTTTTTTATTTATACCAACTTTTTTGTACTATTAACACAGCACCCTAAGCCCTTTGCTTATCTTTGAATGTTAAAATCTTTATAAGCTAATAAAAATGAAATGAATAAAAAGTATTACACTAGACCTACCATTTTCTGCCATTGCTCTTTTGCCGTAGTCCCCTGCAGGTCTGTCACGCCTAATTAATTCAGCCTTTCTTATGCAAATTCATCCAGGAAGGTGCCACCCAGAACTGCCCCAACCAGTTTCTAATGCCCTTTTCACATTAGCACCTACTTAGCCCGGCCCTCACTGGGCCGACATCACACTACCCCCATTTAGTTTGTTCACGTTACAACTGAGGGCAACTAAGGCCTGATTTAGCTATGGTTTTCAGTGTGGGCGAGGTCGTCATAGTGAAGTTTTGTGTAAATCATTTGTTTGCAACACACTGAACAACAATGGAGGAAGTTGAGCTTGTGATTTACCTGCTGTTCATTTCATCAACACCGTTGACCATGGTGTTGTGGGCATGCAGCTGGTAGACATGTTAAGAATCCCCCAATAAGCACAATAAGTCAAATCTGAACCCACAGGACAATCGAACTTGTTCATTCATTCAAGTATTGGAGAAATTAAGGAGTTTTGCATTCATTCTGCCCCCTTCACATTTATTAAATGGATATACTTGGATCTACGACTAATCTGAATACAGTAGCGTCCAAAGGAGTCATAGTGATGCAGAAATGCTACCGGTGAGAAAGAAACAAAAGTTATCCTTTAATAACCCTTGGCCACCCTGATATTTTCTCTGGCCACCCCTAAAAATATCTCTGCAGGCGCCCCTGCCCAAAGCTCAGCCATGTGCTGTTACCAAGATACTGGTCCAACCCAGGTCCACAATACTATTACTAGTATTACTATTACTGTTAATATTACCATTACCATTACTATTAGTACTGTTACCATATGTTTAACTGGTATGTAGTGCATTAACAAAAGAAAATGTGTCAAGGTATGCAATGGAGGGCCCAGACTTCCAGGTAAGAGTCACGCGCACTTACCAGTCAACCAAAGGGACATCCCCATGGCCAAGTAGCCAGGGCGCGTGATCCATCGGAGGCACAGTGACAGGACCCCACACTGTCACATCAGCATGTGGGATATAGAAATGGCCCTGGGCAGAGGATTCTCACTCAATTCTTGCAATTGGCTTGCTCAGCAACATTTAGTCGATTTGAAATGATTGTGACAGTTGACGGTCCAGTCACTATGCCTTCGATTGATCACGTACCCTGGCTATTTGGAAAAGGAGATATCCCTTTGGCTGAATGGTTAACCTCACCTGGGAGTCTGGAGATTGACATGAGGACCGCCTGGGTCCTCATGTCCTGCCACATGATACAATTGTCATGAACTTGGTTGTTTAGGATTTTAAGGAATTGGATTTATTTGTTATTTCATTTCCGTTGTGACCATACTTAGTTTGTACAAGTGTAGTGTTGGTCATTTCTGTCAGATGAGTTTGTGGTGTTCATGGGCAGGATATCAAGGTACAACTGAGGAGAGGGGGAGTCAGGTTTGGGGACCTCAGGATTGCATCCTTTTTGCAAATGATTTGCTTCTGTTTGCTTTATTGTGCCAACATCTTCAGCATGCACTGGGTCTGTTCACAGCTGAGTGTGAAGCAGTTCAGCTCTTCTGAATCTAAGTTAGTGATTCTCAAATGGAAAAGTCCTTGATGGTGGGATGAACCAAGAAATGGGGTGACTTTCTGTGTTATGCTGATTATTGAATTGCTGTGACACAGGTGATCTTTTGAAGAAACAGTCTCTGCTCTGTTTATTTGCTGGGGATAACAAAGGAAAGCAACAATTACCATGTAAAAACCTTCCCACTCCAGTTCCTCCTCCACAGCGGAAGGTCTGTTTACTAAATATACACGTTTCACATATAGTTCAGTTGCTTTTACCTGCATACTTGGGGATAATAAAGGAAAATAAAAACCACCTAAAATGTTGCCTATTATTGTATTCCCAGAAACTTTCAGGGCCTTAGACTCTTATCCCTAATCATCCAGGACAGCCCTACTTCCTAAGCTAAGTCTTAGTAATTACATTAAAACTCTTGCTTCAGTTTCATGCCTTAATGTAAGCTTGGGCCTGGTTGAGCCAGATGCATTTCCTATGCTTTAAAAAGTCCCTACCCCCTTCATCTAGAACATTCTCGATGCAAGAAAGCAGACTTCATCTATCAGTTTTTACCTTAACCACAAGTGAAACTGCCAGCTGAGAGGCTGAGTGAGCAATAGCTTAGACATGAAAAGTACACCGGATGTGCACATATACTGTACACACACAAGCAGGCAGATATGCAGGTACATAGGTTTCTGTCAGTGAGATCTGCAAATACATTTTAACACATTATACAGATGCATGTAGAAAAGGGGTGAAGGTCAAGTTCAGCTTACACAACACGTTCCAACACACTCCAGTTTCTATGCAAACAAAACAGAAACTAAATCTAAGCTAGGAAAGGTTAGCTATCACTTTACAAACATCAGATAGAAATGCATGAAAGTTTGATGGTGGAAATGAATTCCTGCAGAAAGTATAAGAAACAGTAAGATGAACTGAAATAAAGAAATAAGTGATGGTGGCACCCACCACCAGGTTATAATGGCAAACTATTGAATTATTAACTGTAAATCAGTTTGACAAACATCAAATGATGTTAACTGTGAACATGAAGTGTAATACAAGAAACCAAACTTGATCCCACTACTCATACAGTGGATGGAAGACTAACTTTTAAACTCCCCAAAAAAACAGAAAACACAACTAATGGCCTAATATAACAATTGAACTGGCCTTATAATAGATTTCCAAATATACCTAATGAATTTAAGTGGCATAACATTAACCTAAGTCAACTTAGGTCCTTTTTTTTTTTTTTTTTTTTTTTCTTTTCTTTCCTTTTTTCCCTCTTTTTTTCTGGTTTTGTAGATATCTTTTTTTTTTTTATTTTTATTTTTTTATTTATTTTTGTTTGAGTAATTATTCTTTTATTAATTTTATTTTTATTATTATTAATTTAATAGGTAATTAATAACCATTTTAGTTGGAATGTTAGTAAGCCCTTAATAATGTCTCTAGTAATGGTTTAGCAGTGGTGTTTATTTGGAGTGAATAAGCATTAAGTAACAGCTAACTAATGCATTGACAAAGCCTTCGCTCTACATTGTATGTTATCTGGATGGGCATCAATAAGCCATTTAATAATAGTAATGCTTATTAGGCTGTTAAGCATAAATATAGTGTTACCAAAGGGATAAATGTTTACACTTTACAATAAGGGTCCAAATAACATTCAGTAATAGTTAACTATGGTTAAGTCATGCTTATGAGACACTCACATGATTAAGGGCCATCAGGTCAGGCTTCTAATGTGAATTAATACCTTACTTAACATGAAGTAAGGGGTACCAGATAATATACACAGCACAGTATTAGTAAATGATTATCTAAGATATTAATAAATGGCTCATTGATGCCCATCCATATAACATCCAATGTAGAGCGAAGGCTTTGTCAATGCATTAGTTAGCTGTTACTTAATGTTTATTCACTCCAAATAAACACCACTGCTAAACCATTACTAAAGACATTATTAAGGGCTTACTAACATTCCAACTAAAATGGTTATTAATGCTGAGTAATGCATACATAATGGTAATTTATTATATAAATCAAACTTATCAATGCATTAAGGAGTTTGGGAAGTAAGCATTTATTAACTGCTAATTAACACATTAACCAATATGCTAACTAATGCAAAGTAATAGTTAATAAAAGTTGTTCATGTATTATTAAGCAGTTAATTAATGCTTAATTATGCACTAACTAACGTTAATTAAGGGACCCTTATTGTAAAGTGTTACCGTCTTAACCTGGACATTTGTTAAATTCCACCCAAAGGTACAGTATGTAAGAATTACTGACATCTAGTGGTAAAGATGGGTATTTGAAAGAAAAGATGTTTTCTTTCAGATGACTTCATATTCCAGCACTGTTGTGAATGTATGGGGGGTGTTAGTGGCCAAAATTCTCTCAGACATTAAGATGTTTTAATCTGTGAGTGGATCCAATGGTCTTAGATGTACCTACTACTACTACAATGAGGAACTTCTTTTAATGTCTTTTAAGGCATTACTGATCCCAAACAGTCTCTAACTCCCATTAAACAAATCTGGTATAGCAGTTTTAAAGTTCAGAGGGTTCTCACTTCACAAACATTGTTTTGTCCATTTAGGGACATCGTAGTAAAAATGGTGGAACAAGCCTCCGTCTGTGCACTGCCCAGCAAGTAGATATAAATGACTCATTCTAAGAAAAGAAACATATAACAGCTGTTCTAGTGCAGTGATTACACATCAATAGAGACAGTTTTTATCTATATATTTAATTTTTCTGCCACTGACCTTTGATTTTTTTACATACTGTACCTTTAAGTATCCATCAATCACCTGGACTTGAAGCCACATCAGATTCAGACAGCTCATCTCTTGACTCACTGGTATAGCACAGACTAAGAACCCTTCTTCCAGTTTCTGACACACTTCTAAAGCTGAGACTCATCGCTGAAGTCACAGAAGCAGACAGTTAAACATCAGACAACACATTTCTGGTACAACATGTCAGCCAAAGATGACCTGGCTGCAGGTGAGGACATCAGAGTGAAGCCCGGAGAACGGACAAGCAGGTGGAGGAGGGGTGTGCCAGTTCAGGGAATGGGGTATAGGCATGAACGTGTGGACCTGAGAGAGGTAGATGCAGTAGTCTGGGGATGTCATGTTAGCAAGCTTAGCCCCGTTTCCACCCGCGGGTCTGGGTCAGGTCGGGCCGGGCCAGGCCGGATCGGGTGGGTTTGGGTACGGATGTGTTGATTTCACGCTGTGTCCCCACAGCAACCTGTACCCTTATTCTGGAGGCGGAGAATTAGCTGGACAGCGCTGCTACGTGATTGTGTGACATCATCGCCGTGTAACGTCGTTTAACCAAAACACCGGCGCCACACGTGACAGAAACAGAAAGGAGTCACCCCGGCTTTGTTTTTACGCTGGGTCACGCGGGAAGTGGCGGATTTTTCAATGAATCAGCTGATTACTGTGTATTAGCTCCACCTCTTTGGTCCGGATCGGTTAGATCAGTACCCCTACCGAAGGGTGCCAAAAAAGTAGTCCGGATCGGGTCGGATATAAGGGTACCCGTCCCAGTTTTTATCTGTGGAGACGCAAAAAAACGTGGACCGATCCGGCCACCCGACCCAACCCGCTGTGGAAACGGGGCTTTACAAGCAACCAGGTTGCTCAACCTTTGGCCAACATAGATGAAGGGAGTACAAACAGTAAGTCATACCTCTACAAATCTAAGGACATGAAGTGGGTTTAAAATTAAATGAATCTAGTTTGAAGTTCAGTGTTTGAAAAAAAAAAGTTTCTGATTGTGTTGCTCTTCCATATGAAGTGAAAATGAAAATGAAGGTGATGTTTTTGGTTAAACTTAATCCATGTGCACATTTAATTATCATTAAGGTAACTTTAACAATGAAAGGAAGATGTTGAGCGCGTGTCTGTCCAGCAGGTGGCAGCATCTGTTTTAGTTTTGCTGTACGTTCAGTTCAACATAACAGTTAGGTTGTATCTAATGAAGATTTTCAGAGTGGCCTTTCAGACAAAGTCTTATGAATCTGTGCCATAACCAGTTTCACTTTAAATTTTTTAATCTTATCTATTTTGATGTCATTCCTGCTGTAATCAAGAATGGGTTACAGTTAAACCTGTATTGGTTTAATATTTTAATACTTTTTTAAAGATAACATAATTTCAAACATTTTAAAGCTAATATTTTGATTTAAAAGTTCCTACTAAAAGTGACTAAAAGGATTAAAAGCTATTTAGTATTGAGATGCGATGAAATGACAATGTTTATGCTGCGTTTTCTGTGGCTACAGTGTTGACCTTTTCCTTTCTTGTCAGTGTCGTAGTCACTCTCCCCTAATCCCACTAAGAAATCACACTCTACTAGCAACGTAGGGAAGTCAATAAGGTAAAGTAAGAGGTTGAGAGCATGATCAGTTTATTGGACTCAATCATCCTTCCCAATATTGAAGAAAATCCAGATCACCCAGCTTTCCATCAGCACATGAACACACCGTGTACTGTATGTATGTTGCACTGAGAGGCCTCCAGGAATCATTAAAGGAGTGTCAAAATCCCACATGCTCATTTAAACTCATGTCTACATAAATGCAGCCTTCTCTGTGTGTTTCAGGCTGTTGGTGAACATGTATTTAACTATGTACACTTTTGAGAATAAAATAATATTCATAATGTTGTAAATATTAATGTTGGTGCAAATTATAATTTGTGTGCTTGTAAATGTAATTGCTTGATATTTGTATGTGCATTTGAACAGGTCTACAGGTGCCAAACATTACACCCCAAATATTTTTTAATTTAACAATTATGTATCGTACACATACAAAAATATTGGGTTAATTGTCTGTCCATATTTATGTTACCGGAACTTCTCAATGCCATCCCCATTTTCCTCACCAGTAGGTTGGTTTCTTCTACCCTCTAGTTTTCGTTCTTCTCTACACAACTACAAAATACGGCACAGACATGACCACCTCAGTTTTTGACTAAATAAGGCAGAGCCTCAGTTTTACAAACAAAATTTTCACAATTTCATTCCTTTGTAATCCCGGTCAGCATCTGTGGGGAAATACAGCAGGTTTGAGAATCTCATTTAGAAACATTTTACAGTCTTTATCTCTGGAGTGTGTCTTTCTGTTTAGCATGGGGCCCAGGTGCACACTTTATCATGCTGATGATTCCCAACAAGTCATGGGTGAGTCTCTTTATGTCACAACCAGCAGGAGTTCTTCCTTTTTCAAAAAAACAAAACAAAACAAAACAAAAAAAACTCTTCAAGTAAACGGAGAACATATTTAGTGTTTTGATAACACTACACATTAAATCCAAAGATAAAAACCAATGGTATGATGATGGATCCACACTGCAACTCTGCACACACATCTTATAATTTCAATGCAAGTCACTCTTAAATAAAAGCTGCCATTTAACGAACTCTTTCATTTTCAGCATGATTTATTGATTAATGTGCAATAAATTTTACTATTAAGTAGACTTCAAACAAAAGAATCTTATGCATATATGTTTTATTTCAACACTTCATGTCTTGATATAACATTTCAAACGTTAATACTGATATTTTGTTATAAAAATAAAAAAAAAAATAATTAAAAAGGATGGAAAAATATTTGGTGTTGAGCTGTGATGAAATGAAGATGCTTACTCTGCTGATCTTCCCTTGTGCTCCAGTGTGTTGACCTTTTCCTCTTGTGACACTGTCATAGAAACTCCCACATTTACATGCTTTCTGTTCATGTTGCTTGCAAACTTGCTATGCATGTTGCACATTAAAAACAGATCATTTCACATTGATGGTTAAATACTGTACTGCATCCATCAGAGTATACACACACCTGTACATACATACAGCCGTCCTCAGAATTATTCATACCCTCCAATGAAAGAACAGGCTAAATTCACAATAGTCATCTAAATAACAAGAAACTAAAGAAACTAATAATAAATAAAAATTTACAAAAGTATAATTTAGTGAAATAACATTTTGCTTTTGAACTGTGTTTGAAAAGAATAATAATAAAAAAAATTTTTTAAAAACACACGCACAAAACTGTCCCGGACACATTAGAGCACCTTGCTCATGAGCAGTGGACCAACATACCTGCCAACAGGTGTAAAAGTCTTTACAGGTGTTACAGAAAACACCTGATTGCAGTGATTGTCTCAAAGTGTTGCTCAACATAATTTTAGCTTCAGAGCCCCATCATGCTTATTTATTTGTTTTATTTTTTGTTTGTTTTTAATCTAAATCTAAACAGTATAACAATATATATATATATATATATATATATATATATATATATATATTTCTGTAGAACCACAATACAAAATCAATGTCATGATTTTCATAGAATTTCTATTTATTATTACATTTATCAATTTCATCTTATTTCACTGACAGCTGATTTTTTTTCCTTCTTCAGTTGGAGGGTATGAATTATTTCAGGGATGACTGTTTACACTTTGGCTGCTTTGTCACATCAACTCATTTATTTTCAGCATTGTAAAGTAAAAAATAAAAGCACTGCATCATTTTTTTTCACTCGAGCTTTTGTGTTCTGCATCTCTTCTCAAACAGTGACAAAAACTAATCTAGCGGTGTAGGCCAAGTCGGCGAGGTAAAGCAGGAAGTTGAGGGCGGTGAACACAGCCACAGCGATCAGTTTATTGGATGGTAAGTATCTCTGCTGGTACTTCTTGTCAAACTGGAACACGGGCCAGATGATGGTGGCGGTCAAATACATGATAACGGCCAAGAGGCCGTACGCTGACAGGAACTTAGAGAAGGGGATGGGGAGACAGCCGGTGCACTCTCCCACACACAGCACCACCACAGCCATGGAGAGGATGAAGCAGATGCAGTACACGGCCATGCACCACTTCAGCGCCGCGTGATGGTTGTACGACACGGGATCGCTGACCAGGATGAATATAATGCAGGCCACAAAGGTCTGGCACACCTTCATTAAACCCGGAGCGGTCGCCATGTAACCCGCCACCTCCCCTGGCCTGGCTTTGGACAGGCTCACCTCCCACAGGTAGGCCACTGTTGCAAGGCAGGAGAAAACTGTGGATGCGATGCGGTAGTCATAAACCTCACCTCTGTACGGATTGTCCTTAACGAAGAACACCGGGAAGATGATGGATGCAGAGAGGCAAAGGAGGGCTCCGTAGCAGGCAACAGTGATGGGGAAGTTGGACCAGGATACGGGGGTTCGGGCCTGGAGGCCACACTGCTCCACCAGCAGAACCAGCAGGGTGCAGGCGAAGCTGAACGCCCAGCAGAAGATGCACCAGTCAGCCATGCCTCCAGAGGGCAGACTGCCTCCGTGAGCTACCAGACTGAAGGAGATGCAGGTGAACAACAGGGCAGCTACTCGCACCCATAGCAGCTGGGAGGTGGGAAACGCAATCACCGGCATGATGGGATGTCACAATCAATCAGGAGTCAGAGGGAATTTATAGTCCAGCAAAGTTAAAGATGAGTCTTAAATCCTGTAGCAGCTGCTTGTCACAAACTCCGCTGATGTGTGTCACATATTCTGAAGAAAGAAAATAAATGTTTATCAGAACAGATAAAGACATTCTGAATCATAAACAAGCAGGAACATTAAATAAAAGGTCCGTGATTGGTGAGCATGTCTGAGCTCATAGTTAAGTTGTGTAGCAATCTGTGAGGTTTCCTGTTCGTGCCGTGACCTGTGTATGAAGGAAGTTAAAGTTTGCCTGCTCACACTGGTTGGAAAGTCCCTCAGGCTAAATAAAAGCAAAGAGCAACATGGATGACATGAGTTGGATGCTGATGTTGTCGTGTTTCCAAAGAATTGCAGTTTTAAGTTAGGGGTCTCAGGGGTCTCTTTTCCAGTGGGGACTGAGTGGTGGTGGCCCCTCTGCTCTTTGATAACTGGTTCGCTAGATCCCCAAACAAAAAGGGATGCTTCTCTACCTACCAGGATACAAAACACAGGGGTCGGGGTCAAGTCGCTGAAGATGTGCCACCCTGTTTGTTGTAAAAAATTTCAATTTTGACACTTTCATCTTACATTCTGGCGTATCTGAGGCTGCACTTGCAAGTAGTTGCTTTTACGGATATGACCATGCTTGATTATTATTGCATAGTTATTAAAATAAGTGGTTACTGTTAGAGATGTTCTGACATCAATTTTTCCCTCCTGATGCCAATTCTGATACTTGTGCTGTGGGTAACGGCCGATACCAAGTACCAATATCACTATGTTATAAAAGAAAATATTGTATTCCACTCTATGAATGTTCTTTTATCGCAAACTTCAAAGTTTTAATGTTAATCGTTTCTTCTTAAGAATGTGTTTTGTCAAATCTGTGTTCCAGTTGAAACTTCCTACTCGGAACTGGGAATTTCCGACTTCCGAGTTCAAATGGAACGCAGCATTGAATTGTGGCAAGGCCTGGTTCAGGTTAAACATGAATGAATGCAGCAAACGGAAGCCATTTATTTTTAAATTCAGTTTGTTAGTGGGAGAATCCACAATGAAACATGTAATCACTAGTTAGCTCCTCGTCTATCAGGTGATCAGTTCTTCTTCACCCCTCTAAAACAGCAGGCCGCTACTGTTATAAGAGCGGTGAAGAGAGGAACTGTGTCAGACCTAAATCATCAAATTAAGTAGAATCAGATCGGTGGCTGGACTGCATCCCCCCCCCCCCATTAACAAAGTTCGTTTTCTCAAAATGACGGAATAAATTATTCTGTTATCACAAGAAAACAGCCGCTGTTATCTGAATACAACACTGCCCTGAAAAAAACAAAACAAGAACGACCTCTGCTTCTGTAGCTTTTACTTACAAGTACTGCGAACCAACTTTTGTTGGATATTTTTGACTGAAGCTCAGACCCATGTTTAAACCTGAGGTTCCCCAGGGAGGCTTCGATAGAAGATGACTAAATTGTGCCAAAATGGCCATTTTGGGACCACGTCTGAACTGTTTGTATTAAACTTCTCTGACCTGTTCTGATTTGTTTTATCAGAGCTGACCTTTTGCAGAGATAATGCTCACATATTGCACTATTATTCAATAGAAGTTTAGAGCTACAGCTCCATCATTTCAAGGAGATATTCACAGTCATCCTGAAAGCGTTTGAGGCGAGCCTGAAACTTTGTCATTTGTGCAGAAGATCATCTTCATTTGACTCACCAGGACCACGTATATTCATGGTTTTGAATTACAACAGGGCTTTTAGGGGAGCCTTTCTTTCAGGCGCATACTTCAACTTCACAAGTCACATGCACGCACATATAATTTAGTATAGTGCTGTCAAAAATATGTTTACTGCCTGATCCTACCATACAGCTGATACAATCAGAAAGATCACACAAACTAGATTATTACTTATGCCATTAACAAAATCTGATTTTAGATTTATCTCAGTGAGAGAAGCTGATTTTGATTATATACTGTAGGTTCCTTGTTAATGTTACATCGAATCCATGAAAACCCACTTTATTCTCCTTATTTATGAAGCTGATGATCATTTTCCAGCCTTAGATTGAGGTTTTCATCATCTGATGTCCAGAAAGTTATCACTGATCCGATTTAAAAATCCAAATTCAGCTGTGTCTCTGTGAGAAAAGGTGATTTTGAGCATGAACGTGCTCCAGAATCCATTAAAAACCCCACTTTATCCTCCATTTTTATGGAGATTCTGACCGTTTTCAAGCCTTGAATCTAGAAAATTTATCATCAGGTCTATTTACCTTTTATTTTTTTTTTTTTTTTCTTCCATTCCCCCCTCAAACAAAGTAACACTACTGGTGCTACTTTAAATATCCAAGTTTAAACGATACAGTATCGGCAAGTACTCAAACGTATGCACTTGAACTCGGTTTTAAAAAATGTGGTATTTTGGCCAAGAATTTCAGGTGGCGCTGCATTCGGATTCACCGTTGGCGAGGACAGGACGCACGAACAAGCAGGTTCTCACAACTTCTGTTCCCTCCACAAAGCGACATCATTTTTGTACGAGGAGCTGGATATGCTTTCATCAGATCAAATATTGATTAAAGCTTTTACTTCCTCGTAACTCCATGTCTGACCACGAGCCATCTTTCTACGTACTGTACTGCAGTCCCACACATAGGTTTGTTGTCGTAGTGTTTACCCGTGTTTTCCAATGTTTGACCCACAATGCCAATGCAATTTGTAGTCCACTTCCTGTCTTTGAATCGGACCGAGACCTTTGTTTGTAAGCGGACCGAGTCCGAATGTTTGTTCCAGATCTTTCCGAGCAAACGGACTCTGATTCGAATCAAAAAAGCTTTGTGAATGCACCCTTAGACACTTCTGCTGTAGAATGTCCCATTTGGCCTGCAATGCATCTTGGGATAGGATTACCCACGAAGGATACATCGGATCGTCATTAAAATCTGGGGATAATAAGGCCACATTTGTAGGCTGCATTTGAAGGAGCCTTATCTGGACAGCCTTGGACGCATCACTGTGGCATAAGCGGTCTTCAAATCTGGCCTTGGGAGGACGGAGCCCTCAAATCTGGACACAGCCAATGTATTTAGGGGAGCTCCCCTGCTTTTCAGGGCAGCCGAGCGTCCCTTACCTCCTCTGTAATTCTAACCATGACTACATGGTATCTTAAACTTCGAGTGTTCTCTTTACTATGACTCAAAAAGTCTTCAAACAGACCTTATGGTTGCAGAGACTCATGTCATTATGAGTTCAAACAACATACTTGAAAATAGGCCCAGGGCTTAATGGGTAAATTAATTTACAATCAGTTATAACATGTAGACATCAAAGATTTTAGAGGCTTTTGATTTAAGAAGAGTAGTATACACAAATGTAGATATAATAAGCACCCATTTTAATTGTTACTTGTGAAAATAAGTTTGATATTACATGGTAATAAACAGCTGACAGTAGAAGCAAAGCACAATCATACATATTCTTATTGATGACTGATCTCCATGTACTCATGCAGGATTTAGTTAAAATAAAGATGTCTTTTTGTAGTGATTCATTAATATTTTGTTTTGTATAAATTGTACGTCAATATTACACCAAATAAATTATTTTTTAATACTTTTCAACATTGTGTAGGGGAATAATAGTTACGATAACTGAACATGTTATGTTTCCATCAGAGGAGGTAGGGCTATTTTCAAAATTCAACATACCTGGACCACAAAGGCTCACGTAAAATGCATATTCAGCAGATATTTAGCCGTTAAACTAAAAATTTGACTTATGTGCTTTAATGTCTGGGTAGAAATGATGCTGATTCCTGAGAGTTCCTTATGACACTTTATCTCAATTCTGCTAGACATAGTTTCATTCCCTGCATCTATGATTTTAAAAAAATGCAAATAAGCACCTCTTTATAAACTGGATCACTAAATTCAATGTAAATGTTAACTTCATTTGAGGTTTACCAAATACTGTATTTAACTTGGTACAAGTTTAGTTGCCTTTCTATTGAACTGAGTCTGAATTTTTCAGATTCTTTATTTATTTATTCATTTAGTCAATAAAGAACTAAATGATCAGGTTAAGTCTGATCTAAGAGAGTTGGTGCAAAGTTTGGGCTAAAGAATGACGATCATATTGATACAACTTGACTGGTTTCATTTCACCATGTGTAAAAAATAAAGTAGTTTAGGAAAGCAGGTTTCTCTGGAGACTTCTAAACTAATCTGGGATTACTGTGGAAGCATGTGCAACACTGTACAATCACATTTCTGGATTTGAGACAAAAACCTGCTGCGATTAAATAACAGTCCAGTTTTTATTTTCTCTCAGTTGCCTCACTTTCTGCAGCTCCGCCCTCTAGGATATCTAGATACGCTTCACACTTAGGGTGTGAACATGCTTCAGGAAAATGTGGTTTAACTGAAGAGAGGAAATACCTTTTTCATCATGGGCTCCTCAGCATGACTACATGTTAAATGAAATGGATCATTTTGCATTATTTAAACTACTTGAGTGCTTCCATTGATTTTTTGGGTTCAATTTGTGAGTGTTTGACAGGGTTAAACTGATTTTAATCAGTGCAGTTTACAGATTGAAGCATTTCACTCATAGTTTGAGCTGAAAGGCGATGATTTCCACGCCTATATGTTATGGGAGGATGCATCATTCGCTACAATATGTTTCCTGTTACTCTGTCGAAAGCAGGAAAATTGCAAACTTCATTAGCCATTAACTTTAATGCCATACTTCCTGTTATGTGTAATGAGACTCACGCAGGAAGCAGGTCTGAAGGGCTAATAGCATGTCTCCAGGAACCCTCATTAACAACAAGAACCAAATAAGAATTGTATCTATTTTTTCTTTCCTATAACAGGAAAAGAACCAGAGCCCTTACAGCAACACTGTTAGGTGATGTACTGTAAAATTCTGATTTTTGGATAGCTTTAGTCTCTTTTTCTATTTGATTATGAGGATGTTTGTCTGCTTTAACCTGCTGATTATGCTTGGTAGTTATATTGCTCTGAGAGCTGCCTGTTTAACTCAGCAGTTGCAGCAAACTGTGGTTGTGTGGTGGTTGTGGCCTCCTTGCTGCAGGGTTGGTTTTGCTTTGTTGGTTTGGTAGTAGAAGCATACCTGCCTTAATTAGAAAGTCATAAGTGAACCAGGTCACTGCTATTTGTACACAGACTCTGAGGCGATCCGTTAGCTTTTAAAGAGTAGCTAAAGGGGGGAAAAGTTTCTTTTTACAACAAACTGCCTTAAGTTTTTATGAAGCCAACTTCTTACATCCTCTAGTTAAAGCACTGGAGGAGATTATTTATTTAAGTAAAGCAAATATAGATGTACGTATACATTCATTTTGTGGGAAAAGGTTATATATAAGTAGCAGAACTACCAGTGAGCAAACCTTTTCCGCCCCAAATAGCGGACATACCGCGCCCATTGCTCATTGTAATCAGACCTTCCAAAAATAGGTGATGATAAAAATGGCAGCTTGTAACGTTAACAACACATCTTTAAGAGAAAAAACAGCGTATTTCTGAAGAGCTTACCGTTTTTTCGACTCGGAGTTTTTGCTCATGCTCTTGCTGAAAGCTTGTAGAGTTTCCGTGCATACATCTCCTACAGTACCTTCATCACAGCGAGCCAGCGCGAGGATCCCACGCCCCACTCCGGCCATATTTGGTAAAGAGCTGAAAGAAACCCTCTCCAGGCCCGGTTAGGTCATCGCAGTTCCTCTTCTTTAAGTGTGCATTCCAATGTCGGTTATTCAGTAGTGTTTCATTCCCATTATTCATCCAGTAGCCTACACATCTGGCTTCTCTGTGATATCACAGTTTATCAGGATTTGTTTTTTCTAATGAATAACTTACCTTTTCTTTTATGTATTGTTATTTAAATAGAGAAAAATATATATATCCGCACTTAAAGGTGTTTTTTATTAATGAAGGCAAACTCTTCCATAAAGTTCAGCAGGGGCGGGTCTAGATAATGTTTTTAAAGGGGGCTGGGCGATGACACAAACTGGGGAAAGGGTGGGTTATGAAAATAATGAACCTTTGAAAAGAAAAATCTCGATCTTATCAAATAATTAACATTTATCTGCTATTACGCAAAGGGAAAAGAATAGTTCTGAGCCCAATCAGAAGTTTTATCAGTATCATTCAGCATGCCTGTCCCATTAACTGGGTACTGTTGTCACATCTGGTGATATCATGACTTTTACATCCTCATCCTGAGCTGAAATGTTTCCCAGTTTCAATATATTCGTGATTTAAATGAATGAGTCCCTGGACAGAAAATTTCAATTGTATCGGGTTAGAGCAGGGAAACATCTAAAAACCTGCACAACTGTGGCTCTCTAGGACCAAACTTGCCTGTACCTCTGATCTAGAATGTGGTTATATTAATGTGGAAAAATAGCAAAGATAAAATTCCTGATAAAAAATGTGGTGTCAGGGAAGATCACGGCCCCCCCCCCCCCCCCCCCCCTCCCCTCCCCCCCCCCCCCCTTCCCCCCTCTTTTCTGGGGGGGGCCCAACCGAAAGGGGCCCCACCGCCAATCGGTCGCAGGACACAACCAATCCCCACGCCACCCACCCCCGACACGGTAGTGACAACCGGGGGGATAACCAAATACTAAGTGACCTGACAGACACTCCACGCTCAAACAGCATCAAATCGGCAATGGCCATTAGACAGCTTATGTCTGATTTAGGCTACAAACATCTGAGATTAATGCATCCTGATAGTCGGAATATTCATTTTTCTCCCCCCCATAATGTATAACAGATCACTATTTCTGATATCAGACACTTTGTGAAAATTTACTACTCACAATAGGTAACATTGAATTTCAGACCACGCCCCAGTCTTTCTTGTCTAAATAATTGTCCAAACCCCAAAAACCGAATGGCGTTTGAATGTCTCCTTACTGACACCAAATTTATAAAATTAAGAAAAACAATTTTTTAAACAATCAAATAAATAGCTGTACCTTAGCCAATTGTGGGACTTTAAAAGCCTATTTAGGGGAAGATATTTCTTATGCATCTTTTAAGAAGAAGGAAGCCAATAAAGCATTTCTTCCTTGGAGATGGAACTCAGGATGCTTGAGGCTCTCACTCTAAAGGTAAGCCAGTGCTAAATAAAATAATTAGACTAAATACAAATTGAACACACTGTAACGAAAAAGCAGAGTACGCATTGTTTCCATAAATCAGGCTTACTGGGAAATGGGTGAAAAGCCAGGCAGACTTTTAGCTTACCGCCTTAAGCAATTAAATAAAATAAACCAAATCCCAAAACGAATCTGATGGTACCACCTCAACCTTATCTAAACAGATAAATGTAGATTTAAAAATTTTATAATAAACTTTATATGTCACAGGGAGACTTAGATGAACAAAAGTTTGAGGAATTTTTTACAGATCTCAACCTACCACAACTCAGCACAGATGATCATAGGTTTCTGGAAGCCCCGCTGAGGGTGGAGGAAATCTCACAGGCGATAAAAGCATGCCCTTAATAAGCCCAGGATTAGATGGTTTACCTTTGGATTTCTATAAAACATTTGAAGATATGTTAGTCCTTTGTTGCTCGAGGTCTATAAGGAGGCCTTTGTATCGGGTTCTTTGCCAAAATCAATGCATTCTGCACTCATAACCGTGACCATAAAAAATAAAATGCACTAGATCCTGGTGGTTACCGTCCTATCTCATTGCTTAATTGTGACCAAAAGATTCTATCAAAGGCTCTGGCAAGTCGTTTAAAAACTGTGATTGGCAAAATAATTCATGAGGATCAATCCGGCTTTATTCCAAATCGATATGGTTCAGATAACATCAGAAGACTTGTTAATCTGCAACACTACATATATGATTCAATAATCCCACAATTGCCTTTCTTTGATGCTGCTAAAGCTTTTGACTTGTTGAATGGAGCTACTTGTTCAAAACATTGGCGAAATTTGTTTTGGCAATAATTTTATCACATGGATCAAGACTTTATATGACATGCCTAATGCTTTGTTTTGACGAATGGCCTCATATCTGACCCGTTTCATCTACAGAGATCCACTAGACAGGGATGCCCTTTGAGTCCTGGCCTTTTTGTGATAGCAGTGGAACCATTGGCACAGAAAATAAGAACTCATGCTGATATTCAGGGTATTACTGTGGGCAACAGACATCACAAACTTATGCTATATGCAGACGACATGTTGGTGTTTTTGACACAACCTGAAAAGTCTATTCCGACTTTGTTAGACTGCATAGAAGATTTTGCTCTACTGTCTGGGTATCGTGTTAACTGGGAAAAATCAGAGGCAATGCCCATGTCTGGACATTGTCCCTCTTATATTTTCAAAATGGAAATTTTGCTGGTCTCCTAAAACATGAAATACCTTGGAATACATATTACATCTGATTATAATGATATGGTAAAAAAGAACATTGGTCCATTATTTGAAAAAATTAAGATAGATTTTGGTAGATGGTCTAAAATTCACCTTTCACTATGGGGAAAAATCAATTCCATAAAGATGATGGTGGCACCAACTATATTTTACGTATTGGCCAACATTCCTTTGTACGTCCAAGATGCATTTTTCAAAGATCTAGACTCCTTATTTTGGATTTTCTTTGGGGCAGTTCACATCACCGCTTGAGCCTTAAAAAACTGCAAACAAGTGCTGAAAAGGAGGATTTGCATTGCCAAATTTCAAATGGTACTACTGGGCCCTAGAGTGAAACAACTAAGAGCTTGGTTACCAAGCTCTAATTATCAGACAAACCTATCTGTTCCAGCTAGAGTGTGAGATTAATGGTGGTGAATCTCCGTGGTCAAACTTATTTGGGATTAAAGCCAACGTACAGAAGGAACACCCCATAATTTCAGCAACAAAATTAATATGGATTAAATTACATAGAGCAGGTCGCTGGGACTTTTTAAAGTCACCATTGGCTCCCCTATGGAACAACAAAAAAATCTTATTGGAAGGGAATCAGTTGACTGGCTACAGTGGCGCAACAAGGGAATTTCTAATGTACGAAATTTATTTATATGAATGCAAATAGATATTTAATTTTGACCAGGTTGTTGATAAATATGATTTGTCACATGATCAGTTCTGGAGATATGTCCAATTGCATAGTTCACTATCGAATTGGCTGGGAAGCCCTCTCTGTTGCCCCACAGGAAGCCCAATAAAGCAGTTCTGCGTAAGCCACTAACTAGCAAAGGGACTACTGCTAAAATCTATAAATTACTTCAAGATGTATTGGCAGATCCATTATCCAAAGTGAAAAGTATTGGGCTGAAGACATGGCGTTGGACATATCTCAAAAGCTGGGACTCTTGTTTACATAACATCAAACAATATATAAAAATGTAGCAAATTCATTCAGTTAAAATTATCCACAATCCCGAACCCCTCAACAACTTAATAAATCTATCCCCACAGCACTTCTGAATGTAACGAACATGGGATCAATATATCACATCCTTTGAGTTCCCAGCCCTTCAAGACTGGTGGAAAAACATTTTGGAGGTATTTTTAGAGTGTTAAAGAGATTTCACATCTCAGCCAAGCTTTCTGTTTTGGGCTCAACCACAGAACTTTCAGACTCTCAGTTTTCATCTTTTGAAACAAATGGATCATACTTGCTCTCACAACAGGAAAACGAATCTTGCTAAGACATTGGATGAAGAAACGACCCCCCCATATAGGAGTGGTAACAACAATGGTAAAATTAGCATCTTACAAACCTATGGTCTCCTAATAACCACATCAATATAATATACTTGTCTGTATTTACCAACTGCTCACTTACCATAAACATTACTGTCTGGGTCCACCCTCTTGACCAGACCTAACCTATGTCGGTGGGTTTGTTTTGTTTTTTTTTTGTCCTTTGTCTTTTGTAACCGTATTTTTGTCTCTAATAAAAAACAAAAAAGTGTGCAACAAAAATGTGGTGTCCGGGTGTTATTGCCTGCAGCCAGCGGCTGATGACAGCTGTCTTTTTATCTTGTTGGTATCTTTACAATTACCAGTCTTATGTTGAAAAGACACTTTCTGCCCTCTACCACCCTTTATGCATCTGGCGACTGAAGGGAAACATTATCTGAGTACATTATGTGCTGAGTTCATTTGTACGAGAGCATTTGTGGTTTACCCAACTGAAGGATATACACTAGATGTTTGTTAGAATTAAATTTTCTACTGAGGGAAGCTCCCCAACCCCTCCAAGTTCCCATTTGGTTTCACCTTGAAGATCAGTGATTGCCCAAAAAGTAACAAAGGGGCTCCCTTTAAAATGTTAATTTAACTTGATGCAAGGGTCAAAAAATGTACAGTTGTGTGAAAAAGTGTTTGCCTCCTTCCTGATTTCTTACTTTTTTTGCATGTTAGTCACACTTAAATGTTTCAGGTCATTAAACAAATTTAAAGTGAGACAAAGTTAACACAAGTTAACAGAAAATGCAGTTTTAAAATGAATATTTTTTATTAGTAAGGGAGGAAAAAAATCCAAACTTACAAGGCCCTGTGTGAAAAAGTGATTGCACCCTCAGTTAAAACATAAATAATCTGTGGTTTATCCCATCTTTGGAAAGCTGAGTTTAACTTCTCTACCCACACCCAAGCCTGATTACTGCCACACCTGTTCTCAATCAAGAAATAACTTAAATAGGACCTGCTTGACAAAGTGAAGTAGACCAAAAGATCATCAAAAGCTAGACATCATGCTGCGATCCAAAGAAATTCAGTAAAAAATTAGAAACAAAGTAATTGAGATCTATCAGTCTGGAAAAATTTCCAAAGCCATTTCTAAAGCTTTGGGACTCCACCGAACCACAGTGAGAGCCATTATCCACAAATGGTGAAAACATGGAACAGTGGTGAACCTTCCCAGGAGTGGCCAGCCGACCAAAATTACCCCAAGAGCACAGCGACGACTCATCCAAGAGGTCACAAAAGACCCCAGAACAACATCCAAAGAACTGCAGGCCTCACTTGCCTCAGTTAAGGTCAGTGTTCATGACTCCACCATAAGAAAGAGACTGGGGGCAAAAATGGCCTGCATGGCAGAGTTCCAAGACCAAAACCACTGCTGAGCAAAAAGAACATAAAGGCTCGTCTCAGTTTTGCCATAAAGCACTTTGATGATCCCCAAGACTCTTAAAAATACTCTGTGGACTGACGAGACAAGAGTTGAACTTTTTGGAAGATGTAGGTCCCATTTATATCTGACGTAAAAGTAACACAGCATTTCAGAAAAGGAACATCATACCAAAAGTAAAATATGGTGGTGGTAGTGTGATGGTCTGGGACTGTTTTGGTGCTTCAGGACCTGGAAGACTTGCTGTAGTAAATGGAACCATGAAATCTGCTGTCTACCAAAAAATCCTGAAGGAGAATGTCCGGCCATCTTTTGCTGACCTCAAGCTGAAGCGCACTTGGGTTCTGCAGCAGGACAATGATCCAGAACACACCAGCAAGTCCACCTCTGAATGGCTTAAGAAAAACAAAATGAAGACTTTGGAGTGGCCTAGTCAAAGTCCCGACCTGAATCCCATTGAGATGCTGTAGCATGACCTTAAAAAGGCAGTTCATGCTGGAAAACCCTCCAATGTGGCTGAATTACAACAATTCTGCAAAGATGAGTGGAACAAACTTCCTCCACAGCGCTGTAGAAGACTCACTGCCAGTTATCACAAACTCTTGATTGCAGTTGTTGCTGCTAAGGTTGGCCCAATCAGTTATTAAGTTTAGGGGCAATCACTTTTTCACACAGGGCCATGTGGGTTTGGATTTTTTTTTTCCCCCTTAAAAATAAAAATCTTCATTTAAAAACTGCATTTTGTGTTTACTTGTGTTATCTTTGTCTCACTTTTAAATTTGTTTGATGATCTGAAACATTTAAGTGTGACTAACATGCAAAAAAGTAAGAAATCAGGAAGAGGTAAACACTTTTTCACACAACTGTGTGTGTATGTATATATATATATATATATATATATATATATATATAAGTAGTAAATTGACATATGAATACAGTTATAACAAATGTTGATAATTTGTTTTAACTGGATTATAACTGGACAACTGTATTGGATTGGACTGGACTGTGTCTGTGAGTGTGCCTTGAGATGGTGTTGTTAATTGGTGCCATAAGCTGAGCTGAATTTGACTGAAAACAGTGCTTACATTATTTCTGCTCACGTTGTTATTAGTAGATTCCCTGGTCAGGTAGCAAAACAACGGGTAAATCTTAATGGTTTTCTGACTTGCAATTAGAAAAGTCTAACCTTGAGAGAGCATACAATTACACATAGGACATAATGATCGATATAGATATATTTTAGAGGTTTTCATTTAGAATAATTAGCCAATAAGTCCAAATTTATGAGTTACAATATTCTTGGAATTTACCGGATAAAAACTAAAAACTAAAACTGTTTAAATAAAGTCAGAATTTGGAGATGAAATTGTGACTAAAGGGTAACTTTAATAAGAGCTACTGTGGCAAAAGTGGACTTTTATTGAAACCATGATAGTTTTAGGATGAAACATCTCTGCTGTGACCTGGATGGAGCCTGCAAGCAAACCTTCCTCTGTATCCAAGAGCGTCCAGATGAGGGCGCTGTTTAGACCGTTTTTGTGCCAATGATGTTTGAGGATATGGTTGTGGATCAGCAGTCAAGACAGCAAGATATCAACACAGCTGACACCATTATTCCAAGACCCGGGATTTCAGATGCAATACTTAGTAACGAGGGGGAATATAACAAATTTTTTGCTTTGCTTTTTGCGTAATTCTTCTGGTTTATCAAAAGGGCGACGCAAGTCCTGAGTTATCTGTGTTTTTGGAAGGAGGACCAAGGTGGAGCTCTCCTGGAATGCTTTCAAGCTAACTCGCTAAAATGCAACTTTGTGTCTGAATTTGCTCGGAAACTGGATTCTTGGATATCTCCAACTGGGAATTTACACAAACTCCGACAGTTTCGAACCTTTCATACCCATTTATTTGCATGTAGCTAAAGCCATGCAGTGCTTTTGGATTGCAGACATAGCCGGTTAGCGAGCTAGCTCGTCGGCTAATTGGTCCAGCAGTAAGCCGGGGACGCGGATCTCTCAGTCGGCGTGAGTGCTAACGCCATGCCGCTGGTTGAATGCGGCCTACTCCTAGTGCTAACTTCAGCAAGCTAACGCTGGCTGGATGTAGCGGCCCAAATCAGATTGTAGTTGATTAGTAAAGGCAGAAGGGCATTTGCGTTAAATTTAAACACAGTAGGTGCATTACAACTGGGAAAAGCGAATAAAAGCAGCTTATAGGGGATTATTTAGGTTAGCACATCTGCTGATAGCTCTGTATGTAAACAAGTCCGTGTGTGGGGGATTGTGGTGAAGGATATCACTAAATATTAAAGCTAATCCTCTGTTGCTATCTTTGCCTAAGTTGTAGGTGTTAGAGGTCGCTTTGGCTTTATCAGTTATTGAACTTGGCTTACGCTAAGGCTGAAAGGCATGGATGTTGTTGACCTGGAGCACAGAGAGACATATCAGCCCTTCATTCATGATTGATGAGCCCTGAGGACGCAGACTGTCTTCATCCATACCCACTAAAGCAAAGCCACTACATCAGACTGCGATCGCTTTCTGTTCTATATTTTAACCCCTTACAGGGAAACACTGAGAGGATTTAAGTGTTAGTTTTAGCAGCACTTTCTTTTCCAATCCCACTGATCTTACTGGAATTACTGGTGTGGATGGGAACATGAGGGGAGCACTGTCTGATCTGAACCAGCTTCCAAGTAGCCTGAAGATCTGATCAAAGCACAACAGAGAGCCCCATTGTGTGGACTGCAAACTGAAGAGGAACGAGATGGTGAGGATGATAAAAGAGGCCCAGTGACCGTGTTTATCCCACACCAGGAAGCAGAGGAGCGTCACAGGGCTGCAGACATGAGTCTCCGCCAACCCACCTCTACACTGGACAGGTACGAGCCTCACATCCGCTACAGCTAGATCCTTCTTGTGATTAGCCATGCATCGCAGCAGCATGCATAAAAATGCAGCACTCCCAGATCAGCTGGCTGATTTGACTTTATCAGCTGAGGGAGGAACAAGTCAGACAGGTTGATGTCTGGGTTGATAAAACTGCTTTTAGGAAGAAAACGGGGCAAATCCTCTTTGCATACCTTGATGTTTTTATTTCAAAATAAGCCAAGTTAACAGTTAAGTCCAACAAATGTCGAGACTTATCTATTATCTTTTTTGCATGCTGTGTTTATCTTTACTATATTGTATATTTGTTACCGTTATCCATCACTGCATTACCCATGTATCCCTACACTGATCACCTGTGATGCACCTTTTGTCTTTATCATGTGTCTTTCCTGCTGTCAATGTTCTCCCCTGGTGTGTACTTGTGTACATGTCCAACGCTTCCCACTACTGTATCTGTGTGTGTTATGTGACAGCAGGGCAGCCAATAAGAAAAACGGCCACCTGTTCAGGTAGGAAAGCTACCTGGTGACGGCTGGTGTCAGGGTATGGGGGTTAATAGCATCTACGAGTTGCACAGCTGTGGCAACAAATCCCTCAGTGGCTGCTCTGGTTATTTAATGGTGCTTTGGCAGAGTAACCAACTAACACATTAATCATGTTTTTCTGGGTGATTAATGCTTATATACACCTAAGAAGTTTAAGAGCTCATGGGACTGCATTGATTCTTTTTTATTTTTACAAACAGAATTGAGTTACAGTTATATTAATTTTGCTGGATTGGATTAATGATTGTGGCTCATCGCATTCCACCTACCTGGACAAAAACACATTTAGATTAACACCTTTGGCACAAAAATTTTGTTTTAGTTAAAGTGGCTAAATATATGGAGTTTGGAGGAAATGAGCATCTAAGGACCCCTTTCAAAACATCCCTATGACATCTTTGTTGGTAAATATACAACAATAAGAAAGCCAGCTTGAATCTAACTTTAATTCCCTCATAATAGCATGGCTTTGGAAGTTCAGTCATTGCCAGTGTGAACTGCAAAGCAAACCAGGGAATAAAGTATATAATTAGAGATGCACCAATCCAGTTTTTTCTGATCTAATCCGATACCAGGGCTGAGCATATTGACCATACCGATCCGATAATACTATTGAATGAATGAACGTATACCTTGCCTTGTGAGTGAAGGCATCAGGCTTGACATAAACATTTAGCCTTGTTATAAAAGAGGTAATAAATTAATACAGATATAAGTGCAATTTATATTATTTATGAACAAAAACAAAGTGGAAACTTATTAAGAAAAGTAATGACTGGATTGGAATGCTGGATCGGCGTCATTTATCCGATATCTGATCCAGCTAATTTGTCAATATCGGAGCCGATATCCAATCCGGGTATCAGATCGGTGCATCTCTACTTGTATGTTTTCATTGTGTCTTGCCAGGGGACTGCAGATGTAATTTGGCCTAAGGCTAACTCTGGTGCATTGCATCAAATGGAGACATTTATGTTTGAAATTGTATATTGCTCTAATGAATGAAATAAGATTGGGGGAAAAGGGGGGAAAAACATTAGGTTTTAGTAAATCAAAACAAATTTGGAGCTCTGTTTTTCTTTTTTAGAGTTTAGCAGTGATACTTGCAATGGAAACGGCAAAAATTGAAGAGATTACCACATAAATCTACAGTACACAACATAACACACTTATTTATTATTGCTTATTTATTTAAATAAATATTCTTTGTGCACACTCAATAAACAACAATATACTGTTTTACTTTGCAAGGACAATGAAAAGTTTTTCAGAAATAGAAAAAAAATATTCTGTCATTTAAAATTGAAGTGATTTTTTTTTTTATTCCTTCATCTGTCGTTTAAATCAAACAGCATATTGTTAATGCATTACAAGCTTATTGATTCTGTTAAGACAGAAAAATATGAATGTGCCTCTTTGCTTGTCGGTTTAAAGTCACCTTTTTTACATTACTGTATAAAAAACGTTTTAAAAAGGCTTTTGAAAGTGTCTCTTATGTTTCCGATCTGAAAACTTTGTGCTTCTGATTTGTTTTGATGGCACACTGACGTTCATTATGCACATTCCTGGATCTGTTGTTGCCCTGCAGCGTTCCGTGTCTGAGAAACTGCACTTCACAGCTTTATTTTTATGGTCTAGATCATCACATGATGAGCTATATTTTACTGTACGGCATCTGAATATCAAAACATTGGCCAATTTTTAATGCACACTCTGGCTGAGGAGGAAAGAAATTCAAGAGGCCACTATTAGGAAAAGAAAGAGAGAATGTAACAGCAAAAAATAAGACTATCAACGTTGAGCAGACTTTTACTGGCCGGAGAGAGCTCAAAGAAGAGGCAGGATGCAAGATGGATGCCACATTAGCTGTCGATAGTTGGTGCCACAGAGAAAAGATCTGTCAAAGTTCAGTCGTTTTGTTTCAATATTTAAGCCTTTATCTTAGATGTGTTGCCTTTTAAGATGCCGTTAATGGGCACGTTGCAGCTCCATCGCTGCGTGCATCCTGAAGCAGTTTCCATTTTAGGTAGACATTATTTTAGATTTTTGGCCAATATCCGATATGCTGATATTTTACAACTCATTTGGCCGATAACGGATACCAATATTTAAAGGCATATGCCACCTCTGGGTGAAATTGAGCCTCCCCCGCAGTCCCCTGAGTTGGACAAGTGGGCAGAAGTGTTTTCTAATCGACCCTGTCATTCTCTCAATCTGGCAGCACTGGCTTTAGCTTAGCTTAGCATAGTTGCTGTAATCGGGTGCTTCCAATAGCATCACTTAGTGAAAGTGAACTAATAAACTCGAATTTCTTTCCAATTATGTTTCGTGACCCGTACATTCTGATCGAGTACAAACGAGAAGCCGATTTCACATCGAAAGACTGACTAGACGGCATTCAATAGGGAACTATATGCCGCGTATGTACAGAGGCGATCACCGCGGATGGTAGCAAAGGCAGCACGCATGCGCTGCATCCCCAACTTCCATAAACAGGGGTGCTACCGGATATATGCCTTTAAGTTGAAAAAGATGTAATAATTATTCCTAGGGCAAAATAATAAAAATACTTCAGCTGCAGATCCAGTAGTTGCCAGAGACGTCATAATGTCGCACCATGGTCCATGGATTAAAAAACAAATGAATGATTAATTTAAAAAGCAGCGTTTCACAGGTTCGTCACCAAACAGCAGCTGTTATATATTGGTTAATTATATCAGTCAATATCAGGTCAACATCGATATTCAGTTTTAAAGCCCAATATTGGCCGATGCCGAGCCGATAATATCATGCATTTCTAATTTCAGGCAATTACTCCACATCTGCAGTCACATCAGCAAACCTGTTTCTCCGCTTGTTGAATTCCCGGTTGCCTGCTTGACAGTAGATGACTGTCTGCTCGTGCAGATTTGTCCTCCTCATTATGATGAGTGCCTTACCTTTTCTGTCAGCTCCAGTTGATTTAGATGTTTTTAAGACTCCATCCTGGTGTTTCGGATGCTATACAACCATAATATACATGAAAAAAATGAATACACAATTGCAACTCACACTGGTGTAACCATTTAACATTTCGTTGCCATTTCTTTAAAAGATGCAACTAAATGTTGGCAGTCAGGAGCTGTGACAGAGATCCATCATATAAAGCTTACTGTTATGAGCATGCTGCTGTGGTATTTGTACTGTGTGCTTTTTGCGTCATACACCTTTAAATCAATACATCCTGTGAAGTCATGGCTGCTTTCACTGTTTACAATCTGTAAGGGTTTAAAGTGCATGAGGAGGGTTTAGATGGTCTGTCTCTCTCGGTTAGTTTCTCTTTTGACTTCTCTGTTCTTCATTCTGAATTTCTCTCCTTTCTCTGCCTCCCTTTTCCCCGTTTATCTGTTTTTCCTTCTTTCCTGTCATGCTCCGCTTTCAGCCCTTTTGCTGCTTGGTGAGTTTTCCTGTCTACTGCTTTCTTATTGCTATTTGTAAACTCATCCCCTCACTGTTTCTGCCACTGTATCGCTCTTCTTTCATTTTCTGCTCTCCTCTAAAAGCCTCCCTTCTTTCTTCTCCATCTGTTCCATCATTTTTTATTTATCTCTAGTCCTGTGACCTTCCTTTTCTTTTCATGTTATCCTCAGAGCTCTGCTCTTTCACTCCAGATATCCTTTGAGATTTCTTTCCTAATTGGTCTGTTCAGCATCATTTCTTACCAACCCTCTGTCTGTTTCTCATCCCTCCATCTCAGGCTCAGCAGCTTGACAATTGGGGACTCGGAGCGCAAATCCTCAGCCAGCCAGCAGAGAGAGCAGACAGCAGACGTCATTGCTGAGACTACAAGTAATTGTGACATCCTGCACTGCCTTATTTATTTCAATCAGACGTCATTTATGGTCAGACTGAGCTTCTACCTCTTTGTTTGCCCAGGTCCTGGTCTGGTCCAGCGCTGTGTGGTTGTGCAAAAAGACCAGCTTGGTTTTGGCTTCACAGTGTGCGGAGAGAGAATCAAGCTAGTGCAGAATGTCCGACCAGGTGAGACGTGTGCACAGCTGATGTGTTTATCAAAGATTTCCATCAATTTTCCACAGGGATTCTGCAACAAACTGCCTTTAAAAGTTAGTTTTTCCTCCTTTTTATTAGTATTTTAGATCTTTCATCATGCAATTGTACATTTTTTGTGCAGCTCAAAGTGCAGTATGAAAATAAAAAAGGTTATTGTGCCAAAAAGTCAACCCAACCCACCCACTGACACAGTAAGGAGGGGCTGTCGGGAGGAAAAACTAGACTTTAGGATGACGTTACACAAATAAAAACATCCAAATGAAAGTAAAAATAAGTACAAGTGAAATAAAGTAATAAAGTAAATGAATAAAATACACTACTGCCATATCATAAACTATTAAAACATTCAGATAATTGTTTTTCCAAATATAAACACCTCAGATGACATAAGCACAGAGAAGGCAGTTGATCTAAAGTTATTTACTTTTGACTTTCAGTCATTGCGAAACAAAGATAACTGAGATTAAACAAACACTGAGCAGCATTTAGTTTCACAGTGACGCTGCCATGTATTCAGTCTGTGTGAGTTTCTTTTTCTCCTTCCATAAGAGCTCACTCCTTGTCCAGGGCGATGCTGATTCAGCTCACACCACTAAAGATAGAAAGCAATAAAAGAAGAAGTAAAAGTTGTAAAAAGTTTGTTGTTGCTTCCTGCTGGGTGGCTTCCATGCAGGACTCATGAAACATGGAATTTTATTTTATTTTACTTTATACATATATATATATATATTTTTTTTTATTTTTTTTTTTTTCTTTATTTCTTTTTTTATTAGGTTAATTTCTTTGTTAGGAGTCTATAGAAGTCCTCTTTTAAGAACCCTCAAGTTGTTCATGTTAAAAGCTTTAAACCAGTGAAAATTTGCAGGTTAAATGGATACTGTGTAACTTTTGGCCACTATTGGTGCTAAACTTGTAACTTCCCACAGGCCACACAACTGTCACAAAATTAAACAGCCTCTTTCAGTGTTTTGGAAACATGTTTGCAGGCAACTTTGACCTACTGATTTGAGGTCATTGAGCCATAAAGCAAAGCACTCCAGGTGACATGATCCAATGAGAGATGGATCTGCTCCTGCAAAGTTACAATGTCTGGTTTTTGAGGATGGCAGCCATATTTACCCAAGAAATCATCTATTATTACTTAAATTAATAATAATTAGGGATGCACAAGATTGGAATTTTGGCTGATATCCGATATACTGATATTTATAAACTCCTGTGGCCAATAACCGTTATCAATATTGATATTAAAGCTGAAAACAATGAGTCCTTGAAAATAGCAGTTTTGTTATTTGGTTCTGACACTTTGGAAAATAGGGTGGGAAAAATATCGATACTCTGGAATATTGCGATATTTTTATATGCCAATATCAAATCGATATTCAAAAATGCGTTATCGATCTATTTTACTTACAAAATTTCGTGAGATTTCATGAATTCTTGTGAGATTTCGTAACGGAGCGATGAATTATCACAAGATTTCGTTAGTAAAATAGATCGATACTGCGCTTTTAAGTTTCAATATGATATTGGCATATGAAAATATCTCAATATTTCAGTGTTTCGATATTTTTTTCCGCCCCTAGTCTTAAGAAATGTTAAAGTCTGTAAAAAAGAAGTTTTTGAAGAAGTAGTTGTTTGGTTTGTTTTTTTTTTCACTTGCGAAACAGCGGCCTGATTGGTTAAATAATAATAATAATTTAGAATAATTTTTCTTATGTGACCTAAATGATAACCAGATGAACCGAGATAACTCTCCTGTGATGTGAGACTGAAAGCAGTTTTCTCCTCTACAACTTTGACCGTGTGCTTGTCATCGTCCTCAGGTGGTGCCGCAGTCAAGGCTGGGGTTCAGGAGGGAGACCGAATCATAAAGGTTCCTACTTGCTTCTGTTGCAGACATTAAAACTGGGAGGTTTCTCTTCCGGTTTTAAGTGTTTCCATCTTGTGTGTCTTCCAGGTGAATGGCTCGTTGGTGTCCTCCATGTCACACCAGGAGGTGGTGAAGCTCATAAAATGTGAGTTTGTGGACAACTGCTCCAAGAATGTCTGATTTTACTCCATCAGATTTTTTTTCTGCTCTTTTTTTAATTGAATTCTTAATTATTTGTCATCTCAAAGCTGGAACATACGTAGCTCTGACACTACAAGGACCACCCCCATCAGCCGCTTCTTTACCCTTGGAGCCCCTCCCTACTGACCTCACACCCAACCAGAAAACATCTCTGGGTGGGGAGGCTCCCCCACCTCCACCTCCACCCTTACCGTCTGGACTGAGCAGCACCCCTTCCCAAAGAATCACAGGGCCCAAACCACTACAGGTGAGTGATGGCATTCAGGTGAGATGTATGTGTCAGAACAAGGCGGGAGAGGGGGGAGACACATGCTGGTTTTCAAAACTGACATCATATGACAAAAATAAATGATTTGGTCTTTGTGTGAGAAACATGTTTTTGTTTGTAGGATCCCGAAGTGCAAAAACATGCAACTCAGATACTCAGGAAAATGCTGGAGCAGGAAGAAGCTGAGCTGCAGGTGTGTTAACTCACACACATCAGCTGGACTGTCCCGTTTTCTATCCCATTTGCTGTGTGGCTGAAATCTGCGGTCGATAACCAGACAGAGCTTGACTGATTTTGCAGGGCTTGATGGAGGAGCAGAAGAAGAATCCATCACCGTCACTGGAGGAGCGGATTGAAAGCGCCAAGAGGAGAGCACACCAAGTCAGGGTGAAGATTCAGCAAGACCTGGTGAGAAAATCTCTTTCCTTCCCTCTTGATCTTTTTATTTTAATAGTGAGGCATCAGCCCCCTTGATGATAAAATTACAAATAAAATAGAGGTAATTAGTCAAGGCAAGAGAGGATATATTAAGTCAAAGAAATGGTCCAAAAAATAAGAAATAAAAGATAATCTGAAGCATTATTCCCTTTTTTCACCTCTGAGACTCCAGCTTGCAATATAACAAAACATAATGATGTAAACACATTTAGCTGCTCTAACTCAAGCTGTTTACCAGATCTTACCATGCAGTTTTAAATTTAGGTGCCACAGGGTTTAAAATAATTTTGCTGCTCCTATGATTAGCACATGTAAACATGACATTTATAAATATGGTACAATGTGTTTGAATTACTGACATCTAGTGGTCAACGCTAAGCACAGTTGTAAGACGTTGGCCGTCAATGGCCAGAATTTTTCAAGACAACAACTTTTTTTTCTGCAAGTGGACCTCACAACCGCTACTTTTGTTCTGTCCTTTTCTGTGAGCCTTTAAAGGCATTATGAAAAAACCAGGGAATTGTTTAGGACCCTGAGGTAAGGTTCAAGCGTGTTGGTGTCTTCTTGAAGTGTCTGTAAGAACACTGCAGGCGTCAGGTTGCTATTCTATACTGCTGGACGCAGGTTTATTCCAGGTGTCCACATATGCAGCATAACGGTACATATTTGGTACATGCAGGTGTGAATATGCGTGTGGTATATCGTCAGTGACGCACTTTTAACATCCACCCCACATGCATATGCGATACTTCACCAAGCTAACTGGGCACAAACTTCACAACAATACTGCTGCGGCCTCACATGCAGGCTCCAGACCAGCGCCATTTTTGTCTTTCTCTCTCCCCATGTGCAGCGGAGTGAGCTGCGGCTGCGGATTCTTCCGCGCTGGGAAATAGTTCCAGCTGAGTTATCAGTCTTTCTAACACATTACATATCTCAAACTATGCATTTGCAGCAATCTAAAGCCAGTCCTACAGTTTCAAAACTCAGATGGTTCTCACAATACTCACAGAGCTGTTTGTCCATTCAGAGACACTGTGGTAAAGATGGTGCCACAAATATGGCCGCTCGTGTATGTGGACTGTCAGCAAGTAGATATAAACGGGCCACTTTAAGATGCCAATAGAAATACAGTTTTGGTAATATATTCAATCTTTCCTACATTGACTTTTGATTTTTTTTGCATACTGCTCCTTTAAAGCTTTTTTTTTTTTCTTTTCAGGAAGGAACACGATCAGAATCTGTCACAAGCTTCATCATCGCAGGAGAAGGTTTGTATCTGTCCGTGCTTTTTGAGTGAATTCAAATGCATCTTTGAGCGTCTTTGAGCTTCTGTAAAAGCGCTCTATAAATAAAATGTATTATTATGTTGCATCTAGAGTTTAGTGTGCTTAATCCTGATCTAGTCTTTACAAAGGTAAAAATGTAGGTATGAAACTATACACACTTAAAAATATTTATATTTCTGATAGAAATAGTGGCTTTATATACTGCGGGTGTTTTTAAAGCTTCCTGTTTTACAGGACGACTGTCGATGGATTCAAGTGAAGGAGACTTGGAAGTAAGTCTCACAGTCTTTTTTTCACAACTGGGTGAGATTGTTTGTGTGTTTACGCATGTGATGGTCCACTCATCCCGTTCCCTTCATCCTCCCTCCCTCTTCCTTGCCTCTCCTCCTCCTCCTTCCCAGGCCTTTGAGAGTCCCCACTCCTCCCCCTCATTTTCCTTCAGGACTCCCTATCACCGGCGTCAGAGCTCCGACACACACACCCTGTATGACACGGTGAGACTGACACGCATGCATCCTCGGTTCTCAGGGACTTTTTTTTTTTTCTTTCTTTTTAGCTTATATAGGAACATTGCTCTGTTCTTTCCTTCTCATCTGGCCCTCCTCATGTTTGCCTCGCACCACTTTGATCTGACTAGCAGTGTAAAGAGGATGACTGACCCAGAAGAAGTCATCCATCACTATTAACCTGAGAACTTCATGTTTGCCTCATGAATGATAGAAGAAACCTGCTGGTGTCTTTGAGTTTGTGGCCGGATGACTTCTGTTTGCTGAAATCCGCTTGTGTGTGTTGAAGGGTGGAAAGGCTCAGATCATCAGCCCAGAGGAGGAAGATGAAGACTATGATGGCTATGCCTTTAATGAGGTGTGTTTCACATCTTTGGCTGCTTCAGCTCCATTTTCTTCTTCAGTAGCAACATCATAATGAATTCTCTCCTTATATTTCCTCTTCTTCTCTGTTTCTTGTAGATGGATGGCCTGTTCCAGGACATTGAGTCATTGAAGTCCCGACCAGCACACATGACCGTGTTCATGAGATACGTTTTCACCCAGCTGCTGGACCCCAACCCTCTGGTCAGTCTAGATTTAAGGAAAACACTAGAAACATAATTATTAGGGATGCACAATATAATCAGCCCCCTTTCGGTATCGGCCTATATCGGCCTTAAGACTGAGTATCCGACATCAGCCACTCCACCGATATTTAACCGATATTTAACCAATCAGGCAGCTGTTTCTAAAGTCTAAAAAAAAAAAAAAAAAAACTTCTTCTTCTTCAAAAACGTATTTTTTACAGACTTTAAAACTTCTAAAGACTAGGGGTTGGAAAAAAATATGGATACACTAAAATATCGCTATTTTCATATTGTCATTTAAAAACGTGGAATTGATCTATTTTACCAACGAAATCTCGCAATATTTTATTGTTCTGTTACGAAATCTTGCAAGAATACACGAAAAATCGTGAGATTTTGTAACAGAACAATGAAATCTCGCAAGATTTTTTTTGTAAAATGGATCCATACAGCATTTTAAAAAATCGATTTGATATTGGCATATGAAAATATCGCAATATTCCAGTGTATCGATATTTTTCCCCACCCCTATTTTTCAAAGTGTCGGAAACGAATAACATAACTGCTATTTGCAAGGACTGCTTATTTTTTTCAGCTTTAATATCAGTATCAATATTGGTTATCGGCCACATGCGTTTTAAAATATCTGCATATTGGATATCGGCCAAAATTTCAATATTACATCCCTAATAATTATATTGTGGAACATAGTTTTTATACTTGAAGGAAAACATAGATTTTGACGTTTGCCTGGTGATACTTTCTCACATTTATGTTTTTTGTCTTTTCTAGTTGTTTTACTTGTCAGTAGAAGCTTACTTGGGCTCCAGCCCTAAAGATGCTCGGGCACTTGCTCCTCAGATCTGCTCCCATTTCCTGGACCCCGATGCTGTAAGTATTAATATGCCCTCATGATATGAGTCTTACATTTCTCTTTGAGTTTTACATCAGCTTTGGCTGCTACTGTGCAGGGGTGTTGATGCTGCATTTATATTGTTCCTTTGAAATGAAAAAAAGTTAGTTTGCAAAAATCAAGCCAGTGATTTATCATTTTTCAGATACAGAAATCCCTTACAGTTTCACCATTCTTATACAGAATGACAGAATAAAAGAAGAAAAACATTTTTTTATTTCCTTCTTTTTTCCCTAACAGCCTTTGAAAATCAAAGTACGAGAGGAGTATCTGACTGACATTGGTAAGAAAACTTAAAGCAGCTTCTCCTGTTGGCTTCTTCATTTGGTTTGTTCATGCATTTTACAGTCATGTGCAAAAATTTTGGATGCCAGACTCTATTCTGTGCTTCTTTTACAAACTCCTCTTGAAGTGTTATTGTACAGTAGTTTTTAGGTTTTACAGGTTTCTTTGGGTACTGGCAGGTAGATGGTCTGTTTCAGGACATCGCGTTTTTCAAGTTGTTTAAGTTGTAATTTTAGGGGTTTTTTGGTAGTGACCCAAACACATGGCATTTGCTACCCAAAGACAACAAAAGCATAATTGTTCCTTCTTGTTACACGTAAAAAGGTATTTTTTGCAAAGAAGTGAATATCTACAGCAGGTTAAGAGTATTTGAAAATGTGGTTCTTCAGAAAAGTGGGAAAAGTCCAGCAAAGACCTGATACAGGACTTCCAGCTGACCTGTTTACTGAGGCTTCACCAGAAATGGTCTCCATGGTAGGATGGCTTTAAGAGTCTGTTGTTAAGAATAGAAAAGTGGGAGAAAAGGTTTAGGTATGCCAAACACAGGAACTTGATTGGACAGCAGCAACAGGCCTGATGAAGGGATGAATCCTCCCCAGAGCTCAACATTATTAAAGCTGTGTGGGATCATCTTGACAGAGAAGGGAAGGAAAGGCATCCAAAGAAGAGCTTGAAGAGTCTTACAAGAAGCCTGCGCAACTTTTCCTGAAAACTAGTTAGAGATTACAAGAAAGTCTATTTACCGTATTTTCCGGAGTATAAGTTGCACTTTTTTTCATAGTTTGGCAGCTTGTGCGACTTATATATAAAAATACGTACAATTTCACATATTTTTAAGTATCAATTCATACTGACTGACATGAGCCAAGGAGTAAATATTACCGTCTAATGTCAAAAGAGGGCATTCTTGGCTAGTGACAACTAAATCCTGCTCCTTGGGCAAAAATCCCAAAATAGCCTCATCCCAGTGAGTGGAGTTCATTTTGGACATCAGGCTGTGCGGTAGAACAAATCCTCAAAAAACACGTTTATCCGTCTTAGTTATGATGTTTATGATCATTTACAGCTGTCCTGACAGTTTTCCATGCCTCCTTGCACCAGCACAGCTGATTCAAATTAAATGAATCTACAGTAAAAGCCTATGAATTTGAGTCAGGTGTGTTGGAGAAGGGAGACATGGAAAACCTGCAGGATTGTGGCCCTCGAGGACCGGAGCTGGACACCCTGATTTACAGGCATTAACTTTGGAATTGAACTGATTGGGTAATTTTAGCAGTAACAAGCAGGATATGACAAATCCGAAAATCACCCAATCTTAAATAAATAAATACAACTTATAGTTCGGTGCGACTTATATGTTTTTTTCCTGTTCATGATGCATTTTTTGACTGATGCGACTTATAATCAGGATCAACTCATAGTCCGGAAAATACGGTACTGTAAGAGGGTTCAGAATGATGGAGAAGAAAACTGATTAGACTAAATGTTACTGTTAAACATTTAATTAAAGTTGTACATAAAAAGCTGATTTTGTCTCTAATTCTGCTTTTCTATTTGTTCTTGCATAAAATGAATTGCTGTCCCTGTTTGCTGTTTTCCTGGTATTACATAAAGAAGTATCTACTAGCTCAAGACTTTTGTACAGAACTGTAAATACATTTGTCATGAAGAATCCTCTCAATAGATTACAAAGTAAATCTGCTTTAAATTTCAGTTGTTGCTGTTGTCCTTTCAGAAAGTCGACTTCATGCCCAGGAGGATATCAGGGGTCCCCTGTCTGAGCTGCAGCAGCAGGTGCTGCCGGACATCCAGGACCAGATACAAGACTACAGGTGTGTTACTCAACTGGTTTTTGTTCTTTTCTATGATAGGACATGGATACTGAGTGTTTTCAGCAGTCTTGGATTTCCCTTTTGCGTTTTCCCATCCAAAGACGACATCTGCTTTTATTATGAAATCATTGATAAGACATCTTAGGTGTGTTGTTCAATGAGGAAACCATGACAACTGTGGATGACAACCAAATGAATCTTTTCTCCAATAAAGTTATTTTTTTAATTTTTCTGCCATTCAGATGGGTGAGTGTTGAAGGGCTGAGTGGTGAATTCAACATGTTGAATCGGCTGAAAAGCAGCAGCAGTTCTGACTGCTCTTGTCCCTGTACACCATTAGGTTGTCTGAGGCTGTTACACTGAGCGTTATTATTTATTTACCGGTATTTATTTCCCACTTTCAGCCTCATTGATGTGATAAGCCCTTAAACTTTCAGAGAGGAGTTAACCAGCATGCCCAATTGACTCAGACTTTTGCTTTTTAAAGCTTTTGTAGCATCTCTACTTATTTATTTATTTCCAAGTGTATATACTTATTATTTCATGCTTGGATCCTGGTGAAATTGTTTCTTAATAAAGAAATCTGACTTTCCCATCCATATGTTTAGAAAGAGTGACCCTGAAGGTTTGTTCATGTCTCCATGACTATTTTTTGGACAGTTAGTTCTGGTTATAAATTAGAAATGTGTGAACACACTGGAAGGTTTTCTGTCTGCCAACATGGCTTCATCTGAACTTGAATCTGGTTTTAGGAAAATGCACAGAGCACCTTCAGTGGTCTTAACAGTAGTAAACATTTATTGAATCTTCAAACAAGAAGTAACATTTTGCTCCTTTTTTATTGATTTATCCAAAGCTAATGATCCTGTTTATGGCCATTTTGTAACAACAATGACTAGAGTAGAAATGTCAGGCTTAAAAAGTGCTTCTGTATGAGTTCACTGTGAGAAAGCAGAATTAATCACTTCTGGTCTTTCACTGCAGTTCCCTTTTCACATTTGCTTTTCTAAGCGCTGACTCTCAGTGTGAGCTCTCACTACAGGAAATCCAACACAAAGTGATGCATAGCTTCAGAGGCAGGACGTGAAGTTGTTGTAAATAAGACTTTTATCTTTTCAGACTTTTCCTGGATGAATAAGGTTCAGGTTAACATGTAACCACATTTTCCACAGCTCTGTATTTCTCTGGAGTTCCTAGTTTCCTGTTCAGCTTTGGTTTGTGTATTTTAACAGGAACAAGCAGATGATGGGTCTCGGCTCTCTGTTTGGAGAAGGAGACCTGCAGCTCCTCGATGGAGACCCAGTCAAGGAGAGGCAGGTGGTGGACAGACAGGTCACCGCCCTCTGGGAGATATTGTAAGTCTTTAACTTCACACATACAGCTGTTGCTTTATTTTTTTCTTATCTCTGCATTCAGAAACTGTAAATTTACATCAATTAGAGGTTTTATGGTAAGAGTGTTTAACTTTATGGATAATCTGACTGACTTTTAGGTAAATGAGGTTAAAACAAAATGTGTTTGTTGCTTTGCTTAAGGAAACTATGTTTTCTTCTGATTAGATATCGCCTGAAACTCTGGCAGTGTCAATTAATAATAAGAGTAATTGATTTTATCTTAGAAAAAAAACAATTAACTGGTTAAAACTAACAAAGAACGCTAAAAGACTACGATGAAATGTTTTTCCGCCTTTATCAGTGAATAAAAACTAAAGGAAAATATTCACCAAAATTCAGTTATGCCTTAGTTGCTGGTGTGAAAATATAGAATAGAATAGACAGGGTACAGCAAAATTGCAGTTCAACTCCCTTTGGTGCAATATAAAAAATGAGCATAAAAAAACTATATTGGCATAAAATAAGACAAAATATATACGATATCTACACAAGAGCAGCATATGTCAACGCAGGTGCAAGTTGACAGGGTACCTATGAGATGAGCTGTCTAAAATAGCATTTGGGTGTAATTTGTAATTTCACAGAAATTGTTTATTGTTGCACATGATCAATATGATCAGTAAGTGTGTAATACAGGGGGATGGCTCTCGGAAAGAAGCTATTTCTGAGGCTACCTGTCCTGGTTGTGTGTGACCTGTATCATTGAACTGACGGGAACGGGTGGTTACTGGTCCTTGATGATGTTGCCAGCTCTGCTGAGGTAGCGAGAGTTGGCCATGTCCTCCAGGCTGGAAAGAGAGCAGCCAGTGATCTTCGGGGCTGTATTGACGACCCTCTGCAGCGCTTTTACTGTCTGCTGCTGACCACCCCCCCCCCCCGTACCCCGTAAAATGTTGGAAGAAAACCAATCAGATCTCATCTCTGTGTGTGGTAAAGAGGAAGGCACACTCATCTGATAACTGCCCAGGAAGACGGTACAAATTGCTCTGATGTCCTCTCGTAAAACTGATGCGACAAAATGTCAACAGCTGGAAGAAAGAGAAGCACCAACATATGAACACATTTTATTTGATGTAAAACAAAACGAGAAGTTTCATAAACACCACAGAGCAGTTTTCTCTGATAAGAACAAAACACCAATTACATCGACTCAGTGAGGCAATATTGATCCAAATTTAAAATATCTATCAAACATTGCCTCAGGAATCATTTATCAGATACACTTTAGAAAGAACATGTAAAATTTAGATTTGCTTTGTTCTAACAATTAAAATTTTTTTTTAACCTTTTAAAATCTGAGGCCCTCTATGAGGAGACATTGGCCATTTTAGACACCTCACCTGAACTGTTTGCTATAAAACGCTCTAATTTTGCCCTACTTCATTTTATCAGAGTTGACCTTTATAGAGATGTTGCTCACATATTGTGCTATGATTTGATATAAGTTCAGAGCTACAGCTCCATCATTCCAAAGAGATATCCATTTTCATCACAACAGGTTGCTGTTCATTTAAATATCAGAAGAAAACATAAATATTTTGATGTTATGAAATATTGGATTGCTTCCTATGATTTGATATAAATGGAAGTAATTGTATTAAATGAACATTTAATATTGCCTTTATCAATTGCTTGATCCTGAATCAAATAGAATTGAAATCCTATAGTGGCTGAATTTGTTATATTAGAAAATAAGAACTTATCGATATAGTATCTCATTGTGATTAAACTTATTTACATCCCTATTGCAATTTGCTAACACTATATAATCTATGAATGCTTTTTGTAAAGCTACAAAATTAAAGATCCCCACACATTGCCAATATGAAATGTTTTACCTGAGATGGAAATCAGCGATTCCGCCTATTCAGGTCACAGTTAGAGATGACTGCAGTGGGCTACTTGGTGCAGTGCACAATATGTAGATGTGCTTTCTCACCTGAGTCCAACTAATAACTTCATAAACTCAAGAGAAACGTTTTTAAAATTCTGTTTTACTCTTAAACTTTAAAATAAACTAAATTCACTGCAGTTTTTGTTGCCTATAATATTTATTTATGAAACTGGCTGAAACTGACGTTTCAGATGTCCAAATTATGACTAAAACTAGATAAGAAATTAGTTTTCAGGCTTTAACCAAATCAAAATTTGCCGTCACAATGAGCACAGGTCTCTGATCACAAACTGAACATGAACACGAACAGTGTGGGTGTTTGCCAGGTTTGCCTAGCAACAGGGTTGCTTTCAAGAAGTCCAGTAAAGTAGTTTATTGCAAAGCGTCAGAAGGAGCACCTGAAGCTGTCATAACAAAGGTCATTTCCTGAAATACAAATCCTGGAAAACCACATGACATTTACCTCTTTGACTTTACTCCTGTCGCGTGACTGTGGCACTACCTTCTGTTTCTAACACCGGTGTTTGCAAGCGAACGAGCTGGATTTAACCTTAATGATCTAAAATTTATGAAGAAGGGAATCTGCAATCTTTTCATGCTTTTCTTTTTTTCTGCTGTTCCAGATCAAAACACGAAGAGGACAGAAGGTAAAAGACGTTTCTGTTTTTACTAGAATGAGATTTAACCTACCATCAGTCTGTCAGAAACAGTCTTTTCTTTACTTATTTGCCATCCACAGCTCTTTCCCTCCTGATGCTCACTTTTAGTCTCGTTTCTCTCTGTCTCCTCCCCCTCGCTCCCCTCCCTCAGTTCTCCTCTGGCATCAGCTGTGCTGCTGTACCTGCGTCATTCTGGCATCAAGCTCAGAGACTCCAAGGTCTTCCCCGGTCTGAGCACAGAGAAGGAGAAGTGGCTCGCTTTCTTAAAGACCAAAAAGGTAAGACAAAAATAAAGCCTGTTTCCATAGAAAATGTTACCTTTTTTACATGCTTTTATTTGATTTGAGTTCCCATGAGCAAACTCAATGCTCACTCTGGCTTGCTGCTGTGCTACTATACTTCATACCGGCTTTGATGGGGTGGGGGGGCTGCCTTTTTGTCTGTCAATATGATGCTTAAATTTTCCAGCCAGCCATTCTCAGTCCAACAATAGATCATTTCCAGGGGTCATGCAGGCAGGCTGCCATTTTCAGCTAAAGAATTTATAAAGGAGATGGTGTCAGGAGCAATGAAACCTAAACAAATATGTTGGATGTTTTGTTTCATTGAGCAACAGTTGCATTCATTTTTACATTTCAGGCCTGCAATAAGTTCCAATAAATGTTGGGACGGAGGCAACAAAGGGATGTAACATAATTATAGTGTGCTATTTTAGATGCTGATGTGGATAAGTCATCATTAAGGTTGACAAATGATCAGTTGGCCTAATATTTTGGTCTGTTTTTGCATCTTTTTAATGTATGCATTTATTCATAAGTCACATACAGAAGGCAGCATGAGAAACGAAGTGCAGAAGATTTTTGCACAGACTAGGAAGCACTGATCCTAACGTAGCATACCAGGGTGATGGGGAAAGCTAAAAGACTAGCATGCATTGGCTTCCAAACGAAACGGTTCAAACCCCAAAAATCATGTGGGAATGTAGCAAAAACATGAGAACAGTGCTGTCCACTTTAGAGCTTCTTCTAACCGTTGTAGTTGTGAAGATACAGGCTACTTGATTTATTTTGTGTAAGTCATTTCTGACTGGATGGAGATGGGCGCATCTGTGGACAGCACAGTCTTGTTTTTTTTTTTTCAGAAACACAGACAGTAAAAGAAGTGTGAAACTCAATGTTCCTCCTTGTGTCAATCAAATTGACCACACAATATTAAACCGTAATCATATTAAAGATGCTCAAGTTAAATATGGTTTTGTTCTTTAGGTCAACCCAAATTTAACATTATACCAGCATTTTTAGTGTGTTTTTGGGAGCCATTTCTTGAAGTCGATTTATGCAGATGTTAAAGGTTTTTTAAAATTCCTGGAGTCAGTAAATGAAAAATAACGTTTACAGGAGACAAGATGCATGAATGTGACTGTCTGGTTCATTTCTCTCCAGCTGACTGGTAACAAGAAAGAGAAGGATGGAGAGGATAAAAAGAGAAATCCCATCCTGAAGTACATCAACAAACCCCGGAACACATCGCAATCCAGTAAATTCAACACACACACACACGTTTGTATTTCTATTCCTGTGGGGTACATCCATTGACATAATGCATTCCCTAGCCCCTTACCCTAACCCTAAGGCCCATAACTGATTGCCTAAACCTAACCCTAACCAAAACCTAATTGTAGCTTAATCTCTAGAACCTAATCTTGACCCTTAAAACGAGGTTTGGACCCGTGGGGACTGAAAAAATGTCCCCACGAAGGCCAAATGTCCCCACAGTGATGGTAAAAACACAGAACACGGTCCCCACAATGTAGTATAAACGTGCCCACACTTCACAGAGCAGGGATACAGTAACAGATATACAGTTAATTATAACTGCTCACACCCCACACACTCTCACGAGAACATTAACAGAGTTTAAATGCAAATGAAGTCAGATGTCAATATCTGCTGATAGTTTGGACACAGTGATGCTCCACATCAGAATAAACATTCACGCACGTGGCCCTCTCATTGTTGGTGTCAGATAACATTGATTTCTTTTGGAGCATTGTTGGCTCTGTTGTTGCTTTTCAGGTTTATTTCTTGATTTCTGGAGTTTTCATTGAGCCTTGTCACTCTGATTTCATTGTTTCTTTTTGGTTTGTTTTGGTTTTGTAGCATTCCATGTCCCGTTGTCACCCACCGAAGGTACATCATTTTTCTGTTTCTTCTTTTGTTTTTACTCATCAGTTGAACTCAGCTTTTCATCAAACCTGCTGAAGTTATTCCTAATTATTTAAAACCCTCTCAATTAATAGTGTGTGTGCTTTTTTGTTGTATTTCAAATCCAAAAATGAATAAATTGTGTGTACAGTTCGTCCTGGCAGTGTTAGGAACATCATTCAGCAGTTTGAGAATAGCCCAGACATGCTAGGAGAGGAGGGTGGCGACTCTGCAGACCCCCAGCGGCTCTCCTCCAGCAGCCTGGGAGAAGAGGCCATGGACAGGTGGTTACTTAGCAGCCATCATCTACAGAATTAACACCTAAAACCTTACCAGAGTGATTCCTCTAACCGGCTTCTCTCTAACAGTCCGGCGGTCTCCACGCGGCTGGCACGCAGCGAGTCGCTGAAGGCTCAGGGAGAAGGGCGGCGACGTGGCGTGGCCTCAGGAGCCGAGTCTGTCCCACGCTCCCGTAGCGACGTGGATATGGAGGATTGCGGGGAGGAGAGGGAGCAGCCAGGCCTCCGGCCGCTGCAGCACAGCGCCTCGTCATCTGCGTCCAGCAGCTCTGCGAGGTAAAGATTCACCGAGTCGGACTCCTGAAAGAGTTTTCAGTTTCTGTTAACAGCCAGGAAGCTGCAGCCTGCAGGTGGAGGTCTAGTTTTTCATCAGTTAGATAAACACCCCTCAAATAAAAGCTTTCCCCTCGTGACATTGGAGCCCAGCAAGTTTAGGTTTTGTTTTCATGCCATCTTTCTCTCCACTCTTTTAAACTCAGGTCTCTAGAGAACCCTACACCCCCATACACCCCTCGGTCTAGACGCAGGTGAGTTACTGTGTTGTCCCCACAGAAGTGAAAGATGAGCAGTGATTGGAAGTAAAGATGGTGACACTTGAAATTTCAGCTTTGACTTGCTTCCAGTTGAGTCAACTGAAATGATTTTTTTTTCCTGTAATGGAAATCTTGGTTTAAAATTATAGGAAATTAAAAACCAAGTTGGAAATCCACATTCATGTCTGTTTTTTTCCTTTTTTCTGCCCATGGCTCCATCCATCTGTTCATGTCGGCCATCTCCTCTGTGTTTACATATGAATATGTAGGAGTGTGGATTCACCATTGGCGCTGCTGCCGGATGCTGCGGCGTTGGAGGAGGAAGTGTGTGATGGTCAGAACTGGCAGGATACGGTTCCTCCTCAGCTCCTTGCAACACTCAGCCCGAGGGAAGTGGACCGGCAGGCTGTCATCTACGGTACAAGTTCATTTAAGAGTCATTATGAGTGAGAGTTGTAGTCTTATCCCCTGAAGTGTTCCTTAAACTGCTGATATTAACGGCACCTCTTCATCTACAGAGCTGTACACCACTGAGGTGTCCCACCTGCGGACCCTACGGGTTCTGGACAAGGTTTTCTTTGAGAAGATGAGGTCTGTGCTGAACTCTGAGGAGCTGACCTGCATCTTCCCAAACCTGCATCATGTCTACAAACTCCACGGTCAGTCTCCGTATCTGCCCGAGAAAGCCTAAGATTCTGTCCAGGAAAGACAAATTCACATCGGCTTTGTCTTTTGTCTCTAAATGAACATTTTCTTTATGGATTTCTTTTTCTTTTTTTAAAATTGGCAAATGACATATTGAAATTATTGATTTTTCTTTTTTGTATCATAGACATCTTGCAGTTATTTTAGTTAATAATAATTATTTAACTTAATTATCAAATCATAACGTAAATGACTGGATGAGAGAAGAAGAATTTAATCAATCCATCATTTAACTTCACATCTTTTTCCAGTTGTCATCCCATTTCACTACAGTTTGATGCCACTGTGCTTTATATACATCTAAAGAAGCTCAACAGTATGCAGGTTATAGGTCAGATTATCAACAAAAATATTGTAGTTAAAGGAAATATTATCACATGCGAAAAACCATTAAGGGCACAAAATATGCACAGAAATACAATTAAGCTGTTAACTGTATTATTATTTCAAAAAGTAACCATGGTGGAGGCAGGCGCTCTGTATTCTGGCACGTCAAAGTATTGTCTCTGGTTTATGCTTGGTACGCATGCTCTTGTTTGTATTTCAAGTTGTGCTTTGAGTCAGTGTGTGTTCAGGTCCTTGTGTTGCTAGGTACATGATAATAACTGAAATAAATTCTAAGAAAAAGTCATAACTGCTGTTTAATCTCAGCCTGCAGCTTCACAGAGTCAATATGTGCTCTGGGTCTTAACTTTGAGCCATAAAACCACCATGGTATGGGGATGCACAGCATTAGGAGTTTCCCTGCTGCAGTACACCAAACTCCAATCAATGGGTGGCTCATGTCGAGCTCTGCACAAATCACAAGGTATGTTGCAGCATACCTGCAGGATACCGGCCCTCGAGGACGGGAGTTGATGATCCCTGCACTAGGGCTGGACGATTATGGAAAAAATAATAATCACGATTATTTTGACTGATATTGAAATCTCGATTAATATACACGATTATTCATTGATTTAAAAACTCAAAACCTTAAATCTAACTTTTTAAAAAACACAACTAGAAATAAATTAGAAACAAGTAAAGAAGTAAAATAAGAATAATATATTAAAGCAATAATAGCAATAAAAATGAATACCCGGTCTACATGCATTCCTGTTCTATTTTCCCTGCAGTTTGCTTCCTATAACTCCACCAGTTTGTTCAATTCAGGATTAATCGTTTTTCTTTGATTACAGTGTTTTTATTATCGTGAGAACGCAAAATTGAAATCACGATCAAAATTCGATTAATTGTCCAGCCCTATCCTGCACTAATGATAGCACTGGAAAAAGTTGCAATGATGACATGATATGACCTGCTTATGAATAAAATTTGATGCAGCTCATGTTATCTAATATGGAGCTCCACTTGCAAAACTCTTATGCACACAAAGGTCTGCTGAACTATTAATAATAATAATAATAATAATAATAATAATGATGCTTTATTCCGGACACAAAAGGGAGGTCCATATCAGAAGAAAAAAAAAAAAAGAAAAAAAAGTGTGTATATATATTTATATATATATATATATATATATATATATATATATATATATACAAAACATTTAAACAAACAAAAACACACAAACAGTTAATAATACATAAAAACACTGTAAAAACTATGTAGCACACCGTGCTACACTGCATTAAAAAAACAAGTTCATGTACCAGTGTCTCCACATATAAGATCTATATCTTGTATGACTTTTCTCAGGATTTGTTAAAGCCACTATGATGTCACTATTAACTTTTCTCTTCTTGATAAAAGTCATTCAGTCAGTAACATAAACAGCTCATGTCCTGCAGCCTAAAGACTAAAGATAAAATAGAAAATAAGCAGCCTTTGCAAAAGTTTGAAGCTATTTCTGTACCAACTTTTGATAAATTATTAGGAGGTTAATGTTCTATATTCCAGTGTGGATTGTCAGGTGTTAAAAGCAGCTTCAGATGACACAGAGTTTACATTAATGCGCTGATGTCTAGTTAATATGAAAAACAGAACAACTTAGAGATTGCCAGATAAGATGTCCTTATCCGTAGCTGTGGACCACTGTCTAACATCATCTGTCCAGATATCCATGCTGCTCTCCATGTCAGCAGATACTGCATAATTAGGATTTTTGCTGATGGCGGAGCCGCATGACGGCACACATGACGTGCTGGGTCCGTATAACTCTGTGTTGTTCTACTGTGGGTGGCAGCGAAGGTTAAACGTGTCCCCTGCAGTTGGGACATGTATCCGGCACATCTTGCAGACGTCTTGTTTGTAGTGCGACATCTCTCTTCTAACGAACATAGTTCCAAAAAGCCAATGTTTCATTACTGCTCTTCACTTCATGTGCTCTGATGCCACACATCAGATCACATGTATCCTGGATGCTCCAAGTACAATTTCCTTTAATTTGCCATTTACACACATGCAGTAAAGTGAATGCACATCAGCGTTTGGAACGGTGTCACATCACTTTCATAACATTTGCAAATAGAGACCGTTTACCACAGTTAAGGCCGTTTCTGCAGAATGTATAATGTGCAGAGTAATATGAAGGTAAACTCTCTATATCGTGCAGTTCTAGTGGGGGTGCAGTGCTATTCAACTCCATTCAACAATGTTTCACACATTGTTATTATAACAGTAACACATCTACTCTGTGATGCCAGTTTGGCTCCTTTTATTTCCATCCTAAAGTTGCTTCTGCATCATTTCTTTGCAGCAAGTCTGTGTGAAGCGATGAAGAAGCGAAGAGAAACTCCCACAGTTCAGGAGATCGGGGATGTTATGGTTGCCAGGGTGAGATTCAAACATCTGTTTTCATTGTGTTGATTAAGATGTTTATGTTGAGTCTGTTTAGTTTCTCAACACCTATGTGTGATTTTGGTTTTTAGTTTGAGGGTGCAGCTGGGGAAGAGTTTCAGGAGCAAGCAACGCTGCTGTGCTGCCAGCAGTCTCAGGCTCTGGAGCTCATCAAGAACAAAAACGGAAAGATCCTCGCTTTGCTCATCTTATACAGGTACACACACACACAGATTTTGGTCAAACACATTTAACGGTCGTGTCATGCTCCCTGTTTTTGCAGTTTTGTGTGTGTTTGCTGCATTTCTAACAGCTCTGCTTGACTTTTGCTCAGGAGTGTGAAGCAAGTCCTCAGTGTCGAAGGCTGCAGCTCAAAGACCTGCTGGTGTCCGAGATGCTGAGACTCACCAAGTACCCCCTGCTGCTGGATAACATCATCAAACACACGGAGGGTGAGAGATCAGGAGACCATGAGTCATGTGGAAAAATTCTGACATCATTTTGATTTTTAAAAAACAAAACAAAACATTTTCCTGCAGCCGGGTCATCAGACCTCCCCGCACTTCAGCGGGCACAGGCTTGTTGCCGAGGGATACTGCAGGTCGTCAACGAGGGCGTCAGGGAAACAGAACACCGTCAATGCCTCAGCCAGTACCAGCGCAGACTGGACGCTGCTCCTCAGTTCAAGGTGGGACAAGATTTTAGCTTTACAGTTAAAATGAAGGCAGCAGGTTAATCTGAACACGTTTTACTCCTTTATCTCAGAATCTGGACCTCACTACGAAGAGAATGATTCATGAAGGGCCTCTCACTTGGAGGATCAACAAAGATAAGCAGATCGGTCGGTGTCGTTGCGGTTAAGCTGTACAGTCTCATCTTTTTGGTTTTACATGTTTTAATCATGTGTTTGCTGTCCTCCTTCAGAGATCCAGGCGCTGCTGCTGTCGGATTACCTGGTCCTTCTCCAGAGAGGCCCGGACGATCGGCTGCAGCTCCGATATCCATCCCGCTGGTTGGGAGGAGGAGGAGGTGGAGGCGGAGACAGCAAGACGTCATTCAGCCCAATGGTGAAGCTGGACTCGCTGCTCGTCCGCTCAGTTGCAACAGGTACTCTTAAAGGCAGATTTTAAATTCAGACATGCAGATTAATTTGCTTTGGGTCTCAAATCCTCCGTCCTTGTGGTTTCTCTCCAGACAACAAAGCTTTGTACGTCATCAGCACCACAGAGAGGCAGATCTATGAGCTGGTGGCGGGGACGTCATCAGAGAAGAACAAGTACGCCCTCTCCTGTGCACTGACGTATTTTATGCTTTGCTGATTGCTTGAATGATGCAGTAACTTATTTTTTGCTTTAAAGCTGGAAAGATTTACTCGAAAAGACCATCTCCTCAGCTGGAGGCTCATCGCCTCTAATCAAGCACTCAATGCCGCTATCGTGAGTAAAAGCGTCTTTTTCTAATTTCAGCATAAATGTACAGAATCTCTCCATCCCTCCCACTGTGTTATTTTATTTTTTCTTTAGTTCTCCCAGTCTACGCAGTGCATCCCCTGTTTCAACTGGCAGTAATGTCTTTGGAGGTAATAACCGCATTAATCCTGAAACGTGAGGTTGGATTTTTATGGCGGCGTCTCCTAAAATACTTCTTTATTTCTATTTAACACCTGTGGGAAATCCATCAGACAACTCTATGGAAGAGCGGCCCAATTCCACAGAGACTCATTCCTCAAACGACGACAACATCTCTGACAACACCCCCACAGACCAGTCGGGGGCTTTCAACTGCAATGAGGGACAGGTGTTTGGTGTTGCTGAGGCTGCTTTACAGGATGGTGAGATGAAATCTAAACCCACGGCAGCTAATGGGTCACTGCCCATCTTCAGTTAATTGTAAACAAATTAAGATTCAAACACTTCATAATTTAATTTTTTTGTCTTCTCACAGTTGAAACCCTTCGGCAGCTCATATTGCGAGATCTGGAAGACGACGGCTGGAGCCACGACTCAGACGACACGCCCACCAACGAGACGACCAATGGAAGGAGCTCGTTCATGGAGAGACAGCGACCGGAGTCTCTGGAGACCGTCCTCAACTTCAGCACCAACGAATGGGACGTGGAGCCAGAGGAGGCTCCGCCCCCTTCGGACTCGGGGCAGTCCGGCGTTCAGGTTGTGAGGAAAGGTAACGGATCAGGGACGTTGATGGCTGACCGTCTTTACTCTCCGGCAGTTTGTGTTGTTTCTTTTAAACTGATATTTGGTTGAATTAAAGGTGACTTTGTTTTATAATCAACTATTATGATTCTTTGCATGTTTTCTCCGCATGCTGTGATTTTTCTTTCTTTTTTTTGTTTCTCTTTTTTTATTTGCTTGCATTTATGACCACAATGACACACTTGTTTCACCTCGACTCTTCACTCCTTTACACTCTACAACACACTGTTTCTTTGTTGCACATCTATCCTTGGTGCATAGCTGTGGTTGCGGGTCCTCTTCCTCCTCCTTCCTGCTCTTCTGTCCCTGATGACATCACTGATGATGTCGGCCTCCCCTCCAATCAATCATCCAAGTCAAGAGGCAAGGCCAAAACACAGGGTAATAATGACCGAACTGGTCCAGTGTAGCTTTTATCAGACAAACACAATCTTTTATTTGCACGTGTACGAAAAAGATGCGGCATGGATTATGTCATCATAAACGCCTCTCTCAGAAATCCCATTTCTCTTCTCTAGGAAATACTTTCTACTTGGTAATGCCCACAGAGCAGGGAGAGAGCATCACCGATGACATCAACGACCCTCCTACGCCCACCGCCACCAACTTCCCTCGGCCTCTGGAGGAAGTGATGTCACTTCAGATGCAACCAGAGGAGGAAACGGCCTCCTCGACAGAGTTTAACCAATCAGAGACTATGCAACTGGAACAAGAAGGAAAAAAAGAAGCTGAAAATCAGAGTCATGTGATCAAAAATGTGGATGAGATTTTTCACACCATTGAGGGGTTGATGTGCAAGTTACGCAAACTGAAGGTGAGTTTTTGTTTGCAAAGCACGACAAGCTCATGTAGTTTTTGTGAATTAACCCTAAATTTTCTCTGAAGATCAGTGAGACTTTTCTTTATTTAAAGCAGACATTTTTGGAGCTACGGTGATGTGCTGGTCAGTTTGCGTTTAAGACAGAAAGCAGGCGGAAACACGTAAAGGTTCAAACAAAGATGCTTACAAATTAGACACAGTGAAATGCAACAATAGATTTGGATTTACAGAAAGCTGTGGTCAGTCTGTCACTCAGATTATCATTTCAGGAGTCTGAGCTAACTATTTGATCTGAGTAAGTATAATGTACTATAAACCAGTGATTCTCAACCTGGAGTCCCCAATGAACACAGGGGGGTTAGGGTTAGGTGTAATCTTTAGACTGCGCAGACCCTGTGATATTGTTCAAATTATGTCTACATGAGATGAGTTAAATTGTATTCAGTTAAAGCTTTTATCATTTGGACATTTTATTTACATGCTAACTATTTAAACAGGGTGCTAAAATGAATAAACTGGAATCCTTAAAATCATCCAACTATGAAACAAACTAAACATGTCTGAGAAACGCCAAAGAGCAAATGATTTGCTCTTATTTTCAAAAAGAGGTTTTAAAATGTAAGACTACAGGACAGGACCCAGCCTGATTGTTTGTTGTGAAACGTAAGCCAATGAAAGCAAAAGGCCACACTTAGTTTCATCGTGGCTTCTCAGTCGCTGTATTAAGAGGGAATGTTGTAGGAAAATGGGAATTGCTGCTATAAACTTTCTTAAAGAAACTCTTACCGATGTTGCATTGTTACACAATTTTTTTTAACAGGGTAAAATGCTCTGAATGAGCTAATGGAGCTCTGAAATACAAGACACACTCACCATTCATCAAAATAAAATATTACTCCAATCTCTAAATTTTCAATGAAAACTCCAACCAATCCTTGCAGTGTGACCCCCCCAGCTAGGATTGGCAGAGAGACCTAACTCCCAGACCTTTGCTTCAGCATTAGGAGGCAGAGGGAATGGGGGGGTGGGTCTTTGGAGTGAGGTGCTTTCTGAAATGCAAGATCGGTACGGGTTGCTTTAAAAGTGCCCATTAAATCATATTTAATATTTTATTGTATTATTTGACATTTTGTGCACAGTGCACCACCTGGACATCAGTCTGTCCCAACAAAGATGAAAAATCTCTCAGGAGGTGTTTTATTTATTGTTGGTAAAGCTTATCCTGCACTCAGGAGTTGTGTATTATTTGGTATCCTATAAAAAAAAAAGCTCGTATTTGCAGGATGTTTCTGAATATCTGTATAAATGTGCCGTCATGATTAATATTTGTATTATTGTCACAGGAAATTGAGAAGGCCCATCATCATCTCCTAGAAACACTGAGAGAGTCCTCTGTCAATCAGGAGTCAGAGGACCAAAACTGTCGCTCGGCAACCGTCTCCCGAACACCGTCTATGGATCGCAGTTCAGGAGATGGTGCGTGTTATCATGACTTCAAACCCTAATCTTTTTTCTTTCTTTTTTTCCCGGCCATTGACTGTTTATATTTATTTCTTTTAACCCCCCCCCCCCAGGGAAAGAAGGAAGTCCAGCAGAGCCCAAGATTCTTTCAACTGGATTTTGATACTAGCAGTCTACTAATCTTGACCCTCCAACCCCTCATCTGTGTTTCTGTTGCCCTGGGAGACCACGCGGGCGATACGATCCACCGAGGTTCCTGAGGTTCAGCACAGCTTCTGACTTCTGCCAGAACGGAAACCGAGGGAAAAAGGATGAAGGAACAAAAAGACAGAGGACAAGTCGATTGATGAAGAGGAGCTAAAAAAAAAAAACAACCTGGAAGAACTGAAAGTGTAAAAAATGACCAAGTTGGAATCGTGTGAAGGAAAAAGACGCGTATGTGTAGCTTTCTTAGAGCTGGTTGAAGGATCGGAGCAGGAAAGTGTTGAAATGTTAATTTAAGGAAATTTTCTGAGGGACCCGTCACCCCAGCACTTTACCCATGATGCATCTCTGTCATGTTCGTCTTGCTGTGGACACATCAGGGACTGGAGGATTCAGGCTACATTTTAAGGAGGAGGAGAGCGATGCTTTGCCCCCTCCTCTCTCTCTCTCTCTACCGCTTGCTTTACACTAAGTTCACCTGCCACCTCGGCCGAAGGACTGTGTCTATAATATTCAGGTTATTTGCACTGCGTAAGGAAACCAATGTCTCACACACACACACACACACTCATCACATCATTCACTCATCTCAGCTACTCACTGTGGTAGAAACACTCGTGTGCAGATACTCCAGCCTTGTTTTAAGCTAGAGGAAAGCTGTTCATCGGAGCAATCACATCGCAAACTTCAGGGTTTTTTCAGTTTTAGATTTGGGAAACACTACTGCACCGTTTACTACTGAAATGCAGGTTTGATTGCAGCGCGGCTTCTGGGATCACACGGCTGTGGTCATGTGAAGCGTTTGGGCGGTTCTAGGCAGGATGGAGGACTTGCAGTGCTGAGTGTGAGGGAACGTGGATTCAAACAGAAACTTGAATTTCATCGAAAACTTTTGCTGCCAAATATCTCGCTGGCATGGCTCGGCTGTGCACCCCCCCCAGCCCTCCCTGGTGTATCGTGTAAATGTGCATTGAGCACCACCGTAAATACTGTGAACCAGCAACTCCTCCCCACCAACTATAGTGTTCCTGCCCCCCCTCTGCACTCTTTTGCTCTCTAGCAAGTAGTTTCTAAGCGAGAAGCTCCACAGGACAGAATGAAACAAAAAGCTCATGAAGGTTAGTTTGATATTTTGGCAAATGCACCCACTTTCATGCCTTTTCAGCCTCTTTAGTTTTGAAAAAAAAAGGAAAATGTTAGCAGAATCCACCTGTTGACAAGACAGCACTGCTTCTAAACATGTAGCATCCCTCTGTTCTTTTGGGTTTTTTGCACATATAACCCTAAAACATGGTGTGATTATTGGTAGCTCTGTACATAAGAGGATTTCAGGACTTTTGGTTCTTGTATTAAGATGTGCTGTTATCTTCATCAACAGCTATCTGCATATTAACATGCAGGGATTTGGGTTTTCGGTACCAGACGCTCACATTTGAGCTTTTTTTTTTTATGTTTTCCATGCAAGCCAACTTTGCGAACAAGACAAAACACATTAGTAACTCTAAAGCATCTATTTCATCAGAGGATGACTCAGCTTTTGTAAATGTATCTGCACTGAACAGGAAGTCTTGGCCCAGATATCTGCTGTCTCCACCAGAAGCCAATAATAACACTGGCTGCAGCCCCCGTTGGCATACTGATGAGGCTGTTGCTTATTGTTTGACACACAGTACTCTTCAAACTATTGGCATGAAAGTTAACTAACTAACCCCTTTTTCTGGAATTTCCTTTTGGAATATTTATTGTCCTTTTTGAGCATGTTTAACCAGCAAAGACTGACACTAAAACCAAGTGCTTTTCTCTTTGTTTCCTCAAGCTACATCTCTCTGGTACTTTTTTTTTTTTTTTTTATTACATACCAGAAAGAAAATATGCATCTAAACTGTTAACTTCTTTTGTAGAAGTTTATTTGTACCACTATAAGTGTTTCCTTTTTTATTATTATTAATATTTTTCTTTATAATGTTGTTTTTAGCCTCTTTAATTCTCATAAAGTTTGGGAGAAACACTGATTTGATTTGAGCTGGTTTCAAGTTAATCAGCTTCTTTACCAGCTTGGAAACTCACCAACCTGATGGGTGCCACTAGCGGCCTCTCACTGTGCTGATGAAATGCTGTTTTCTGCCTGGTGGAAGGAGGTGTGGTGAATAATGAATGGAAAGCAGCTGGAGAAAAAAAACAAAAAAAAAGGCGGCTGACTTTAATCGCAGCTGATCCTGAATGAACTTGCAAAGGAATTTGTGCTGAAGTGTTAAAAGAAAAAAAAAAACTCTACCAAAGTCGGATATTTCCTCACAGGTGTTGAAGGGAACACTTTCTTTTTTTCATATTTTGGCTGCTGGTTTTCAAGCACCTCAGACTAGAAGCCGTCATCACACACTTCACGTTTTATCCATTTTTCAGCACAAAAAAAAAGAAATCTGAGCTGGTAGAATCGGCCTTTTCTTTTCTTGAATCTTTCCAAGCATCTCTATATACATCCCTCCCTTTCTCCTTTTTTAAATCTCCATTTTCTACCTCTACATTTCCTTCTATCTTCCTTCTCATACTTTAACTTTGTACACTGACATTAATGTTGTGGCCCTGACTGGCTATTAAAAAAAAATAATTAACTGATTCCTTTTGTTTTACTTTAACGTTGCACAAACAAAACTTCCCTGCACAGTGCAAACTACTGTATGCATAAACACATCTTTATCATCTCATTGTCTTTTTCTTTTTTTTTTGCTCACATGTAATATAGAAAGATCAGACCCACTTGTTTTATATGTTCATTTTTTCTGTAAAGCCTTAGTCCTTATATTTGATTTTATTTTTGTAGATACGATTGAAAAAAGGATGTATAAATTATTTTCTCCTTTGTTTTAAACGTTGGTGAGACTGGTAGCTGCACAGAAGGCAAAAAAAAAGGATCTCATGTCAGATTTTGTGTGTTTTGTGAGATTAAAGAGAAAGAAAATGGATAAAGTTAATGATGTGTTTGAGTCTGAGTTGATTTTCTAAACTTATTTTCAGCTGTGACATCAAACAGAGTTTAGAGGAAAGTATCAGATCCAAATTATGGGAAATATTCCAGGTAAAGGAGCTGGCTTAAGTTCAGGAAGTCGTGGAGCTGTGCATAAAGCCCATAGCCTAAACAAAAGTACATTATTTATTGTGAACGTAAATGCATAAATACTATTTTCAATTTAAAATGTGTTTTTATATCTTATAAATAAAAATTTCTAAATTAAAAAAACATATACAGTGTATATATGTATATTGCAATCTATGTTTAGCTGGATACTTAAACAGCTGATCCAAAATGCTGCTGCAGTGTGCTAACAGGTGCCACTCAGAGACTAAATATCGCATGTTTGCCTCATCGCTGGCGTCCTGTTAGATTAGTTGATTAATTCTTTTAATGACAAAATAAAGCTCTTAATGTTGTAACAATCGTATTATCCGAAGTCATGGTTCCATATAACCCTAATAAAACCCATATAACCCCTAATAAAACTTTTTCTCCCATAACTCGGCCCTGTTAGTGATTCTAAGGATCTGAGTCCAGAACAGGAGGTAGAGCTTTTACTTTTTACATTCTGTGGAAACCAGCCACCATCTTTGTTCATAAATGTTGGTATCCTCCCTTATTTTTAATAGAGATGCACCGATCCAGTTTTTCCCGATCCATCCAATACCGATACCTAGGGATGTATATCGTTAGGATTTTATCGATACCGATACCAATATCGATACTCCTTATCGATACCGGTATTTATCGATTCTCTTATTGATACTATAACATAATTTAGAGTAAATAATAAAGACATTACAAGATGTTACAAGATCCAGTGGTGGAGAATATTTGTTCAGATGATGTTGAAGAAGCCTGGACATAAAAGTGGGTGAAGGACAGCTGGCAGAAAAATGGAATTGTGTCTGTCTTATTCCATCACTGTGATTATTTGACTGTGTAATGATAACTCGATGGTTAGGTAGATGTTCAAAAAGTATCAATAAGAGTATCGTTTGTCCAGAATCTTAACGGTACCCTGGTATCGTTAAGATTTGGAACCGGTACCAAACGATACCGGTACTCGGTATACATCCCTACCGATACCTGGCCTGAATGAACCGTATACTTTGCCATGTGAGTGAAGGCATCAGGCTTGATGTAAACATTTAGCCTTGTTTATAAAAGGTCACAAATTAACATAGATATAGATGTAATTGATATTATTTATTAACAAATAATAAAGTGTACATTAGCAGCAAAAAATGAAAAAAAAATAACACTTCTCTGCTCTGCGTGATGACATAACTGGCATTGCAAACATTGAATTGAAGTGACGACAGTGCTGTAACTGTATGGCTGTGTACGATATCATTTTAAAAAAGAAAGGACTGGATCGGCCTCATTCATCCGATATCTGATTCAGCTAATTAGTCAATATCAGAGTCAATATTTGATCTGAGTATTGCATTGGTGCATCTTTAGTTTTTAAGGCAAATTTTAAAGCAACTCTATGAGTTTTTAACCATAAAACTCAGTGCTTCTGACTCATTTTGATGGTACACTGACATTAATAATGTACAATAATGTCCCTGGAGGCATCTTTGCCCTGCAGCATCCTGGGGCTGAGAAACCAAACATTTTTAGACTTTATGTTCCAGCCTGGAGCAACATGTCACAGCTGTGTTTTGCTTTACATCACCACATCATATGCCAACAACTGGATATGAACACACTGGAGACAAGATTGAGACAAACAAAACAACACAACAGGACTGTGTCAGAGGAAGAGAGAACGAGACAGCACTAAAGATAAGACAAATTTTAATATCAGACTGGTTTTTACAGGTTGAAAACAACCAAAAGAAGAATGAGGAAGCTCCACGGATCATTAGGGGTAACAAACCTGTTAATATCTGTTCAGTAGAGCTTTAAAACATTGAAAGTTCTTGAATGAAACTAACATTTGATGTACTATTTGTTTGGCCATGTTTCATTTCTCATTTTTATTTGAATGTTTTTCATTTATTTATGTAGATTATTCAAATATTTCTAATTCTGCTTTGGTCTTATGAGCAATATTTCTATTTACAAAATGCTCTTATGCATTTTTCATGCTTTTTTTTTTTTTTAAAGCACTGATAAACCTGTTTAAAGGCTGCTATAAAAATACATTGATATAAAAGTTGATTTGATTTTAATTTAACAACAATTAGAAGAAATAAAAAGAAAACTTGGTTTGATTGGTTTATAGTAAATAATACTGTGGTTAGTTGCCTGCAGGAGGAAAAAATTGTAAAATCAAGGTTTTGTTTTGTTCCTGAAAATAAGTCAAGTTTCTGATAACAGTAGTATAACCGTGTAGCCTCCAAAATAATGGCAAAAATGTGTTAACAAAATTTGTAGGTTAAATAGGCCTACTAGTGGCAAATAATCTGAGGATGTCATGATATCATGTTTTGTTTTTTTTTTTTAGAAAAACAACAACAAAAAAACAATTTCTGCCATTCACATTAACTTACACCACTCACAAAAAGCTAGGGTTATTCCGCTTTTTGATGCCAGAATGGACCAAAAATGTTCTAATCTGTTGCAGACGGCGTCACTGAATTGACGTCTTTCTGCCTGTGGTCTTCTCCACTAAGTAATATTGTAAAAAAAAAGAAAAATAAAAAAAAGGCATTATTTCATAGCTGTGAATAAATTACACATCTTGCCCTCTAACTTTAAAGCCTTTTCTGTATCATTAGAAATCAGTTATAAAACAAAGGAAGAGCAGGCCTGGCCTATTCCTGATCGGATTATAGCTACTATACTGTGATGACTTCAAAGTCTTTGCAATTATATGCCGAGGAACATCTTTTCTGAAATTATACCCCACTGTTAAGACTCAGTTTATCTCACACTGGTGAAACTCTGGACATCTGATATCTTCCTGAAATGCTCCTTTCTTATCCAGTCATGTCAACCTGTTGCCAGGTAAGCTACTGTAAATAGTTGTCAAATGCTCCGTCAGTTCATTTTAGTTTGTGCGGATTGCTTTTCCAGCCTTTTGTTACCCCTGCTCTAACTTCTTCTTCTTTTGTAGATCTTTTGCTGCCACAAAACTCAAAATGAGCGACTATTCCCATATGACCAAATGATATTATATGGCACGAGTCCCCCCCCCCCCCCCCCCCCAACATTCCAACGAGTGTTTCATTGTGTTTATTAATCTATTTTGGATGAAAATCCATACAGGAAGCTGATATTGCACTGCTTCTGCCTTGACACTTCACAGCTTTCCGCTGGTGCAGGACGTCCACACAGAAACCCCCTCCTCAGCTCAGCGGGGCTCCACACAGCAGATGCGCGGAGCCGGGATGAGGGGCATGTCCTCTACTTGTTGTGCGTCTTCGGTGCCTCGTTTGTATTTTTATCTACAGTTGGAAAACAAACTAAACAACCGCACGGTGAGCTCTGAAGTCGGTCTACCGGTTTTCATATGAGTGAGCGTGAAACAGCGGACAGAGAGTGGAAATCTGAGGGAGTTTTGTTGGATGCGGCTTCTCGGTGCTTCTGCTAGCTGCTCTTTGTCCCGCGGGCTGCAGCTTTTTCCTTCTGGGCAGAAAGGTAAAGAAAAAAAAATCATGCAAGTTATATGTTTTTTTTCTGTTTGTTTGTTTGTTTTTTAATGATTGATATGTTTTTTTGTAAAATCATATGCTCGTTATTGCTTCCTACATATTTTAAGCTTCTTTAAAAATGTGTATTCAAGTAGGAACAGAAACATTTCTGTTGTATTTTCCCACAAAATACCAGTCTGTACTTTTGAAACCTCCACAAGCGTGCACGCGCTCACCCGTGTTCACTACCTGGTGCTCGTGCGCACTTCTGATCAGTTTCCTCTCCTGATGTGGCGCGAGCCTTCTGGACTAGCCCGTAGCTACACATGATGCATCAGTTTAGATTCATTTCAGTGTGGTGACATGTTTCGGGGGGGGGGGGTTGTTGTGTGAAGATCACTCTGGTGGCCACCGTTGGGTGTGTTTGCTTTGTCTCACACACTGTCTCGCTGTGTGTTCACGCGTGAATTCAAGGCGTCTCTAGTAGCCTACTACAGCAGACCTAATTTCGGATATTAGGATATATCATCCACTTATTTATTCATGAATTACACTTAAACTTTTTGTGTGTTTATACCCCCTCCCTCTTTGGCCGGGGCGGCTCGAGCTTTTATGGGGCCCAAGCAGAATTTGATGTGGGGGGTCCCTGACCACCTCAGCTCCACTGTTCTCTTCTACTGGTGCCTGATCATATACACTGTGCATATGCGTCCATTCATTTGCATTATTTGTAGACTAGCTGGCTCTCATCACACGTGGGTTTTTAACCTTACTGAGTAGCAAATTCTGAAAATAATCTAGCATTAATCTGCACTTTTTGATATTTAGAGTGGTTTACGAGTGTGTGACAAACTCAGCTTGTACATAAAAGTGAACAGAAATCATCAACAGACATTTGGAGTAAAAAAGTTAATCGATTTAAATAGTGCAAAACATAATACAAGATAGAGGGTGGGGGAAATTGCCCCCAAAATTATATAGCAATATTTTAAAGAGGAAGAAATAAAAACAAATATTTCAGGATCACAGATGACAACATGGAGGTCTTTGGCCACACAATATGTTACACCATCAGTGATATCCTACCACCGTTTGCTGAATAAGACACAAAATAAAGCAGAATTAATTAACAATCTTGTATCTGCTTTGGAAAGGGGGAGGAGCCTGTAGCAGCATCGCTGCTGACTAAAAAAGAGTTAGAATATGTGCTTTCATGTAACTCTTTATGTCTTTTAAAAGTGCAGTACGTAACAAAACCAAAGGTCAATGTCAGAAAAATCCCTCTGAACTTTAAGACTGTTGTACCAGCTTTGTTTAATGGGAGCACTGTTTGGGATAAGTAATAAAAAGGCATTGAATGAAGTTACCTGTTGTACAGCACTGAGACCACTGGATCCACTCACAGATGAACACATCATTATGTCCGGGAGAACTTTGGCCACTCACCATCTTTCGCCATCTTTACCACTAAATGTCAGTAATTCTTACACATTGTACCTGAAGACCACTTTGGTGGCCACCGTTGGGTACGTTTGCTTTGTCTCACAAACTGTCTCGCTGTGTGAGACAGTCAGTAGATTTGTCAGTAGATTTGTTGCTATCCGCTTTTTTGAAAAAGAGGGATCTGAAAGAGGAGCCACTAAATTAGTAAAGTTGAGAGTCTGCACCTGGTTATTGACCAAATACACCTTTGGAAGCAGAATTACTCGTATCGTTCAGTACAAGTTGCAAAATAGTAAGGTTAATCAATAATAATTTCATGTCAAAATCACTTTTTTGTGATTGTTGGGCGCTGCAATCACACTTCTATTGCATGACCCCACTCAACACTGCTTTGCTCTGCTATATTTCCTTGTTCTTTTGCTCAGCTGAGCTCGGTTGAGGCAAAGTTAAATGATGCGATGGCACTGGAAATGTGCAATATTATGTTGCATTTTCTACTGGTGTGAAAAAAATCAATTCTATTTTCTATTACTGTATAATGAACAGTACACTATAGCAGAGTCCTAATACACAAAAGCCAGAAACCATAACTGATTTGCCCTTGACTTCTTATGTTAGTGAATGCCAGAGGTTCTAGATGCACTAGATACACATGATTTTTCAGTGCAGGCAGACCATATCCTTTTTAACCTCTGGCAGCTCAATATTTACCTTTTATATCAATATTGAGCTGAACTGCTTGAATTTCAACAGCAAAATAAATTTTTTTTTCTTAAACTGGTGATCAGTTGTGTATATGAGACAGACCAACAGTTTATTTAATCTTAAATCATTTGGTAAAAAACAAAATTTTACATGATATTACCCCTTTGATCTCATAATAGCATCAAACACTGCAGTAGAGAACAGAGTTTTCTTTATAGATTTGCATGTTAAAGCCAACAGACCATCTTGCTTCCACACTGCACGTGGCATGTGTAACATGCAAGCTGAACATGAACTCCTGAGTAAATCAATCAGTGTTGAAATGATTCCAACAGCAGAGGCTTGTGAGAGATCAATGGGATCGACCGTCTCCTGACAGGGTGAGAGACACAGCTGGTTTTGCTTACATCCACCTCACAACAAGAAAGTTGTTGTGAGAAATTTGCTCAGCCGGACACGTTCTTTCTGGGAATTCTGCAGGAAGTTTTGCTTGCATCTCTAGATGCAAAAGATCCTTTCTGCATTGAGTTGCTACATGCTCTGCAGTATAAGTCAGTACAGAGCAGCAGTTCCTGCTTGTCATGGACATTAAGATAATCTTTCTTTTCATTAAAAACATTAAACTAATGTTTTTATGACTGAGTATATAGAAGAAAAAATGGCCACTGTCCCTGTAATCACTAGTCATATCACTGCAAGCTGTTGGAGATGGTGAGCTACGTGTATGTGTCATATTTAACATTTCCTTCATGCTCTGTGTTAACATTTAACAATCAATGAAAGGGGTTAAGTCAACTCTGCTCAAGCATACAGCGGAGATATGAATATAATTTTCCATGCCACTATAAGAAGTTTGAAGTTCTCAGATGGTGGTTCTTTATGGTTTTAATCTAAGAGTGAGGAGAGTGTTCTGGTTGACATGATGTGATAAGACTGATGAGTCATTTTTTCAGAATGCAAGATAACATTAAGGAGGATGTCCGATATTTCCCAACTCTTAATTTCTGGTATCCGATATGAACTGAAATCAATATATGCTTCAAAACAAGTCAGTCTGTAGCAGCAGCAGCTGCACTGTAGTTGGATAACTCTTACAGGAATGCTGGGATCTGAAGTTCTTCCACAATAACAGGGACTTTTCTACATACTGGACCAATGCTGATGGAACGAGATCTCGCAAGATTTTGTGACGGAACAAGAATTTGCGAGATTTCGTTAGTAAAAAATATTGATATTGATATATAAAGAATGATTCAGATATTTTCCGATATCACATTTTGATGCCAATATCGGCCGATAGCATCGGTAGGCCGATAATATCGGACACCCCTAAGAAGCACATATTGGCAAATGCTCAACTTCTCTGTTTTTTTTTTTTTTATCTCTTTAAATATGAATAGCGTCTTAAATTAGCTATGTATTTATTGAATGTAGTGTTTGTTTATCAATACATAATACATCACATTTATCAAAATTAACCAAAAACTATCCTTTGAGTGCGTATTATTTTTTTCTAGGTCTAGATTTTTAACCTCTCAGATATCTGTACTTCTTGTTTGACATTTTTAGTGCTCTTCTTTTAAACAAAAAATATTCCTTTCAGCATACTTTTAAAATTGAAATCAAATCAAGTTTCTAAGTTTGAGTGTGTAAACACTTCGAGTAAATGTAATCAGTTTAGCGCTTAAGATGGTGTATGCTGTGATTTGTTAGGGGTTTGTGCAGTGTGCTTGCCAACTGATCAGTTCAAAGTCAGCTGTGTAAGTTATTAGCAAGTGTGGCGCCTGAACCCCCTCAGCCATATCATCACATAGTGGTCCTACCATAGGTAGAGCTGTCATCCACCACCTTCTCTGTGGATGACATGGAGCTTTAAGACAGATATCCTCTCCAGGATATCCAGCAGGAACTAGTCTTTTGGACTAGATGAATGATGAATGGACTGTACTTGCAGTATATAGCACTTTTCCAGTCATATGCTGAACACTTAAAGCACTTAACATTTGTCAGACAGATTCAGCCGTTCACACACACACATTTATAACTCAAGGACACTACGGCATGTAGCCCGGGGAAGTGTGGCATCGATCCTCCAACCCTCCGGTACACAGACAACTGCTCTGAAGAGGCTAAACTACTAGGAGACAACATTACAGATATCCAGGACAGCTACAAGTTCTTTTAGGTACCACAGGGAAATGCCAGGGCCCAGCTCCACCAAGACCCAGCTGAAGCCCACCGAGGGAGAGGAGAAAGAGGAAGAACTGTTGTGGCATTGAGCACCTGCAAGGCATACAACCAACAGATCAAATAAGTGGCTATCAAGAAGTTGTAGCAGTGGCTAGAAAAGTCTGGTCTGAAGTGTGTGTGTGTGCATGTGTGTGGGAGGGGTGGGGTGGGGGGGAATCATCGTTTAATTTGCATAATCGGCCTGGTACCAAGGAGCAAACTCCGCTGGAGAACAGTGAAGCTACTTCCTGGTTCCCAAAAATTGTAATTCTTTTTTCATCTGCGAGGAGCTGGCTCCAAACAGAGCAAATCCTCATAGACTTCCATGTTAAAAAGGCCAACTTCACAGCAGAAATAAACATGTTTACAGCCTGGTTCCAAAAATCATTTTAGGTAGGTCGGGTTTACCTTCATGTCAACTGTCACTGGGATGAACTTTTTTTTTTTTTTATAACTTACCTATTTAGATGTTGTTTAATTCTGAAATTACACATAATTAGGGGTGTGTCCTTTTGAATGACAGGTGGCGGACCAGGTGCTGGTTTTAGTCGTGGAGGCTAATAGTTAGCTCTCTGTGTTCCCTTTAGGAAGGTATCAGACTGTAGCAGAGTTGCACAGCGGTTTTAGCTGGTTAACAGCAAGTCTGCACTTGCCTGACCTTTAAACTGCCCATCTTCATTCGTTTCTGTTCACTTCGGATGAACAGAAACATTAGCATTAGCTTGGCTGTCAGTCATTTGCCCCGCAGCTCGGAGCGGCCCTGTCATTGCCCATTTTAGTATTTTCCAGGAGTGAAGACACAAGCAACAAGCAAGATGGCCAGTCAGTCAGTCATTTTCTGTACCGCTTATCCTGTTCAGGGTCGCGGGGGTTGCTGGAGCCTATCCCAGCCATTATCAGGCGAGAGGCGGGGCAAGATGGCGATGTTGGGAAATGCCCAACTGGATTCACTTTCCCCTCTTCAGACGTAACCGGATATTATGTCCTTTTTTTTTTTGCTTTTTTGCTTTTCGAGTTTAGTTTTCTTAAGTCTAGTGTGATTTTCAATTAAGAGTCTACAACGTTATAGTAGTAACATTGCGTTTAAATTTTTTAAATGTTTATCCACTCTCAATAATATCTAACGCGAAGCCAGGGTAGGATCAGCCAGTGAGAGCTTTGAGCATTTTATTTTCAGTTGGCAACACTCTGTTGGATGTTTTCCAAGTTTACATTGCCTGGGCTTAAAGGAATAGTTCACCCACAGAACAATTTAACTTTATGGACCTTTTTGGCTCGGACCCAGGTGAACTAAATGAAAGTCGGGGGGAAAAAGAGAAGCCTTCCTGATCGTCGGCTGCATTTGAGATATTAAAAAAGTGCTCCAGAGTCTTGCTCACCATGAGGGTAAGTGGAAAATAAAGTTAAATTATTCTGTGGGTGAACTATTCCTTTAACTAATAAAGTTTAATTAAGCCCCCCCCCCTTTCCCCCTCTTCTTTTATAAAAATATCCTCTGTGCATCTGGTGGCAATACTGCAGCTCCACTAAGAAATGCTGATATTGTCCATGTAAAACAATTTCATTCTCAGTATTTTGAAGGCATGGCACCTACAATATAGCCATGGCAGCCCGTCATGGCTGTGTCAGTGTAGGGGAAAGCGCTGGATCAAGGACTAATCAGGGCCATGCAGGTACTGAGCACAAGAGTAATAGAAGCTAGGCTACAGCAGACTAGACCCCAGGTGCAGGCTGCGCAAAGAATCCCATGAGACAGTCCAGCATATAGTTGCAGGGTGTAAGATGCAGGCAGGTAAGGCATATAAAGCCCCAACCACACTGCAGTAGTTGAGATTCAACTGAAGAAGCCAGTAATGAAAGGCATAAGGAACACAAGAAAGGGACGCTCCTAAAAGATCTTAAGAGCAGAAAAAGAAAGTTGAAAGGATGTGGGAAGTGAAGGCAGAAGTGGTACTAGTGGTATCTGTGGCACTTTTGGCCATTTTCATGAAGATACTTAAGGGTACTTATCTTTATGCAGCTTCATAGGCAGTAATCTGCAATTAATCAAGGCCTTGATCTTCCAGCATCCTCTCATTCCCAGTAGGCCAAATACTGGATAGACCTATATACAAGACAGTTTCCCATCACATGCAACCACGTCCTCCACTGCTTTGTAAGCCAGCACAGGCTTTAGAGAGATGACCGAGTAATGACCTATCCTGTTTCCTCATTTAGTAAAAACCCTGTTGACGACTTGTTGACCCTTAAACATAAGAAAACAATACTCCTCTTTGAGCAGTGGTCAGCCAAAGTTATAGTTGAGGAAACTGACAACATGCAGAGATGAGCGGTAGTACTGGCTTATATAACAATCATATTTGTCACCCTTACTTTGAAAACTGAGCAGAGATCAGAGTCTTGTAATAACCTGATGATTCTTCACAACCAAGAGTGTTTGTATTAGTTCAACCAAAAAGAGAACAAGCATATTACTATAGATCCTTGCACCTGAAATGTTTGCAGCCATCATGTGCCTTCTGGAAAATGTACCTCTGTCAAAGTCCATCTGTGAATCACATGAAATCTCTTAGTGAAGTGTCTAATATAGACAGCGGACAGTGGAGGTCACAGCACAAATAAGAGAGCACGAGGACATTCATTATTAGATTAAACGTCTGCTTGTTCAACAGCCAGTTGGTAATATACCTTTGAGAAAACAACGCAGCTCTTTCCAAGCTGAAAAACAAAAGTGGAAAGCAGAAACGGGCTCGAAGCTTCGGGAAAAAGAGAGAAATATCTTTGAAATGAAGTCAGAATCACGGCCTGGTGAATGGATTGTCTGTTTTTGTCTTCTGAGGTGTGTAGTTGAGGGATGAGGGGAGGAGATGGGGTGCTTAGTTGATGTTCTGGTCACCATGACAACTGTCCCCCTCCTCCCTTGTCTTTTCTCACCCCCAGACTCCCATTCATGCCCATTGTAGTAGCTAAGCTCTGTTGCCCTGAGAGACCACAGGGGTAAGTTGGGGAATGTGGCGACTGCGAGTGTATCACGCATCAGCTTGTGGCAAATGGTGCAAAAATGAGCTCAACATAATTAAGCCTATTTTTATAATCTAAATAAAGAAAAGAACAAAGAAAATACAGTGATAATTTGGAGGATGGTGCGATGAACATTTTCTCTAAAGCAGGGGACATATTAGTGCTGCTCTGATGTTCGGCCTCCACCGCTACTCGTCCCCTCACTGGAGACTTGAAGCCCAGAATAGAAGGTGGCGAGGTTGCCCTTCATTGGCTGAGAACACACTCGGGGCCAAATCGCTTGAGGTTGCTCATAAAAACTCCCTCAAAGCGGAAGAATGGGCTCGGCTAAGTCCTGTGCAGCGGACAGCACACACAGCCGAGTGCCAACTTTTCAACAATGCTGTCTCTCTTCTTGTTGCCATTACTTGGTATGTGTCCCTTTTGAGGCGATTTTACTTGTCTCACATGACAAATTATCTTCTGCCTTTCCTCCCTCTTCCTCTCGCCGCTTTCTCACATGCTCCCTGCCCTTTTGCAAACTTAACCATCACCATAACTCATCTCTCACTTTGCCTTCCACTCCTCCCCCATCCTCCCTTCTTTCCCCAGGCCTTCAAAATAGATTCCCTCAGGAGTAAAGTGGACTTGCTGCGCCTTCCTCTGGCCCTTTCTTCCAAGTCCATCAGTAGCCGCAAAAGCCAGTTGGGTGCGGTCTGGGAGAAGGGCGGCGGCTCAGGGAAAGGAGTTGTGCTGAAACTCCGCCCACCGCCGGCCTCTGACATGGACAACGAGTCGACATACTCGGGCTACTCCTATAAGTCGTCCCATTCGCGTAGTTCCCGCAAACACAGGTAAGGGATCATTATCAATTTATCTGTTATTCATTTTAATTACTTTAACTGTTCAAGTTCAGTGTGTAATATTTTGGAGATGTACTGGCAGAAATGCAATGTGATATTAATGTCGTCATCAGTGTAGATTCTCGTGAAAGTAAAAGACAACTGTTACTTTGGTAGGAGCTGTTAACATCTTCAGATGGCTCAGCTCCTACTCCAACTAACTGCAGTTGCATCAACAGACAGAAAATGCCAAACACTGGCTCTAGTTTTGGCTCTTTTGTGTCTATTTTTCATTTATTCATTCATTTATTTAGCACTTTCACCATGTATTTTCTTCTAAATTCATCAAAATGGAAAATAAGGTGTGTATTTAAGGTCTTTGCAATCTGCATCACTACCACTAGATGTCCCCAAATCCAACATTTTCTTCTTTAAAGTATGCAGTCTCCAAATCCAATGTTATACATAGAACATGAGTTAAAGATGCCACATACTAAAAGATACTAAGGGCTCACTCTTTACAATGTAAATTAATGTTTTTATTGGGGGGGAAAAAAAATGACAAATTGGTGCTTTAAAACATTTGGCTTCATATAGGCCTATCTGTAAAACTGACTCAATCAGGATTAGGTTAAACTAAATATATGAGTGAGTGACAGTATTGTTTAAGTAAATTTGTTTAGCCATGACAGCTTCATGAAGTCAGTTAATTAATGATAAATGAGTATTTTAGCCATTGGCTCAGAGGAAGTGGTCCCCTCTACTATACTATACCCCCTAAACTGTTTTTGGTGCAGACAGCTCTCCACTTGAGATCAAAACTTTTTCATATGTTACTCACCTTTTTTAGATTATGCCTTCTGCCTGAAAAGAAAGAACTGAGAATGGTGAGAGAATAATCAGATATAATAAAGTTGCTCATGAACAAAGAGCGCATACACTCACTGGTAACTTTATGAGGTCCAGCTTGCTTGTACCTGGTTGAACCATCATTTTTCTCCAGAACTGCCTTAATTTCATCATGTATAGAGTCAACAATGTGTTGGAAACGTTCCTTAGAGATTTTGCTCCATATTGACATGATAGCATCACGCAGTTGCTGCAGATTTGTCTGCTGCATCCATTATGAGAATCTCCTGCTCCTCCACATCCCAAAGCTGCTCTGTTGGACTGAAATCTGGTGACTGTGGAGGCCGTTGGAGTACAGTGAACTGGAGAGCAGTTGGAGATGATGCAAACTTTGTGACATGGTGCATTATCCTGGTGGAAGTAGCCATCAGGAGATGCTACACTGTGGTCATAAATGGAATGATATGGTCAGCTGTGGTGGTTGAATGATGCTCATCTGATGCCCACACCATTACACCACCACCACCAGCAGCCTGAACTGTTGATACAAGGCAGGATGGATTTATGCTTTCATGATGATTCCACCTAATTCTGACCCTACCATCTGAATATGGAGCTGAAATGGAGACTCGTCAGACCAGCAGCATTTCTCCAGCTTCTGTTGTCAATTTTTGGTGAACCTGTGTGAATTTTCGCCTTAGTTTCCTGTTCTTAGCTGACAATAGTGTCACCTGGTGTGGTCGTCTGATGCTGTAGTCCATCTTTCAAGGTTGGACGTGTTGTTCAGACCTTGGCTGTAACCAGTGGTAATTTAAGTTACTGTTGCCTTTCTATCATCTACAATCCATCTGCCTGTTCTCCTGTGACATCAACAAGACATTTTGGTCCAAACAATTGCTGCTCACTGGATATTTTTTTTCCTTTTTTGAACCTCTGTAAACCCTAAAGATGGTTGCGTGTGAAAATCCCAGTAAACCAGGATTTTCTGAATACTCAGACCAACAACCATGCCACATTCAAAGACAGTTTGATGCTCAGGTTGAACATCGACAAGTCATCTAACATGTCTACATGACTAAATACATTAAGATGCTGTTATGCAATTAACCAATTAGCTAATCAGTGAATTGTGCTTATGCTAACAAGCTACTGAGCAAGCGTACTTAATAAAGTGACCAGTGAGTGTATGTTGCAGTAAAACACATTGGCCCCCTCCTTGCCACTGATGAGCAGGGTGTACTCTGTACTTTTTTTTTGTTTGTATTCTTTACTATTATCCCCAACCCTTACCCAAACCGGACCTTCCACTTTTCAGGAATTAACGATCCCCCTTTCCCCCGTACCCTTTCTAACTTTACTTAGCTGCTATACCCCCCACCCCCAACCACACCACAAATCACTAATTGTATTAACAAGTTGATTGCCTGGCTAAATTACTAAATAATTTTATATTTTTTTTTTAATTATTTTTATATACATACTTTAAAACCTTCCATGGACATCTTTCTAACACTCTCCCATCCTCCCCCCCCCTATCGTCCATCCATCTCGTTCCTTCCTTTTCCTTTCTTTTCCTCAATCCTACCACCCACTCATCGTCACTCCTTCTCTCCTTTTCTCTCCTTCCTTTCCTTTTTTCCTCTCTTCCTCCCCCTATCTTTCCTTACGTTTCTTTACCCTTTTCTACATATTCCCATTTGAAACCCCCCCAAACCTGCCACCCCGCTTTCATCCCTGTTCTACATCCGGTTGCGAGTGATGCACCCATTACTCCACCCAATCGCTCCCTCCCCCCCCCCGCTCGCATCCTGGATTATTACCTTTCCTAGCCCCGGACCCCCGCGCACCCTCTGCGCACTGACACCTCGAAAAATGACTGTTATTAATGTAACACAAATCAAAAACAAATCAGAAAATCTAAATTTTAAAATTTATATGTTTTTTTTCTTTTCAATTACCCTCCCCCCCCCATCCGACGCGGCCCCCCCCCCCCCCCTTCCCCCCCCTTCCTCCACCCCGCAATCAAGTTAGTTCCCCCCCCTCCTCCTCCCCTCCAACATAACACCCTCCTTTTATTCCAGTTATTTGCCTCATTTCTCCTCTAATTTTTTTTCCGTGATTAGGGCAACATCCTGCTACTTTCATTACTCTAATATTATCGCTTAAATACACCATGTGTGCACTACACACTCCAAAACAGTGTTTGAAGTGCTCAAGTGCGTGGTTTGGGACACGGCCATTGTGGCTCCATGATGCACTTCTGGTAAGGAAAAGTTAAAAAGAAACTTTATTTAAATGGTTGTTTTGTGATTAAAACCTACAAGCATGTCTTCAATTCAGCTGGAACCAGTTTGATTTTGCGTGTGTATAATTAACACATCTGTTTTTTGCTTTGTATTTACCAACCAGCCTTCTCAAAATTGGACATTTTTTCCAGTCACTACCATAGATCACATACCCAGCTGAAAAATGTTGTATGAAATCATTGTCTGTCCTTTAACAATAGCATCTCCTGACTTGCAGTTTTTTTACTTCTGTTCCTTCAGAGAGAAGGGACAGACATCGCTCAAAGAGTCGTGATTGCTCCATCCGAGGTGACAAATCGGTGGTCATCCAGGCTCCAGGGGAGCCGCTGCTGGATGCGGAGTCCACGATAGCGGATGACCGGGTCTGAGTTTCAGCTGCTCATGTTCCCTCTTCTGTTCTTGTTAACATCAGCATCCCTGACACCAGTCTCTGCTTTCATCTTTCCTCAGGATGACAACTGGGGCGAGACCACCACAGTGGTCACCGGCACCTCTGTGGACAGTGTCTCCAACGAGGACCTGACTCGGATCTCCAAGGACTTGGAGGACTCCTCCCCTCCCGACTGCCGCCGTTACATCAGCCCGGTGTTGGGTGCCATTTTGGGGCTCCTCTCACTCCTCACTCCTCTGGCCTTCTTGCTTCTCCCCCAGCTCCTGTGGCGGGACACATTGGACCCTTGTGGAACACCATGCGAGGGCCTTTATATTTCCATGGCCTTCAAGCTCCTGATCCTCTTCATCTCCACGTGGGCGCTGTTTCTCCGCCCTCCTCGAGCCACTCTGCCGCGCTTCTATGTCTTCCGCTGTCTGCTGCTGGCACTGGTCTTTCTCTTCGTGGCGTCGTATTGGCTCTTCTACGGGGTGCGGGTGCTGGAGCCCAGAGAGACGGATTACAGGGGGATTGTGGGATACGCAGCATCGTTGGTGGATGCGCTTCTGTTCATTCAGTACTTGGCCCTGGTGCTGCTAGAGGTCAGACACCTGCAGCCTGCCTTCTGTCTGAAGGTTGTCAGGACTACGGATGGAGTCAGCCACTTCTATAACGTGGGATACCTCAGGTTAGTGAGTGAGGAAGATGTGTGTGAGATGATGTGTTAGACTTTTTATTTTCTAAATTCAGATACACCTGCTAAAACCAGTGCTCTGAAGGCTTAACCTGACCAATGCAGTACATTTCTAACTCTCAGGGAACCATCACTTGATCTTACTTGTTAAAGGGACGAGAGGAATTGTGAAAGAATAAACATGCATGTCCAGTTTTTCAATACTAATGGGTAGGGGTGCCCGATATTATCGACCTACCGATATTTTCGGACAATATTGGCATTAAAATGTAATATCAGAAAATATCGGTTTTGGTTTTTTGGAAAATTTTGTAAAAATGAGCAACAAAATCTCAAGAGATCTTGTTCCATTAGCGTCGGCCCGGCATGTAGAAAAGTCCCTGTTATTTTGGAACAACTTCATATCCCAGCATTCCTTTCAGTGTCATGTGACTACGGTGCAGCTGCTGCTGCTACAGACTGATTTGCTTTGATGCTGCTTATAATATGTCTGGTTTTAAGTTGTTAGTTAAGTTACCAAGTTCTCAGAAACATTATAATTAGCCACATGTTGGCTAATACCTGCTAGTATCTGATATATGGCAGCCAGATGTCCAAAATAAACTCCTCTGGCTGAGTTAAGGAGATGTAGTTGTATATCTCAAAGTATGAGAGACACAATATCGGTATCAGTTGATATTGGATATCGGCATTTAACTATTGGACAATATCAGTATATCGGATATCTGTAAAAAAGCCTACATCGAACATTCCTACAAATGGGTGATGAAGCATTAAAAAACAAATAGAAAGAGCCCACCCACGTCTCTCTCCGTTGCCTTGAACAGACTGTGTGCTGCATAATACGCTGCGATTTTCCCATGCAGTTCTGCAGATGTGACATCAGTTGATGCTCCCTGACAGTTTTAATACAGGAAGGACACAGTCGTGGTGGATTCAGACACTGTAAGGGATAATTATGGATCGTCTGCCGTCAGCAAACGATCCAGATCAACTGAAAGACACTAAAAAGTGGCACTTCATTAAGAAAACGTCTTTGCAAGCATAGTAACGTTATTGCTTCAGCTTGTGCACGCTCCCATGCCGGCTTGGTTGGTGGCTGCAGTTACCTGCAGCGCCAGTCGTGGCACTCGCGAGTCTCATTTCTTAATCTTGCCTCAAGTCCCTTTAAGTTTCTGATAAGCACGACTCTTGAGATAATCAGTCTTCACAAATTTTGATTGGTCTGCTGATATCAATCCCAGACAGAATTGGCCTCCTGTTGTCTTGATGTGGTATAAATTGAATCATCTTTTTTTGTCCATGAGTTGTTGCTGTCCATTTCTGGACCTCCCAGTGAGATGTTATGACCTGCAGAACTGTGTTTCTCTGAAGGAAATATGAGCTGAGGCCATTATGTTGCCATGACCTCAGAATTAAGAGTGAAAGCTAACTTACACACCCAGGTGTCTTGTTCCCATTGATCCTGAGCCAAGCTGGAGATATTTGAATCCTGTATTAGGGCTGGGCAGTATGTACCAAAGTCATATCCCAATATTAGCGGTGCACGATAATCATCGGGCCAATAACTTTTCCAGTAAGTCCATCATGATGACATGTCCCGATAACATATTTTTATGGAGATATTGCGATTAGCGGAAGAAAGCTGCTGCTTCACAGGGGAGACCCTAAGCTGCTTCCAAACCACTTTCCCCTCTTACTTGAGACACTACTGTAAGTGCCCCCTGCAGTTGGAATTTTTAAGATTGAATGTGCAGAAGTCAAAAATCCCAGGTTTAAGCTTGTAAAGTCTTTTTTGGTTTTGTTAATAGTTTTGATGTCATGATTAGGTATGTATGTGTGTTATCGGTTATCAGTATCGGCCTTTAGGAGCTGAAATTCATCGGTTATCGTATTGATTTTAAAAAAGGTTATCGTGCATCACCAACCGATATATTTAGGCTGATTATCTATATACGATAGATATCACAACATTTTTGTCTCAAAGGGAGAGCAAATTCATAGTCAAAGCAAAATATACCATGTCACAGGTAGTTTTATTTAAACCAGTTGGATTAAATAATGCTCAGCTGTTCAAAGAAAAATAAAATGTAAAAATGAATCCTGTATAAAAAATCCACAGATGCAAATAACGAACATTACAAAAGAACTAAATATGACAAACTCCAGTAATGGCGGCTTGGATTCGGTTTGTTGATTTGGATATATTTATTTTCTTTACCTCCGGGTGGCATCACTACTGGCCACCGTGAGGTTGCCGCTCAAACTTTTTTTTTTTTTTTTTCATTAAATCTTATCCTCTTATCTTCTCCCTTCTTTTTTTTTTGTTAAATTATTTTGTTTTTGAAATTTTAAAAGAATAAATTTTTTTTTTTGGGTCTTCCTCCTTTCTTGAATGTACCTTTTATTCCCCATTTTAAAATTTAAACTCTTACTAAAGACATTTATGTTAAAGCTGATAGACGTGCCAAAATAAACTGCATTCACACTTGTAGTTGTTGCTAGTTTTAATTTTGTTTGTTGGATAAACACAGACTAACAGTAGCCCAAAGAGCAACTGCAAGTCTTAATTTTCCAACTGCAGCCATGTGTTGGAAACAAGGAAATGAAAACATAACGCTTTGTTTGTCTAAGACATCAACTAGATAATTTATCTTCAAAAGGTTGTAATTAATGGGTTTTATTTATTTGATTCATGCTAAATTGTGCACTGCTTTTTGATATAATTCTCATATAACATAAGACACTTTTGTGCTCTAAGGTCTGGGGGTCTTCATTTCTCCCTCTTAATGTTGATTTATGGTTTTGCAGAGCAGCAGGCATGTTTATTTTCACTGATACCACTCAGATGTAGTATGATTTAGTATTTCTGGTTCACCACTTCCTTCATGTGGGCATCAGCCTGTAAGAAACATGGTGCAAGTTACAGCTTTAACTCTTCCTTCTCCTTCTGGTGCACTGCAGTATCCAGAGGGCAGCCATCTGGGTTCTGGACCAGTACTACAGCGACTTTCCAGTCTACAACCCAGCACTGCTTAACCTGCCCAAGTCCATCCTCACCAAGAGGATGTCTGCCTTCAAAGTCTACAACCTGGAGGAAGGTGCAGCTCTCTCCTCTACTTCAGAACATTTTCCATCACTTGTTAGCATATATGCCAGATCTACTAAGATCCAAATTTGCGTGTTGTAAATTTTCCCCTGCAATGATTCTGCATGAGGGACTGAACCACGGTTTGTGGGTGATTTACTAAAAGTAAAGGTGTAAATGACAGCAGTTGCAAACGTGACCTGGACTCCTCTGCTGCACAGCCATGTTGCTATGATGGATGCAGTTTGGGGCAAAGCATTGTCTTGCTGAAATCTGCAAGACCTTGAGATGTTGTCTGGATGGAAGCAGATTTCAAATATCCATTAACTTTTCAGCACTGATAAAGCTTCACAGATATGGAAGGTGCCCACGCTGTAGACACTAATGCAACCCCGTACCATCAGAGATGCAGGCATTGTAACTGTGTGCTGGTAAAAAGCTGGATGCTCCCTCTCCTCTGTAGTCAGCAGGACATCCATAACTTCCAACGATAATTTGGAGGACTAGTTTAAATGAGTCTTGGTCCTCCTGCTAAGATGGTGGCATTTCAGAGTTGTCTTCACATATGTTGTCTTCTTACAATCTTTATCTTTTTATCTTTAGTTGTGTGTTGTTAGTTGAACTGTGTTCACAGGCAATGATTACTGGAGGTGTTTCTGAGCCCACACAGTGATTTCCTGTTAAAGGGAAGTTCGTTTTTTTTTTTTTTTTTTTTTTCAATCTGGACCTGTTTTCTAGCATGAAATACATTTATTTACTCACCCAGACAGTTTTAGTGCAACTTGAATTCCTTCAGGAGATATTTAGATCTCTGAAATTGGAAAGATTTTTAATTTAATTTTTAATTCCCCAATATCAAAAAAAAAAAAAACACCAAATAATAAATAATTTTTTTTTTTTTTTTTTTTTTTTTTTTTTGTTTAATTATTTGTACATAAATTTTCATTTTTTTGTTAATTTTGATTTCTTTTTTTTGAATTTATCCTTTTTTTTCCCTTCCACTCGAGATCATTTCATTTCACCAATGTTTTGTCACAAAACATTAGTCGGACCCCCCTGTGAGCTCAAAGCGGCTTTTTTTTTGGTGATTCATCCTTATTTATAGACTTTTTACTGCGATTGATGATGTCACTATTATGTGACAGCATAACATGTAAATGTTGATAAATAAGGAAGAATCACCACGAAAAAGCCGCTTAGAGCTCACAGGGGGGGTCCGACTAATGTTTCGTAACAAAACATTGGTGAAATGAAGGAGTTTGTGGCAGATAATGCCTTATTTAGAGGCTGCACACGGTTGCCCCATCACTGCCATTATATCGTGCATACGCTGATCTGGAGTGGATCTAAATATCTCCCGAAGGAATTCAAGTTGCACCAAAACTGTCTAGGTGAGTAAATAAACATATTTCATGCTAGAAAATAGGTCCAGATTGAACACGTCCCCCTTTTTAAGCCCCTCCCCTGTGCACAAAGATTCCTTCTTTTTTTCTTATATTTTTTAAAATATTTATATTTTTTATTGAGGGATTTTTTTTTTTTTTTTTCGTTTTTTTTTTTTTTATTTTTTTCTTTTTTTTTTTTTTTTTTATTTTTTTTTTTTAATTTTTTTTAAATTTATATGACTCTCCCCCCCCCTCCCCCCCAAAATATTCTAGGTCTTGTTCCTGACCTGTTCCCTTTTTATTTTTCAAATTCTCCTTTAGTTGTCTTTTATTTGAATTCATTTCTTTTCATCCCTTTAGATTTGATCCTGTTCTATTTTGTTGGCAGGAAATTGAAAATTGGCTAATATTTTCCATCTAATACTAAAATGTCTCAGTTCAGTATGTAATATGTTGCTCATGTTCTACTGGGAATAAAATGTGGGGTTATGGGGTTTACACATCATTGCATTCTGTTTTTATTTATATCCTACGTAGCAACTTGACTTATTTTGAATGGTGGTCTTAGTTGAAAAAGCAATTTAACTGAGGAAAGTTATTCATCCATTTAATGTAATTGTATCTGCAGAGTAAATTACTGATTACTCTATCTACCGATTAGATGGATCAAACTAAAGTGTAGTATTTCTGTCCACAGAGAACAGCACCAACAACTCCACAGGACAGTCCAGAGCCATGATTGCAGCTGCTGCTCGGAGACGAGACAACTTCCACAATGAGTATTACTACGAGGAAGCAGAGGTTGAGCGGAGGGTTCGTAAACGCAAAGCCAGGTCAGTGCAAACCCATCAGGGCTCCGCAAGTCCATGCTTCCCATGAATTAGTTCCCAGTCCAGTTCCCACAAGTTAAAATGAACAGTTTATACTTCCCCATTTCAATTCTGAACCAGTTCAAAGTTTGTTTTAGGTTAGAAGCAAGAATAAAAGACTGAGAAAAACTTGATAAGTAACTTAAAAAGAAATGATAATTTTGTGTCTTGCAATGAAACCACTTTATATACCAGTGTTTGAATTATATCACAAAACAGATATGCGTGTTAACCAGACGTGTGGCGAGAGGACAAAAATGCCTATCTTTTTTTTTTTTTTTTAACTGAACTCATCTTTATTTATAGCGCACTTTAACACAACATTGGTTGAACAATGTTAAACACATTATAGAAGCAAAATATAAAATAGAAGAAGATGCAAACTAAAAACAGAAACAATAAGATTACAATAAAATCAATAGAACAATAAAAGCAGTAAAACAATAAAACATTATTGTCTAAATAAACTTTTTCACAGGTCATTTTTGTCAAATGGTTATCTTTTCCCAAAATATTAAAAAAAGAAAACATATGGTGCAACAAGAAATATAAATGGATTTCTTCTCTTGATAGATGCTTCAGCCCCTTGTCTTTTCAAATTAGAAATTGGTGAAGTGACGTCACTCGTTTTTCAAGTGCAGGAAGACATAATTTGCACAAAAATAGTAGATTTAATTTTGAAATAATAATTATTATTACTGTAAATGATCATGAGGCGTCTGATGCACGTTGTGTCTGCAGCTCCTCTGCATCTGCGTTGCCGCCGAGTGTTGCTGGTTTGTTACGCTAGAGTGTGCAATGCACAATGGGTAACGGAGTTCTCAAAAGAGCTCAGAAGATTCTCCTTTTCTGATTGTATGAAACAGATGTCGTCACTGTTCATGCACTGACAAAGGTCAACAATATATTCAAAACCAGAAATGTTGGTTAAAAATATAATTTATATGTAATTTGTGTGTTTTAAAGGAGTCCTATCATGAAAAATGGACTTTTAAAAGCTTTTCAGCATGTTACTGTGTTATTTCCTCATAAAAAACTTCATTTAAGTAGTTTTTTTTTCTATATTTGTGCATATTTGAGTAATATATATGAATATTCAGGCCAACCTCTAGCTTCCTTAACTGACTGACCACCGGTATACGCAACAAGGTGGCACCAATCAGGAAGCGACAAACACGCATGCGCAGCATCGTAAGACACCCTCTTTGTTGAACAGAAACTCAAAGAGAATCCTAACCTATACACACTCTGAGGAAGAAACTAACAGCCTGCAGGAAGATTTCCTCAGAGACAAGCAGCCATCAGCTAACAGACTTTGCTCCAGAGTTCAGGAGAAAAGTTTTTTTTTTTTTTTTTAAGCTCTAGACCAGTGATTCTTAACCATGGGGCCGCGGCCCAAACTCGGGCCTCAAGCGCCACCTAGAGGGCCACGAAAAAACTTTCCTTCTGCACATGTGGGCCTTGAGGGTCGCAGGACCTTGAATTTTCACTGTCATTTATGACTGGATGAGTTGCAGTGTAGCCTCCCCCCACCTGGTGGCGCTAATTTGTCAGAGTTCAACAAACAAGCAGAAGAAAACACTCAGCTAGACGCTAGCCTGTAGCAAACGTTGTAAAGAAGAATTAGAACTAAATAATGAAGACAAACATGGTTCCAAACTGCCCCTAAAGAGGCAAAAATCCACTCCAATTTATCAAATACGGATTAGTGAGTGGAGATAACAAAGCAGAGCTGAGAAGTCTGAATGGAGCGCCAGCTAATGCTAACGTAATGCTAACGCTAACGCTAATGGAAGCCCTGAATCTTTAATCTGCAAGCTTCATCTCGAAACAAACATCTAACACTAGTTGGAAAAAAAATTATTTTTAAGAAATAAAAAAGAGAAAATCAGCTATTGATGCAAAAAATGTCTGTTATGTTTGGAAGTTCTTAAAAAATTCTAAGAAAGTTTAAATAAACAAATTTTTCAACAAAATTTTGTGCTTTAATGGCCTATCTAAGTATTATTATTTAAATTGAACCTTTATATAATATCTATTACTGCACCATTTCATCTCTTTTTAAAATCAGTTTCCATTATTTTTTTCTGTTGTCCCTCAATTCTTTTGTAGTAAAATGTTGTAGATTTTGTTTATAATCCTGATTGTTGTTGGTTTGTTCTTGTAGGAGTCTGATTTTATTCCATATACGTGTGATAAAAATATGTTTGTGACGATCTCATAATATGTTTTTTATATTATGTTATTCATGTTTACCATACCATATTTTACTAAGTTCAATAGGTTAAAGGCAGGTGAATTTGGTTTAGTTATTAAATAAATCAACCAAGCACGAGATCATTACACTAATACAGTGTTAAAATGTGAATGGGCCCTGTACCAGTTTGGACTATAAAATTGGGCCCCATCATAAAAAAGGTTGAGAACCCCTGCTCTAGAGGATGGCAAGTTGGGAAAAATGTGGTTGCGTTCGGCGTGGGAGTTTATTTGTCGTACTGGACGAATCAACTTGCCAGAAGTGGTTGGATTATAACTTCAGGAGCAGAAAAAAACCCTCAACTTTGTGTGTGAACTTCACTCCTGACAACTTCCCTAATCTCAGGCAGTAAAGTGTTTTTTTCTCGGGGTTTACTTCTGAAACCTGAAGCAGTTCCACCATAAAAACGCCTCACGGACAGACAACAGCAACGAGTGAAAAACGTCTCCCAGCTCAATGCTTAGTATTAGCTTATGATTTGTTTGCTAATTTACTTACTTGTCACGGGTCTCTGTGGTACTTCTGTGGTACTTCTGTGGTACTGCGTGTTCTTCAAACTCCATATCAGACTCTGGATCGAGCACATACAGCTCCATAACAGGCTGCTCCATTTTATCCCGGAGATCGGAGTCCGATTATCCAGGCTTTGAGGCTTTGGCACTCACTTGGATGTTCTGATGGTTAATTGGACTCCAGTCGGCGGAATAAAATGGACCAGCCTGTTATGGAGTTGTATGCGCTCGATCCAGAGTCTACGCAGTACCACAGAGACCCCTGACAAGTAAGTGAATTAGCAAACAAATCATAGGCTAATACTTACCATTGAGCTGGAAGAGGTTTTCACTCGCTGTTGTTGTTGTCTGTCTGTGAGGCATTTTTAAAGTGGGAACTGCGTCAGGTTTCAGAAGTAATCCCCGAGAAAAAACACTTTACTGCCAGAGATTCATGAAGTTTTCAAGAATAAAGTTCTCACACAAAGTTGAGGGTTTTTTTCTGCTCCTGATGATATAACCCAACCACTTCTGGCAAGTCGATTCGTCCAGTACAACAAATAAACTCCCACGACAAACGCAACCACATTTTTCTAACTTGACATCCTCTAGAGCCAACAACAACAAAAAAAAAAAAAAAAGCTTTTCTTCTGAACTTTGGAGCAAACATCTGTTAGCTGACAGCTGCTTGTCTCTGAGGAAATCTTCCTGCAGGCTTATTGTTTCATCCTCAGAGAGTGCGTATAGGTTAGGATTCTCTTCAAGTTTCTGTTGAACAAAGACTTGCTACGGTGCTGCACATGCATATTTGTTGCTTCATAATTTGTGCCACCTCGTTGCGTAAACCGGTGGTCAGTCAGTTATTTTAAGGAAGCTAGAGCTTATTGGCCTGAATATTCATATATATTACTCAAATATGCACAAATGAAGAAAAAAACTACTTAAATGAAGTTTTTATGAGAAAATAACACAGTAACATGCTGAAAAGCTCTTAAAAGTCCATTTTTCATGATACAGCTCCTTTAAGAGCTAACAGAGGCATAACAGCGGGCATGCCTGCATAGGCTGGAAGAAGCCCTTTGTTGATAATCAGCACAAAATTGATGGAAACTAAGAAACAATAGCCACCAGGACTGGTAATGTGACATCAGTGACAGAAGTGTTTGGTTTTAAAATCATTTTCATAAAACTGATTTAGATCCAGACCATTCATACTGTCCTGAATCTCCACAGACTGGTGGTGGCCGTAGAGGAAGCCTTCACACACATCAAGCGTCACCAGGATGAAGAAACACCTTCATCCTCCCCCAAACACCCACGGGAGGTGATGGACCCCAGGGAGGCCGCTCAGGCTATCTTCGCCCCCATGGCCAGGGCCATGCAGAAGTACCTGCGTGCCACCAGGCAGCAGTCATACCACACCATGGAGAGCATCATCAACCACCTGCAGTTCTGCATCACACACAACATGACCCCCAAGGTTACTCATGTTCTTTCAGTCATTTGTAAGAAAAAAGATCCAGCTCATAAAAAGGAATTTAAAACAGGAAAAATTAAAACTTGACAGCTGTAATGAAATGATTCCTGCTTTTATTTAATCAAAGTTCATTACTGCATAATTCCACCCTTTTCCATAATGTTCAGTTATTCATTTTCACTTTTCCCACAATCTTTTTTTCTTGTCTTAAAAGGCTTTTCTGGAGCGTTACCTCACCCCAGGCCCCACCCTCCAATATCTGGATAACAACAGGGGGCGTCAGTGGACACTAGTAAGCGAGGAGCCAGTGACTGCGTCTTTACGGCAAGGCCAGATCTTCTGCCTTAAACGACTGGACTTCGCCCTGGTCATTGCAGTAACACCTCTCCCTTTCCTGCGCCTGGGCGAGGAGTTCATTGACCCCAAAAGCCACAAATTTGTCATGAAGCTCCAGTCAGAGACATCTGTGTAAGAGGAAGGAGGCGCTGAATCAAAGATACTTATCTTTCAGGGTATCTTTTTATTTACGTTTTTAGTATTGCGTTATTTTACACAGTATTGTCTTTTGTTGTGACAATAACGTGAAACAGCTGAGCATATGTGGTTATGATATCACATATTCATGCAGAAAAGAGTGAGCCTAGACAGCTGAAATACCCCGGCCTTATTCCTCTTTGGTTCATGTGACAAAGACAAAATGAGGAAAGATGCCCACTTCTCCTGGAGCTGAATGCTAACTCCTGATAAAGCAGCGCAGGCTTCCTCTTCCGTTCAACACTGGAGAAACTGTCATTGGTTCTTTTGTACAAAATTCTGTTTCAATGGTTAAAATGGCTACTTCAGCCTATACACTGGATTGTTTTGTTTTTTTTGTAATTCATGCTGCATTTATATTTTCTGTACAGTTAAAGATCATGTGCTTATGTTTGGAATGACCTTTTGTTTTTGCACTGTTATGCTTCTCTTTTGGCAGACTCAGAAATGATCTAAGTTCCTTTTTCTCTCTTTTAGTGCAGTCACTTTTTCCTCTTTTCTTGTATGACTTGTAAAACAGAGAATTAGTCAGTTAAAAGAAAAAACTTTTCGGACAGCTTTCAGTGTTAAATGGGAGCAAAACTTCTGCATTTTCTCTTCCAATTGCAGCAAAACGAGAACAAGAAAGTCATCATTTCCACAGGAAACTCAACAGGCTTATCAGGGCGGAGCAATTTCATAAGCGGTCCCCTGACACACTTATTCAATTCTTGTACCTCTTTTGCTACGGGTCATACAGAAGTAAATTTGAGTAATTAAAAACATAGGCATGACGTCTTTCTTTCCAGCTGTCCACCTGCTTCTTTATTACAGCTCAGTTAATATGTTATTACTACTTTACAACAGCAGCTTAGCGAGTTCCTAAACACAGGACAAAGTAACTTATTTTTTGGACGAAAAGTCGGTTTTAGTGTCAGAATTAGGTTACATTAAAAGTAAAGCTAAGGAGTCTCTGCAAGTCTTTCCAAAAAAACGAGGTTGAGGACATCATAGGGGGTTGCATGGATAGCTAGCATACAGCAGATATAGCGGAGAGTCTAGTGAGAGATCTGTGGTCTGCTCAGGAAACTTTAAAGGGGAACTTCGTTTTTTTTTTCAATCTGGACCAATTTTCTTGCATGCAACATGTTCATTTACTCACCCAGACAGTTTTGGTGCAACTTGAATTCCTTCAGGAGATATTTAAGTAGATCCACTCCAGATCAGCGTATGCGCGATATAATGGCAGAGATTGGGCAACCGCGTCCAGCCTCTAAATAAAGCATTATCTGCCACAAACTCCTTCATTTCACCAATGTTTCGTTACAAAGCATTAGTCGCCCCTCCCCCCCGTGAGCTTGAAGTGGCTTTTTCGTGGTGATTTGTCCTTATTTACAGACGTTTACTTGTTATGGTTTCCATAATAGTGACGTCATCAAAAATGCGGCAGTAAAAAGTTTGTAAATAAAGGAAGAATCACCACAAAAAATCTGCTTCGAGCTTACAGGGGAGGTCCGACTAATGTTTCGTAACAAAACATTGGTGAAATGAAGGAGTTTGTGGCAGATAATGCCTTATTTAGAGGCTGCACAGGGTTGCCCCATCACTGCCATTATATCGCGCATACGCTGATCTGGAGTGGATCTAAATATCTCCTGAAGGAATTCAAGTTACACCATAACTGTCTGGGTGAGTAAATGAACATATTTCATGCTAGAAAATAGGTCCAGATTGAAAAAAAACCGAAGTTACCCTTTAATGAAATTTTGTAGTGTCAGGGGAAGCACATATTTAGGTGTGATTTCTAGCATGTGATGTCAGGGCAGATGGCAGCTGACAAACTGCCAGATCAGTGAGGCGAGTGTGTGACTACGCCACAGAAGTGTGTAAACCCACTACAACTTCAAAACTCCAGATCAACAGAAGAAGCAAACTTGCTTGTCTCTGTATAACTTTTTACGCTTTGATTAAGATTTTGTATAAATTAGTATTTACAGTGGAGCCTGATTGGATTAGTTGGATAAAACCTGAAAAAGACCCAAGAGTCTGACACACACCAAATGCCACATTTATTGATTGCAGTGAATTTGATAAATTTCTGGTTAGATTTTTCACAGCAGAGACACAGACACAGTTCATCCCATACAGCTGAGCCCCTGTGCAGCAGCACCACCCACATGAGGTGTGACAGATACGAAGAAAATTTAAGTGATAGGAGGAAAGGGCGTGAGGTCCCCCCCCAAGTACTGAAGTTCAAAAACTCCAGTATAAGATGTAGGTATAAAGTTTAGTGCAGGAGAATACACGTTACGTACCGGATGTTTGCATTTGTATGTGTCTGTATGTGAGAAACAGACCTTTTTCTGTTAATGTGTAAAAATGGCAGTAGAAGGTGTTCATGTATATTAACAATAGCGTTTCAGCTTTTCACTATGGTAACCAGTTGCAATCATTGTTTTTTTCCAACAATAACCATATTCATTTTGTGTAAAATAAGAACATTTCCCAAAAAAACTAAAATTCCTGATTCTTTACTGAATAAAGTTGTATTGTTTTCACCAACCAATGACTGTATAGTCTTAGCAAAAAAAATGTAAAGGCATTTGTGGTTTGTTGGTCGTTTCTTCCCTTTAATAAAACAGTTGGTGTTGTGTTGTATATCGTTGGAAAGCCTGATTAGTCACCTTTAAAGTGAGGTATAGCTTGTAAAGGTCATGATTTTGTGGAAAGAACTACACAAATGTGGCAGGATGAAGGAGGAACCCGGGTGGGATTCGATTCCCATACTCCCGGGTGAAAGTCATGCACACTAACCATTCAGCCAAAGGGATATAATCTTGGCCTAGTTGCCAGGGCGCATGGTCAGGCATAGTGACAGGACTGTCAAAAGAGAGGGGAGAGGTGTGACAGTTGACGATCCTGTCACTATGCTTTCAAGTGATCATGCGCCCTGGCAACTTTGCCAAAGGGATCCCATTGGCTGAATGGTTAGCGCCCATGACCTTACCTGGGAGTCTGGGGATTGAATACTACCTGGGTCCTCCTTTGTCTTGCCGCACAAATATATAGGTGTGTTGGTCATCATTTTTCTCTTTGCTCACTACCTCCACTGCATCTAAGGAGCACCCTAGTACAAAGCTGGCTTTTCTGACCAGTTTGGTGAAGTCCACCAGCAACTTTGTGCTTTTCCCCACATTGTTCTGGAGGCAGTTCTGCTGGCACTAGGGATGTAACGATATGAAAATTTCATATCACGGTTATTGTGACCAAAATGATCACGGTTATCATTGTAATTGTGATATTACAGAAATGACGCCCAGATTCTTTAAAAAAATATCCAAAATGGGTGTCAATGTCTGTTTTGTACTTTTTAAAGGGGGAAAACTCTCAGGAGAACTGTCCATGTGAGTGCATTTGGTGCCTTCGGCCATGTTTTTATCAATTAAACATTGCAAACTGGGACTGTTGCTGCTTTTCCATCCAATGAGCAGCATCACTGGGAGTTTTTCAAAGTACAATAATCAGTCACGGTTTTAACGATAATTAAAATTTGAAACGGTATTACTAATCGTTGGTAATTTTATCACGGTTAACCATTTTACATCATTACATCCCTAGCTGGCACCAGTCCACAAGTCCTTGTTCAGATCTTTGTAGTTCCTGCCGGAATCATTTGTGATTAGGTCAAGAGTGGCGTTGTCCTAGAACTTCTGGAGATGGAATGAACTGTGGTGTGAGTAAAGTCTTGTTTTCTCCACTCTGTGAGAATACCAACAGGAGAACATTTTTGGGGGCATTCCCCACAAGTTGACCTTTGATTCTCATTCTACAAATGAAAGGTCCTTACAAGTAACACCCCCTGTTTTAAATGTGAACAATCAGGCTTTCCAACAATCTATAATGCAACACCAATTTGGAATTATTACAAGGAAGAAATAAACACAGATTTCTTTACTTTTTTTAGCAAAGTTTATTTCTGGTGATAAACTAACTGATTGGTGTGATAAGGAACGGCTCATTTTTATAATAGGACTCAAATGCAGCTCGTGTTGTGAAAGATGTGTGCAATGTTGTATTACTCATTTTTTTATGTGGGTGGTATGTACGGGGTTGGGGTGTGGGGGTATTGGAATATGATCGTCATAAATCATCTGATGCTGTTATGAGTCACAAGATTTTTTTTTTTTTTTTTTAACTGTAAAACAGGAAGTAAAGACATGATAGGGATGTGACATTCCCACTGATGTATCTTGTGAAACACCTTGGAAACCACCAAATGAAGAAAAACACCTTGAAATAGAAAAAAAAAAAACATGCAGATGACATAATATAATAATGAATTTACGTTAAAGTTTGGTAAAGTCTATTCATCCATTTTCTTCTGCTTATGGGTCAGTTCATGGACAGTAGAGCAGCGCCTCTTCTCCGAACCCCCCTCAAGTAGCCGAGCTTCTCTGCTTGTCTCTGTGATAGTCCAGCCACGTTTCAGAAGAAACCCATTTCAGTAACTTACACTTTACGTTCTTTCAGTGACTACGCCCAGCTTGTGAGTCATGACCATTGGTAAAGAAAGGTATCAGGTATTGATTTTACCTACAAAAATATCACGAGGCTGTGTCAGTTTCGGTGAAGGATAGTAAATATGGTTCATACTTGGATGGAAAATTTGTACTTCTTCGTACCATCAGCCCCCTGGTGTTGTTTTCACATATTTAATTCTGCAACAGGCCTGTTGCATATTTAATACTTTACATGGATATTCTTTATTACTGAACCTTTGAGAACAGATGGTGTAGATCAGGCGTGGGCAACTCCAGTCCTCAAGGGAGGTATTATGACATCCTGCAGGTATTAGGACTTTCCCTGATGGAGACTCTTGATTAGCACACTTGTGCAGAGCTTGACAAGTACTGCATAAGCCTAATTACCCCTTGGTGTGGTTACAAGTAACCCACCCCCTCCTCACCCTGCACCTGCAGCACCCTCTCACTCCTCAGACTGCAGTAGGTGGAGTGACTCAAAAAGCAAAAGGTGCAGAAACACTTTCACTTCTCTCTTTGTATGATTTGTTCATCCTGACTCTTTTTTGAGCTTCTAAATGACTTTAAAATTAGCTTTATGCAAAGATCCACTACTTCCTGAACTTAATACTGCACCTTTGTTTCCTGTCTTACATGATTGGATGAACTAATTAATCCAGGTGTGTCTGATCTCAGCAAATGGTCAGACACACCTGGATAAATCAGTTCATCCAATGTTGAAAGACAGGAAACAAAGGTGCAGTACTAACTTCAGGAAGTACTGAAGATGTGCATAAAGTCTACTGTGTTGATGCAGCTTGTATCTGTGTTCTTGTAACCACATTAACCATATGTGGTTTATATCTGACATACAAGAATCTGATTGGTTCACAAACTGCTACAGTCTAAGGAAAACACAGCTGCCATGGAAATGTATAAAACTTAAAATAACTTAATGTTCAACATGGAAATGTAAGTTCCCTTGATAAAGATTGACTAATTTGGTATTGGAAAACATGCCAATGAGTGTCTGTGGGTACCTAAAATGCTCACACTGTATGTTGCTTTCAGTCTAATTATAATGCAATATTCTAAACTTGCTGCTAAAACTTTTAATGTCATGAATTGGGATATTCCATCAAAGGTAAAAGAGCAAAAGATCTTGAAATGTCAGTTTCATTTTTTTTCATGTGGCCCAGACGAGAAGGGTCTATCTGCGGCTCACAAGACAGGGGCGTGTCGTAGAGTGACGTTACTCGACGACACGCCCACCAGGCCAATGAGGGCACGGTAAAATCTAGCCCTACCCCTGACCCTTCCCCTAAACCTAACCAGACCCACCCACTATGCGACACGTCCACTCTATGACATGCCCACTGGGTTGCAAGCTGCAGATAGATACACTTGGTCGAGACAGGAAGCAGCTCCTTTTTTTTTGTGTTTTTGAAGAAGAGGGAAGTTGCTGCACTGGTGTTCCATCTTGATAAGCCTTCAGTCTGCAGTTTCCTGTTTGCGATGAACCTTGCATTACTCCTTGCCTCACTCCTTCAAGGTATGTGCTGTTTACATTTTTTTTTTTTTTTTTTTTTTTTTAGGGGATTTTTTTGGGGCGGACGGATTTATTATAAAGTTTTTTTTGGGGGTTTTATTTGGTTTTTTTTATAAAAAATCTTTTCGGATTTTCTTTTTTTTTTACCCTCTTTTGGGTGGTTTTTTGTTTATGGGGTTCTCTTTTTTGGGTTTGATAAGATTTTTTTTTCCCGCAATTTTCCCCCAGAGCTAAAAGTATAATTTCTAATTTCCCCTTGTTTTTTTCTGTTCTTTATATTTTCTCTTTACCTTCCCTTTTTCTCCTTTTTTCCCCTTTCTTTCTTTTCTTCATATCGGGGAAATATTTAACCAATATTTTCTCGATTTGCAATATTACCCAAATATCCCCCCCAAAAATTTTTTTTTTCTAAATTTTTGTAATACTTAAATAACACAATATAACACCTATTTTTTTTTTTCTTATTAAACCCTTTTGTTGGTTCTCCCCCCCTTGTAACAAGGAGACTTCCGTTCTTTTCCCCCTTCTTCCCTTTATCTTACCTTTCTTTTTTTTATTTATTTTTTTCTTTGGGGGGTTATTGCCTCTTTCCCTTTTTTTTTTTTTTTTTCCCCCTTATTTTTCCTTTGTGTGTTTTGAGATTTTTCTCTCTAAATATCCCCTTTTTTTCTTCTTTCCACATGCCACATTCTTCAGAATTCTCCTAATTTCTCCATATATTCTTCCTTCGATGATATGAAGTCTGCCAGTACCACATGCTGAAAAACAGCCCCCATCATGATGTTTCCACCTCCAAACTTCACTGTTGCAATGGTGTTTTTGGGGTCAAGTGTGGTGCCATTTTTCCTCCAAACCTGTTGTGTCTTATGACATCCGAAGAGTTCAGTTTTGGTCTCATCTGACTAGACTATGTTTTCCAGAATGTCATGGGTTTGTCCAGATGTTCTGTTGCAAACTTCAAACAAGCATCAACATGCTTTGTCTTCTGAAATAGTCTTGTGTGGTGTGTTCAAGATGGCCATGCCAGTTGAGTGCATTACTTCTTGTTTTCTCTGAAACAACTGTACCTGCTGATTCCAGGTCTTTCTGAAGCTCTCCACGAGTGGTCCTGGGCTTTCTGGTTACTGTTCTGACTCCTCTGTCTGAAATCTTACAAGGAGCACCTGGCTGTGGCCGGTTTATGACGATGCCATGTTCTTTCCACTTCCGGATGATGGTCCCAATGGTGCTCACTGGAACTTTCAGAAGTTTAGAAATGCACCTGGAACCAATGCCTTCAGTGTGTTTGCAATAATAAGGTTGCGTAGGTCTTTAGACAGCTCTTTGCTTTTACCCATCATGGAATGCTTCTTGTCTGACACCTTGGTGATGAGAAACCTTTTTAAAGGCATCAATCAGAACTAAACCAGCTGATGTTACTTTGAACTGACAGGGGACAGGATTACTTTCTAAATACTTACAGACTCCAGCTACTTTTTTTTTTTTTTTGGCTTTCCAGATCTTTTTGCACCTTAATTTCACCTTAATGTGTTCAATACTTATTCCCTGTGTCATTTCACTACATTACACATAACTTAATTTATGGACATAAATGTTAGGATTTCTTTGTATGTGTGCATGACTTGGGTTATTGCCAACATCTGGTGAAAATTTCAAGTCAATATCTACACTAGAAATATATTTTCTGAGAAAAAAGTTGATGTGTTCAAAACTTTCTTCCCCCATTGTAAGTGTACTGTGAGGAGGGGTTGTGTTAAATGGGAACTTGAATTGAATGTTAACATAAAGTGAATGAAAACATGACAAAACACTAAAATTAGTCCACTAGCCAACATAAGATACAAAAGTGTGTTTACTTAATACCTAACTGAGCCGTTAAAACAAGACCTACACCAGTAAGTGGGAAAGGAAGTTCTGGGAGGGAAGTGTTGTATTAGACAAGTCACATGCGGTTAGACTGATGAGTTATTGCTAATATGAACATGACAAATAAGGCAACGAGGAACATGAACAATGCTCTTAAGAGGTTTTAAAACTTCTAACTAATGAATAATAAGAAATGTTTCTTTTGTTCCTTTTTTTCAAAGCTTGGATACATCTATAAACACTACTCACACATAGTTAGGGATATAACCAAACTTAACTATTTGACCAAAAAGGATGGAAAATGTAAAGATTTTCATGCCACACTGATTTTATGTGTAGGGTATTTAAGTTGAATCATGAAATGGCCATTTCTCTAACAAGTTATTGAAGCGAAAGCCTAATTTATAGTCTTCCGTAAAGTGCTCTACATAGGTTACGGAGAGCCCTCTACGTCGTTGGAGAGCCTCTCCATCGTCTCCGGCTGCACAAAATATTTTTTAAGTGTCCGTTACTCCGTCAAGGGACGATGGAGACGGCAAGGGCTGTGACTGGTCTACCACTACGTAGACACTAGCAGCGCCCTTTTTTAAACCAGCTAGCCGATGAAGACGTAGATATGAGTCCAACCGAAGAACGTTTGGCTGAAGAAGTGAGGAAATACCAACATCGCCCCATCGTCTTTATTTTGCATCAAAAGTATCTCTGTTATTCAGCTGCAGCAACAACAATCGTCTTTCTCTCTCGGACGGCATCATATGACTAGGTCAGTCTTGTGTCGCGACCCCTACTTATCAGGCGGGAAATTGAACTGCGTATCCGGCAGCATGACGGAGAACTATGAAGGCTGGAGGGGTCTCTGTTGTTATGCAGTTGGATAACGCATTACGTAGTCGGAGAAGTATACTGCAGCCTTAAAGCTTACAACATGAGTTTACCACAACATAGTATGCCCATGTAATGTGCTGTCATGTGCTACTGTAGGTGTCATCTTGGGTTTACGATGCTAAAATATGAATAGTGTGATGAAGACGACTGTTTAAATTTGTTATTAAACCAGGAAGTTCAGGGGTCAATTAAGGTGATTTAACCCTGGCGCGCGCATGACCTTTACCCGGGAGTCTGGAGATCAAAGCAACCGCAGAAGCAAGCAACCAGCTGAGCATTCTGGAAACAACTATCATTAGTTGTGGGGGGGGGGGGGCTTTGGCCTCCATCCTCATCTGTTTGGATGTTATTTATTTTATCTTGAAATTACACATTATTAAGGGCGTGTCCTTTTGATTGACAAGTGGCAGACCAGATGCCGGCCTGCCGACTGGTGGCTCCTTTTTTTTTTTTAATTTTCTTTTTTTTTTATTTTTATAAAATAATTATATTTTTTCCCCATAAATAACTTTATTGTTTCCAGTAACTTTACATTTCTTCATTCAAACTTCACAAACCAAATTAATTTTTTACAGTGGGTTGCAAAAAGTATTCATACCCATGACCAAAACTCAATTGTTCAGAACGGAGCAAAGCAAAAGTGGGTTTCACCTTTTTATATGAAAGAAAATGGCACAAACACAACAATCCATCACTGTTTTTGTTCGTAAGCACTCTTTACTATAAATAGGTTGTATAAGTCTGTATTTCATTGTTGCAAAAGTATTCACATCCTTGCACCAAAGATGTTATTTTGAGTCGAAAATGATTGCACACTATAAACTATTGCCTCACAGTGTCACAGGGCGGTATTTAGTCCCAGGTGATTTGTATATCCTTGATTGCTCCCCATAATTAGTGCCCAATAGTCACCTGTCCACAGTCATCCCATGCTTGTCAGCAGACAACAGTCATGAAGTCCAAGGAGCTCTCAGAAGACATCAGAAAGAAAGTTGTAGAGAAGCATAGAGATGGGCAAAGCTATGTAGCCATCGCAAGTTCATTCAATGTGCCAAAAAGTACTGTTGCATCACTGGTCCAGAAGTGGAAGCGCCACAGTACCAATGTGAACCTCCAAAGATCAGGGCGCCCCTCCAAGATCACGGCAAAAGGCAAAAGGAAATTACTCAGGGAAGCCAGAGCAAACCCCTCTGTCACTCTTGAAGACCTGAAGAAGTCTCTCCAGGGTGCTGGGACTAACGTACACAAGTCCACAATATCCCGCACTTTACACAAGGAAGGTCTCTATGGGCGTGTTGCAAAGAAGAAGCCATATCTGAAGAAACAACATCTCAAGGCTCGTTTGCAGTATGCCACCACACACGTAGGAGCGTGTGATCTGGTCAGATGACACGAAAATAGAACTTTTTGGCCTGAACGCCAAGAAGTATGTTTGGCGCAAAGCCAACACAGCTGATGATCCAGCTCATACCATCCCTACCGTGAAACATGGAGGTGGGAATATAATGCTATGGGGCTGTTTCTCTTCCTCCGGTCCTGGTGAGCTTGTCCGTGTGCAAGGGATTATGAATAGTGCAAAATACATCAACATCCTGGAGGAAAACGTCTTCAAATCTGCAAAAAGCCTGAAGCTTGGGAGGAAGTTCACCTTTCAACAGGATAATGATCCAAAACATACGGCTCGAGTGACACAAGAATGGTTCAGGAAGAAGAAAGTGAAGATTCTAGACTGGCCCAGTCAAAGCCCAGATCTCAACCCAATAGAAAACCTGTGGAGGGATCTGAAGATTGCTGTCCACCGAAGGTCACCAAGTAACCTGACTCAGCTGGAGCAGTATTGCAAAGAGGAGTGGGCGAAACTGTCCAAGGACCACTGCACAAAACTCATTGCTGGCTATCCAAAGCAATTGGTAGCTGTTATTGCTGCCAAAGGAGCTGCAACCAAGTACTGATTGTGACTTAATGACTTAGTGTGAATACTTTTGCAACAATGACATACAAACTTATGCAACCTATTCATACTAAAGAGCGCTTACGAACAAGAACAGTGATGGATTGTTGTGTTTGTGCTATTTCCTTTCATATAAAAAGGTGAAACCCACTTTTGCTTTGTTCTTTTCTGAGCAATTTAGTTTTGGTCATGGGTATGAATACTTTTGCAAGCCACTGTATGGTGCAATTTAGGGTCAGTCTGACATTCAGACAGCAGAACTTCCCTAACTCTTTGTATCTCTGTGAGAAAAAGAACAGTCATCCAAAACATGTAGACATGTCAATCTTTTTTGTCTGTTTCTGTTCAGGATGAGGAATTGATGTTCATTTTTTGGTTTCATTAGCAAGAAAACTGTATAGAAATTGGTATTACATAACTGTGGTAAAATCAATGGTGGGGAATCCTGGTCATCAAGGGCTGCTGTCCATTCAGATTTTCCATGTGTCCCCACTCCAACACAACTGATTCAAATCAAATGGATCTCATAGCCTATCAAGTTCTGCACAGTGATTCATTGATTTGAATTAGGCGTTTAGGAGCAGGGAAACATGGAAGACCTGCAGGATGAGGACCAAGGTTCCCGACCACTGGATGAACTGGTCCTGACTGGACTGAATTGTGCCAGGTTAGATTGAAATGGACTGGTATTAAACTTGTTAAATTCCCCTCTTAAAAGTCCTAAAATGATCCTCGTTGTAAATTTATACTATGTAAGTGGACTGAAATGAATTGAGACGCAACTCGGGTAACCATGATATTCATTGTTTTTAAAACAGTTTCTTCACTGGTGGTGAGTCGGCCACCCATCGAAGTCTCTGGATATGTGGGTGACAACGTTACCTTGCCCTCAGGAGCCGATCCATCATGGAAACTCTCCAGAATTGAATGGTCAATATTCTCCAACAACACCTGGATTGCCACTTATTTCAGTGACAAAACAAACACTGAACGTGTCTCAGACTATGAAAACAGACTCTCGCTCAACCCCACCACAGGTAAAAGGAAATCTGCCACTTGACATATCTAAAATAATTGTTTTATTTCTCCCTGAACTGCGTTTTCACAATGTATTTGTTATTTTAGGTAATTTGACCATCAAGAACCTTCAAATCAAAGATGCCAGAGATTACACCGTAGATCTTTCCAATATTACTCATGGTAACGCAGTAAATAAAATCCGGCTCACAGTGAAACGTAAGTATCAAGACAGAAGAACGTTTTGGGTCAGTTCACCTGCGTAACCTCCTGATAAGAATATTTACTATTATTTCTAATTTTACAGCTTCTTTGTATTTCTTTTGGTCTAAACTTTCTTACCAATTTAACCTAACAAGCCTTAATTCTGTATTTCCTCGTTTTCTTGCATGTTTCGTAATTTATCTCAGTTGTTGTTGATAAATGTTTTTCTTCTGAACTGTTAATATTTCAAGTAACGAATAATTTTGTATGTGTTCCCCTCCAGAACGCCTCCAGACACCAATCATAGAGAAGATCCATAGTGGAACTAAAGATGGAGGCTGTTTCATGATGATGAACTGTTTCTCTCCAGATGAAGGCGTTGACTTTTCATGGCACGTTAATCCCCCCACTTTGTTTGCTTGGAATAATCCTAAGAGTGGCCTTTCACAGCTCATTGTGAATAGCAATACCACAGAGGACTTTCACTTTACCTGCATTACCAGCAGGCATATGGAAAATGCCTCCCAAGTTTTCAAGTCAAAGTGTGCAAAGGCTGATGGTAAGTCAACCTGTGGCTGTATGTTTTACAGGACTACGATCCGCCACATGCAAACACAGCCTCACATCAGATGCTCCATTTTAGGGCTGCAACGATTACTCTAGTAATTCGAGTAACTCGATTCATAAAATTGCTCGAGGCAAAATAACTGCCTAAAGGTCTTTTCATTCACTTAAGCCGTACTCTGACAAGCTTAGTAGGCTAGCTATTACCTAGGGACCACATGTAATTTGTAATAATTACAGATCTGTGATTTTAATCCCATGTGAATCATCCATGTCTGTGATTTGTGATGTCATAATTCCCCTGCAAATTACCTACTATAATTTGCTAAACTCAGAGGTCCTCTGATAATACTAATCCAATGTGAATGGACATCTCTTGTGATTTGGACAAAAATGACACGTGATTTGGCGGTATTTGTTTCCTGGATTATTTAATTTCCTTGTAGGCGAAAAATGGGGGCTGAAAATAGGGGTTCCTTCCAAATTATGATGTGTATGATAATATAAAGCATTAACTTCGGAGTGATCGGGGGGAAGATTCACCAGTCCCGCTCCTGGTGCGAGAAATATTTATTTTAGACAAGATGCGGACATAGTTCAAGTTCTTAAAGCGTTGGCAACGACTGTCCGTGAGTTATTTAACACATTTGTCTCTGAATAATCATACGCTGCTGATGGTAATGCAGCTTGTAAGAGCAATGTTACGTAATACACAGCGCTTTGACTTCATGTCTGCTAGATGTCTGTGAATTTCAGTTCAATCTCAGACTTCAGTTATCCCGTGAGACTGCGCAACAGAAAAAAACAGACGTCTGTGGGTAATTTATTTATTACATGTGGTCCCTAGGTAATACACATCCCATTAGAATAGGACTTTAGTCATGAAAAAGATTGAATTGTGTTCTGTTAATTTTGTTTTTCTCATTGTGTGTGTGTGTGTGTGTGTGTGTTTTTTATTTATTTTGTCTCTTTGACCTAGGTAATGAAAACCCACCACCCAGGCACAGATGTGTTCTTGTATTCATTGCAGGAGTCCTGTTCGGTTTAATCCCATCATGTTGCTTCTGTTGTGCAGGTGAGATGAAAATAACAACCTCGAGATAATTTTTCCTGAGGGTTTTTTTTTTTATTTTCAGATACCAGTTTATATGCAGTGTCAGTATTTTCATAAAATTACAGTATCATTATTTATGTAACAGCAACTAAGCAAAAAAGCAGAAGCACTGTGTTACATGCCACATTTAACAATAATAATATGTTATGTCTCTAGATTGTGGAGATGGGCCAATTTTGGTCCAGTCTTATTTACACTTCATGTGTGTAAGAGGAAAATTATGATGCGGTTTGCAGTGAATGTCAGGTGCTGCAAAGAGGTTGTCTAAAGCAGTGGTTTTTTAAACTTGGGGTCAGGACCCCCATGTGGGTTGCATGATCATTTCAGGAGATGCTAGAACATTGTCCAAAAAAGAGAGAGAGGAGAGCATACATTTATTAAATACATTTGGTATTTTGGGGGCAATAAATATTGAAACATTGCAAAGAGATTAATCTGTGAAATTAATACATTCATTTCTCATTTATTGCATAACAAGTTATTACTAATACCATGTTAAAAATATGATTTTGGCATCATCTCAGCAAGAGATGCTGAATTTTAGCATTTGGAACATTTTCCCCATTAACACGATCCACCAAAATCCACTTTATCCTCCTTATATATGAAGATTCTGACAGTTTCCAAGCCTCAAAGTTGGGAAATTACTGGTCTAAAGTACACAGAATGCAGAACATGGTGTAGAAAGTTATTTTCTTTTCCTTTATAAAACTCAGAGGATACCAGATAAGGCTCTTTTTTCTGTCTTGATCATAATACCTATGCATATGTGCATGTCCACAGTCGTGAGGAGTGAGGGGAAAGCAACATACCGTACAGGTCGGCAGGAAATAAACACCTTATCTTCTAACTAAAGAATGTGCATGAGTAACTTTTTTTTTCTTGCTCATCTGAGTTGTGACACATTTGGGCTCTTTTGAACTGCAGTTTTTATTGATTGCTTTGATGCAGCAGTCCCCTCCAAATCCACATTTTTCAAAACCGTTAACGCAGAGGCCTGAACAGTGGAACCAGTGGTCAAAATGACACATTTTGTTTGCAAAAGGCTCTAACTCAGTCAAAACATTTAAAATATGGCCCAAAAGCACATTTTTCTCCAAACAACACAACTTGCACACAAATGTATGAGTGCTTCCAATCACTCATTACACAAGGGGCAACAAAATATCGCACTCAATGTGAATCAGTGCAGCATTGCTGGTCAGTGTAACCAATGACTGTATGCAGCTTACATGTCAGTGTCATTTGTAGTCAAATTTGCCTTCTTGCAAAAAATGGATTCAGAATCAGATGTGCTGTCATGCAAATTTTATTGATTATTCATTCTTTTTTCAAATTGTGGCTAACAAATGAAATATTCCAACAGAAAAAAAATACATATTGAATGTGAAATAAAAATAAAAATCCATCACTGTGTAAGAAATTAGGGAAATAAAAATGATTTTGTACAATAAAGAAAAAAAAATTGATTGGCTTATAGAAGTAGGCTTACAAGAGTTCACTGTAAGAAATAGCCATAAGTGATACTCTTCTAGTCTCTTCTCTCTTGACGAATAGGCCACATGGCCTCATCTACATCACACTCAATATTTTCCCTTGCGATGCACCTAGGGAAAAATCTTCTAGCATGCCTGATCCATCCTTGACATGCCTCTGCATCTATTTCTTAGGCAGCAGTGGTTATTACATTGAGCGAGGGCATCTGCTCATAGAGGCAGACATCATATACCTTCCATCTCCATGCACTGAAGAATTCCTACAGGATTTAAAAATGGAGAGTATGGAGGAAGGAATTGCACCATCATCCTAGGGTGCACTGCAAACCACTCATTCACTACACAGGAGTGGTGGAATGCCAAATTGTCCCAACATTACCTGTTCTCCAGTCAAAAAACTCTTACCATGGATGCAACAGTGTTTCTGTTGTGAATAGGTTGGACTCGTTGTCCAGCCTCTCTAAGTGAAAGGCCATGATTTACCAGATGAGCAATCACAGTTGCCCAAATTATTAAAAGCAGAAGCACTGTGTTACATGCCACATTTAACAATAATAATATGTTATGTCTCTAGATTGTGGAGATGGGCCAATTTTGGTCCAGTCTTATTTACACTTCATGTGTGTAAGAGGAAAATTATGATGCGGTTTGCAGTGAATGTCAGGTGCTGCAAAGAGGTTGTCTAAAGCAGTGGTTTTTTAAACTTGGGGTCAGGACCCCCATGTGGGTTGCATGATCATGGAATCAGTTGCCCAAATTATATCTGTAACTTGAACCCTTCCAGCTACACCTCCACCTCTCACACGGACTCCTCTTCCTCTTAACCCTCTACCTCTTACTTAGCCTCAGACATCCATGCTTGCAAAGAACAACACACAACATGGCACCCTTTAAGGCCTGCAGACTAAGGATCGACCGACATGGGTTTTTTAGGGCCGATACCGATGCCGATTATTAGTACTTAAGAAAACCGATAGCCAATATTTAGAACCGATATTCCTTTGCAGTTAAAATTCAAATTTCGGTGTCAAAATGTAGAACAACACAATGAGGATTATCAGACTGCAGAGAGTATACCGTTGGTTTTTTGTATACTGGGAAAATCTGTGATAAAAAGAAAAACCTTAAATGTTGTTAACAACACGAAATAGTGTAAATCTTCGTTGAAACGTTTCAAACAATTGGTTTATTATATTGAAAAATGGAGAGAACTGCAAGTTTACAAATAAATAAAATGGCTCCCAGTTTTTTTAAAAGATCAAAATAAAAACTGAACTGTGCAGCACAAAAGTGAAAAGTTAAATGATCTAAAACAAAAAGTGCAGGGATCTTTTAGCAGCATTTATTTAAGTTAACTGAAACAAATAAACAAATTAAGTAGCTCCCTGAATATTTATAAAAGAACAAAAGTAAACAATGGACCGTGGTACTCTCAGTAGTTCCTGTCCAGTTACACCAGATTATAGTGAAGGAAGCAGAGTTGCTCAGCTGTTCCTCATAAATGGCTGCGACTTCACGAAAAACTCGCTCGCTTGGAACAGAAGACGGTGGGGAGCAGAGAAACTTTCTTGCTTGGGTGGCAAGTAGTTTGGAGCGGCCTTCATTTTGTTTCCACCACAGGGGGGGATCCCCTTGCGCCTGTCAATCACAGGCTCGCTGAGGTAGCGTTGTAGCTCATCTCTGAGGCAGGTCTCGGCCAAAGGCTCACCAGTGTGGGGTCGTAGCAGAGAACTGAGCATGTCATCGATACGGCGACTACAGGGTCTCTTCTTTGCGTTGCCTTTTGGCGGTCGTTCTCTCATTGTCTTGTGTCTCACTCCCTCCTGAAGCAGCCTGCTCTGCAGTCACCTCTGCAGTCACTCCGCTCTGGCTTCCTCTGTAGCAGCATCCTCTTCCTGAGTACTTTGTTTTTTCTGCACTTTCAACATCAGCTTCCAGCCATTCTGTGGCCTTGGACAGCGTATTGGCAGAGGAGGATGTGTGATTATGTAACGTGGATCTAGGAGACATGCCAGCACCAGGTTTCAAGTCCTCCAGGTTTGAGAAGCGCTTGATGAAGCTTTCCCTCATGGCTTCCCGGAGCGTTCCAATGCCTTTTGTTGAGGCTGCATCATCCTGAAGCAGCATCTTCAGCACAGACACACTGGGAATGATGCTGGATGCTGATGTACTGCTTACCTCTAGTGTCACTTCCTCTATTGGGTAGGGATGGGAATCGTTAAGAATTTAGCGATTCCGATTCCATTATCGATACCACGTTTCGATTCGGTTCCTTATCGATTCTCATTGAATGATTAAATACAGTATGAACGGCTTTGGTTGCAGTTATTCTTTCCATTTGAAATATGCATCACCATTTTGCCTTCAACTTCACCTTAAAGTTGACTTCAGTTAAAAAACAACTCATAAAATACAACTGCAGTGATCAACTTCTGTACAGAAACAGTTTCTGTGCAGAAAAAGTAGCATGATTACCTTTTGATGAAGAATACGAGATCTTTTAGGACTTAAAGGGAACGAATTAAATAAGTTAGACTTCTTTTTACTCCTTTTGAACATGTTGAATTAAATTATGTGTGTAAATATGTATGAATATGTTTGTGTGTGTTTCGTTTCATTTTTCAGATATTTTGTTATAATTTACAGAGCAGTACACTGAGCAGTACACAGTAGTACATAGAAGCACACAGCAATACACACCTGACACAGAAGATGCTGCTGCTTTCCTTTAAACATGTTCAAGATAAACTAAAGACTAAAGGTTAAGACCTAGCGCAATATTTTATGAATAATCTCTAACATTATTACAGTGAACGGGAGTTTTACGTTACCTGTGATGTTGCAGACAGAAGGCGTGCTGAGCTAAGGCTCCCCCCACGAGCGCCACCACGGTTGCTTAGCAACGTACAAAAGGCTTTATATTCCGACAGACTAACTGCTGTGTGGCCAAAAGTTGAAGGTGTTTCCTCCCTCTGATGTGATCAACGTGGAACTCACGCTTATATCGTATTTTTTTAATGAAATTCAACCAAACTTTGGAGCACGTTCGCCGCGACGCCATGTTGGAGACGCGTACGTGACGTCAGCACGCAAATGCGTCCGACATTTACGGAACCGATAAGAGGAATCGATAGGCAGGCAGATGAACGATTCCATGGAATCGAACAACAGAGAACCGGTTCTTTACAAGAACCGGTTCTCGATTCCCATCCCTACTATTGCGATGAGCGTTTCAACTAACCTGGACACGATGTGCCACTGGTAAGCAGGAGGACATGCAGATCCTCCATGTTCGCCAGCGTAGATGTTTAGAGCGCGCTTTTGCTCTCGTGCTCTTTGCAACATGTGAAGCGTTGAGTTCCACCTTGTTGGAACAGCTTGGATTATGTTGTGTTGTGGTAGGCCAAGGTCCTTCTGAATATCCTTCAGACGCTGCTTGGCAAGAACCGAGTGGTGGAAAAGGGTGGCACACTTCTTGAGGATCGCAATGATTTCTGTAACTGCTCTTTGACTAGAAAGACCTTCATTCACCACAAGCTGCAAATCTGAGCTGTGCAGCTGAGATCTGGCAGCTCAGCGAGCCTCATGGCTTTCACCATATTAGCTCCACGGTCACGAAGCACACGTGTAATGTGATCTTTGCTTATGTTCCAATCCTTAAGCATGCCCAGAAATGTGTGGCTGATGTATTCGCCAGTGTGGGATCCATGCATTACCTTTGGTTCAGAACTACCTGCTTTCTGATGCCCATCAACGACGCTGTGGTTCCAGACCAGCAGAGGGACAGCGAATCGCCAGCATTCTCTGGATTGATCAGGACTTTTATCTTCTCAACAACCTTTTCATGGACTTTTGGGAGCATTTCAGTGCGATAGTACTTCTCACCTTTCAGAGTATCGTGGTGCTGCTGCTCCCATGAGGCGCTTAAATCCATTGTCAGAGACAAATGTGAATGGCTGGTTGTCAGTTATGATCATTTCTGTTATTAGTTTGTCAATCAGTATAGATCGCTGATCTGAATTTGGCCACTTTCTTTGTTTTTGAAACAGGTCTTGTATTTTAGGTTGAGATAAAGTTGCATTCCCCAGTTTTGATTGTGCAGTTGCATACAAGTCACTGTGATGGGTCGTAAGGTGGGACCAAAGGTTTGAAGTATTCCAGGTTTTTGCACTTGTTCCTCCTCCCATGCTGACGTGTACTTTGCAGGTATTGCACACTCCTGTTCCTGGGTTTGGCTGTGTGAAATACTCCCACACAGCACTTTTTACTCTCCTCTTTGATCCATCCATCTGTAATAAGGATTTAGAAAAATAGACACAAAGAAAGTGAGTTAAGTGAAAATGTGTATAAAATAAAATATATATACTTAATGTATTATAGCAAAATGGCTTTTGAAAGTCAGTAGTTGATATCAATTCTTTAAATACAGTATAATTAAAATTTTACGTACTGTAATGTATAATTAAGGTACTTGTTACAACTTGTTATACAATACTTTGTTTCTAGTTAATCTATGAAAAATGGTAAATGTCATTTTTATTCAGTATTATTCAGTGAGCCCAATGAAATTGCTTCCCATGTGAACTCTGAGCAACATTGTTTATAACAAACTCACATTAAAAAATTTTAACTTAGTGGATCACGTTTCATGCATATGCGACCAAATTCATGCTCGGAGGGGCAAACCAACAGAAACAGTGATTTCTGCGAGCGCATTTGATGCTCTCCTCTCGTGTGGAAGACGGCATGTTTATCAAGCTTAATGTTAACACTTAAACTGTGATCAAACAAGTTCATCTCTTCATCCGTGGGCAGCTGAGGCTATTGCATCCATGTTGTTCTGTCTGCTTTATTAAACAAAGGAGTTCTAGGTCATGTTCACTTGAAAATTATTTTTATTTACCTGCGGTGAAAATTAGGCTAACTCATTTAGCCTATTAAGCTAGCTAGATTGTGTCGCACGTGATGTGAGTATATGCACACACACGCAGGTAGGTCCAAGTTGTGTCTCTGGGCTGTCATTGAAGCTGATAATAATGAGATGTGGGTCTTAAACTTAAGGATTTTTATTGCAGCTTCAACATTTCTGTTCCTTAACTTCAGTCATCATACAGCTGCTTCTCAAAGCAGTTCCCCCCCCCCCTCCTGTCTGTGGTGCTGATTGTTAATCCGGTGGGTGGGGGGCGGAACATTGCTACACAGCCCCGAGTAGTGACTTCAGGCAGAGAGAGACGGGAGACGGCTGTATAGTATACAAGCCAAAGGAGCGTTTAACTTATTTTATCGGCGGAAAATATTGGCCGATACCGATAATTATAAAATGGCCCGATATCGGCCGATATTATCGGCCATGCCGATAATTGGTCGATCCCTAGTGCAGACTGGACGCAAATTGAAAAGTCGTGTGATGAAGTGTCATACAGGTGCTTCAATGTTTATAACCGATCAAAGAAGTTTCTAAGAGCTGGGAACAAATGGTTTCTGTTTGGCTACCACAGCTAAAGCAATGGAGTTTGGACTGCTTGAATGACATCTGCGTTAACTGCTTTGCAAAAGGGTGGGGAAAATGTGTCAAACCAATGAGACTGGGTTAACTCATTTGCAAGAGGTGTCTTTTGCTCTGCTGAGATGGTGGTGATGATGAAGACTGAGAGGTTGCCAGTTTCTTCAAACAGGTCAAAGCAATCAATAAAAACTGTAATATCTTATATGTGTGGGTTTTCTCTGTTCCTGTCATAGACATTTTCCGTTTATTTTAATTGGGAATAGGGTGAGAATATGCTTGTTTGTCTTTCCTGTGCAAACCAGCAGCCTTTTCAGAATTCACCTTCTTTCAGTTTCTGATTGACAATACTAGAAAATTGCATGATTTATTCCTTTATTTCTCTCTTTTTTTTTTAAAAAAAATACATGCTGACAATATTTTTTTATTACAGAACATTTCAAAGCTGCATGGCAGTCCCTTGAAGGTATGTTGTGCATTTAGTCACAGAAAGACTGACATGAGTTACTGCTCTACAAATTTTCATACATTTTTCCTTGATTTTTCCAGGGAGATTGCGTGTGTGAAATGATTAAGCAGTTTGAAAAGTAAGTTTCTGTTTCAGTTTTATTTAATTTGCTGCACAGACTGGCAATACAATGCAAGAAATCCAAAGAATAACAATGTTTCTCTCTCCTTTCTCTCCCAAAGGACAACTCCAGATCTTATCTTTCCCATGTTTTATGGTCTAAATGATTAATATATATGGACAAAATGTTCTACATTTTTCCATTATCTTTTACCATTGGTCGTGCAAATATTTTCAGAGCAGGTTGCAACAGCAAAAAGATTCCTGATACGAGCCTCAGCTGGACACTTTTTCTCTGTGTTTGCATGTTCTTTGTTCATAGGTTATCTCGTATTCCAGCTGCCCCACAATACAAAAAACATACTTGTTAGATTAATTAGTGAGACCAAATTCGCCTTTGGAGTAAGAACGAATGGTAAGAGATTGTTGTCTTGTTTATCTGTATTATTTGTGTGTTGTGTGTTCATACTCAGTACTGAGTATATTTTAAGCTATTCCCCCCTCCCCAAAGTCATTTAGACCTTAAAATCAGATTTGAAATTAAAAAAAAAAAGAATGGACCTCGGATTGTAAAAGCTTCAAAGAGCCAGAATGACTGTTCGGTAAAACTTCAACAGCACCCAATGACCATTATTTGAGATTTATGGAGACTTAAACTGTGAAAGTGTCATCTGCCTCGTTGTTTTTGGATTTATTGTACATAGACTGAAGAGTTGGACATTATCACAGGACCTCAGACATGAAGCCAAAAAGAAAACACCTGGAAGTACATGACCATGGATGGTACTCCCCCCCCCCCAAAAAAACATACAGTATTACTTTTTTTACAAATGGTTTTGATGAACTTTACTTGTTTTCTTTGTAGAACTTTTGTTGATACTAGACTGTATAATATTTGTTCCTTCCTCTAAGACAGATATTATAAAATCTTACGTTACAATTTAAGATGACTGAATGTTTAACTTCAGAAATGGACTTCACTTTGGGTGGATGATTATCACTGTTGCTTCACAGCAAGTAGGTACCTTATTTGATACTGTGTATTTTTAAAAAACTGGGTCTCTTTTCAGTGGAGTTTGGATGTTCTCCCCATGCAGGCATGGGCTCTATAGAAGTAGATAGATAGCAGACCTCCAGCATTACCTGGGTGGCTCAGGATTAGATTTTTAGTAATAATGGAATACTTGACATACGTTTCAAAATGTTAAATTAAGATTTTGTCTAAAATTTGGTCATCGTTTTTAAAGGACAGCTTTCTTTTTTTCAACGTGGACCTGATTTCTAGGAGTTTGTGCATTCATTTACTCACTGGTAAAATTTCTGTATCACTTTGACTCCTTTGGGAGATATTTAGATGAAGCTGTCCTCTAGCGTACATGCAGCCTCTCTGCAAAGCATTTAATATTGTAGTGTGCGCTCCTTTCAGTTTTACTCAGACTTCGCGTTCTGCAAATACTTTTTTTTTTCTTTCCGCTGTCACCCATCCTTCAGGATGGAGGACTGAACTGAAAGCAAGGGTTGATGTGTTGAGTTTGACTTCTACTGAATTGGCTTGAATTGAGTTGTCTGAAGTTCCCTGAGATGATGCTGAATTGAACTGAATTAAACTGAATATTACAAATCCTGCATGACAGCTTCATATGTGAACTGTTAATGTCACTCTGTCCGGGGGACTTCGACATTGGCCTAAGAAGTTCACCAGATTTTGTAGATCTGTTTTAGATGTCTTTGTTTTTGTAATAAAACTTTTTTTATGGTATCAAACTAGTGTCCTTCACCTTTATGCCATCTGTCATATCACCAACTTTGCAGAAGATACTTTAATATTTTATAGTTTATTGTGATCATTGAACTTGTATTATTTTTAAAACAGTTTTCAATGTAATACTGTTGTCTGTTTTTCATCCTGGCAGTCTAACCAGGGACAGAGGTTGCTAATTAGCCTTGGCTAGAAAGTTGTGTGACTATAAGATAAGATAAGATAAAGAAGATGGGAAGATAAGAAAACCTTTATTTGTCCCACACTGGGGAAATTTGCAATTCTGCAACAGCACACATGCAGCGGACCAGTATGGCCAAAGGTATAGACAGAAAAACTTACAAGGATAGATTAGGATAAATTAAAATAAGTTAAGTAGACCGCACGGGAGTTTTGAAACACAACAATGAGTAAATAATGAATAGCGTGGTAATTTTACAGACAAGTGAGTGCGTACTATATATGAATATTCATTAATAAATAAATAAATAACAGACTGATGTGTATTGTAAATTGCAGCATAAAGAAATTATTGCACATAGTAGTTATAAATTATTGCACATGATCAGGAAGTGATAGCGACAGATACAGTACAAAGGCTGCACGGGTGAAACGGAGTCTTAGATGTGCTGATTGTAAAGTCTGATAGCAGCCGGGAGGAAAGACCTGCGGTATCTCTCCTTCACACAGCGAGGGTGGATCAGTCTGGACCTGAAGCTGCTCTCCAGACCGGACAGGATGTCCTGCAGGGGGTGGGACTCATGGTCCAGCATGGATGTCAGTTTTGCAAGGACCCTACCTGCACTGAGTCCAGAGGACAGCCCAGGACAGAGCTGGACTTCCTGATGACTTTGTCCAGCTTCCTCCTCTCCCTCGTGATGCTGTGTGAAAGAAATTTGTGCTATTTTACTTTATTAAAACATCTTTAATCATGTGTCTCAGTATAATCCTGTATAAATCACACATGTGCCTTATGCTCTGATCAGGCAGCAGTTTTGTGGAGTTGAAACAAAACACACATTTATGTAAAAAGCTCTGTTGGTCAGAACACTTGTTCTTCTCTGTATGTAGAAGCAGATAACCGGGAACCTTGAGCAACTCCCTAACTCCAAACTCCCCTACCGAGTATATAATCATGCACATAGCAAATGGAAAAATGTCAACTTCTCCATCTGCAATGGAATAATGAATGATTGTTATATATTCTGTCTTGCAACTAACTAATTGTAAGTTTTATCTTTGGCTAACTGCATTTTTATTAGAGACTCAGCAGAAGGAAGTGTTTGCTTCACCCAAGGACAAGATGGGTCCGCTGATAACAAGCAGGAGTGTGGCAAAGACATTTCTGTCCAGCAAATTAGAGTGTGAAGCAATAAAAGCTTGTGTTACATCTGATACGAGAGAATTCTCTGTTTGATTTTCTGTGAGACGTCTCATGTTGTAATAAATCTATGAAGGCATAAACGGACTCGACTCAAATTCTTCCACCTGAAGAGATCATTTTTTATTCCTCAACAGCTGCTGCTCCAGCAGACCACTCCGTACAGGACGGCTGATGCCACCACAGAGTCATTGAAGGTCCTCAGGAGGACTCCCTTCACTTCAAAAGACCACAGTCTCCTCAGGAGGTAGAGCCGGCTCTGGCCCTTCCTGTACAGGGCGTCTGTGTTGTGAGTCCAGTCCAGTTTATTGTTCAGGTAAACACCCAGGTACTTGTAAGAGTCCACTCTCTCAATGTCCGTTCCCTGGATGTTCACCAGTGAGGGGCCGGCAGACCGGTGTCTGCGAAAGTCCACCACCATCTCCTTGGTTTTCCCCACGTTGATCAGGAGGTGGTTTTGTAGACACCAGTCCACAAAGTCCTGTGTCAGTCCCCGGTTCTCCACGTCGTCGTCCTCGGTGATCAGACCAACGATCGCAGAGTCGTCTGAGAACTGGGGCCTGTTTTTATATGATTTTGTCATGATTGATGCTCAAACTTCAAAGTTGAGGACTTTTGAAAAAACAGAATTGCTCTGGTTTTAGATGCATAAGAAGTTGCTGCAGGCACCATCCTAATTTCCAGGAGGTCAAACACTACCATTTTTTTTAACCCTGATGATAAGCTAAAGGGGTTTCTTTTATTCAGACAAAAAGTTAGATTTTTAAGAATCTATAATTACTTTGTTACAACTGAATCTTCTGTATTCTTCAGAAACATCACCTGACGTGTATTATAAGGTGTCTTTACCAGCTGGGGTTAGCCTGGAGGCGTGACCAGCCTGACAATCTGACAGATGTCTGCCGGGCTGTTGGTGGTCTCTGCAGGACATTTGTATGACAAGTCAACTCATCTCTGTTTATAGTTTCCTTGGCTCACCTTCTGATCTCCATGGCCTCCTTAATCCAGGGTTTGAATTTATTATCCTTTGATCCGATAATTTTTGTGTTGTTCCAGTCCGTGATGTTATTTCTTTTGAGAGGAATTATCGGGGTAGTTACAGCTCCTAAAATACAAATTTTTTTTGTTAAAATAAAAGAAACCCTTCAACTTATTTTTGGAATAGATGAAATAAATCTAGTGACACTAACCCTATGATGTCACAATGCTGTCTGCAAACACTTATTTTATCCTCATAAACAAGCAACATGATGAGGAAAGTTAAAGAAACAAAGGAGGTTCCTGGACTTTGAATAAGTAGAACTGAGTTTGAGGCCAGTTTTGGGGGTAATTTAACCAGGTTTACTTATGTTCTTTTTGCTCCGCTTCCCCACATTTTCATTCATTCTTTGGTCAACCTGAGTGAAGTTAAAAAGATGGTAAACAATATTTTCTTTTGGTGACACTCATCAGGAGTTTGTCTTTGAAAAGCACAGTAAAGTCACTACTGTGGCTGGTGGGAAGATGCTTCTCAAATGGTTGAGGGGTTTCCTACAAACTTCAGCCTCTCCCAGAGTCTAACCCAACACAACCACCACTGTTCTCATGGAGCACGTGCAATAAATGAAAAAGTGCTGTTTGAATGGACATAAGAGAAACTCATTCATAGTGCTTCACAGAACCTATCAAAGTTCATTTTTTTTTATTTAAAACATATTGTCACATGTACATAAAAGGCCAGAGTGGCTGAACAACAATAAGACTTTAGGTAACACAAAGACAAATGCAGCAAAATATTAAAAATATAATCTCTATTTACAAAATTTACAATGATCTTATAATACAATTTCATAATATAAGTTGCACTCAGATGACACTACCATGTTTTTCAATATGAGAAAAATAAGGAGTCATATCCCTCCAAGGGCAGTAATAAAAATATAAAAGCTTGATCTAGTACTTTTTTCATGGAAAGACAGATGTGAATAACGGGAGGTGATATTTCTAACAGATATTACCACACATCTGCCCACTTAATTTCATTAGGATGATCAATTTTTATAGTTTTTTTTCTTAAATATTTAAATATTTAAATTAGGTATTGTATAAAAATGTGTTTACATGCATAAATTTAGTGAACTATAACCTGATCTTTTTATAGAGTCAGGTTCACTTCTATTTTTTCATTTAACTGAAAGTAGTACATTATTACCCCTCAACAACGCCGCGCCTCATCAAGACTTCATTTTGGAGTAACTGCTGTTCAACATCTGCACGTTCCCACATGCCCAAATTCTTGACAACAGTGTATAGAACCATAATTATGACACAAAATTACATAACCATGTTGCTGGGAAACTATAGTCCAATCCAAACACTGTTCAAGTTTGTTAAATAAAGACAAAACAAAATGGAAATAACCCCTCTGGGAGCCAAAGAAGAAAGACTAAACATCAGCACGCAGAGTTTTTAACAACAATGTCAAAGACAAAGAACCAAGACAGAAATCTGGGAGTTGCAAAGACTCAGACCTGAATTTCAGCATCAAGACAGTTATGAGGTCAGCCTTCTATCATTAAAAGAACATATCAAGGGTTAGAGGACTGATGTCTCAGCTGGACTTAGAAAAACTTGTCCATGCATTCATCTTTAGTAGACTAGACTGCTGTAACCCTGTCCTTACAGGTCTCCCTAAAAACTCCATCAGACAGCTGCAGTTATTCCAGAATGCTGCTGCTCTAGTCCTTACGAAAACCAAGACCCTGATCATATTACCCCAGTCCTCAAGTCTGCTGTTTTATTATGAATCAACCAGATCTCTCAGGTCACCAGTCTACTTTCTGTTCTCAGAGTCAGAACTAAACATGGAGAGCAGGGTTACACAGTTCGGTCCTACGAGGGTCGCAATCCAGCAGGTTTTCCATGTCTCTGTGCTTCAACACAAGTTAATGAGTCATTGTGTAAAGCTTGATTGGATATTGGATCGATTTAATTTGAGTCAGGTAGAGCAGGGAGAGATGGAAAACCTGCTGGACTGCGGTCCTCATAGGGCCGAATTGAGTAACCCTGACATACAGTGGAGGCAAGGTAAAAATTTTTGCTCCTCACATGTGGAACAAATTCCCAGAAAACTGCAGGTCTGCTGAAGCGTTCAGCAGTTTTTAATCAATGTTTTAAAAAAAAAGAGAAAAAAACGTTTTGTATTTTCTGATAATTCCTTACACTGAGACTTTCATTTCTGGCATTTTGTCTTATTTTATTCCAGCTTTTCTGTCTTTATTCAGTTTAATTCTTTTAAAGTTCGTCCTCAATGCTTTTTCTGCACCCTATAAAGCACTTTGAATTATCTTGTACATGAAATGTGCGAGTTAAATTTGAACATAATATATACATACATATATACAGTTTAATACAAAAACCTCAGTCTAGGAAAAAAATCTGAAAAATCTGAAAAAATATCAAATTCAATTGATTTTTTTTTTACTAATCAAGACATCATTTCCTGTTTGAAAAAAAAAAAAAACTTCCCCCAACACATCCATGTGAGATGTCCTCCATGCAATCAATGTTAGAATGATTATTTCTTTTGCATTAAAACCTTTATGATTAAACTTCATATTCACTTTATCACCTCCATGTGCAAAAGACACCTATAAACCTGCATTTTATAATTTAAATCCTAAAAGTCCTGAAATTTCAAAACTGCTGGTTGTAGTGTTTCAGCTCAAGTGACCCTCCCTCCTCGTTGTATCAGCCCAAAGTTTTTTAATGTTGCACATTTTTCAAGTGATTCTTTAGAGATAACAAAAAAATGTGTATATAACGAATTACATTTGTTTTAGCTGTCAAAAAAAAGGAAAAGAGAAACTTAAGACTTAAACAAAATAAAAGTTCAAATATTTCAAGCTATGGGCTTATCTAGGAAACCTCCTGGTAGGGCGACACTGAAGCCTTCCTGAGCCGGTTAAGCTGGATCTTGTCATAGATGGTCTGAGGCTAGACGTGTGACAAAGAAGAAAACATGGGTCATAATTTTATCACAAGGATTTCAGAAATACTATCTGATGAAAAAGTTTTAATGAAGCACTTTTTGAGAAATGAATGAAGAAGGATTATGAAAAGGCCTCCAAGGTAGAATTTTGTAAAAGTTTTCTGACAGAAAATAATATTAGTAGAAATAGCCAGTGTTTACTGTGCAGTATACCCATCATACAGCACATAGGAAGTTTTTATATTCATTTTTATAAGGATTTCATATGATAGACCAACACAAGGTATGCATAATCAACAAGTGGAAAGGAATTTACACATGGTTTCGTTTCTTCTTCTTCTTCTTTTTTTATAAATAAAAATCTGTAAACCAAACTAAGGGCTGGTTTATACTTGATGTGGGTGCATGCATCAGCGTTTGGAACGTTAGCAACAGTTTACCTTAAACTGTTGCTAACTGTTGCGGTAAGAGTGTTTGTCACTGAGGAACAGGGAGGAAACATATTAATCACACTGGTAGTTGTGGAAAAAGTCAGAGTGGTGCTCTTCTAACCATTGTGTTAACCTCTGATCTCGTGTTCACGGTTTTCTACACAGTAGCACCGCTAGCGTTCAAGTCGATGTTGCACTTGCATCAAAATGAAGCTCGGAACGCATGGCAGCCATAATACGTGTGCAGACAAGTACAAACTGGCCTCAAGGGTTCTGGTGATGTGTGAACCTAAGTTAAAGGAACGATACATGATTGTATTTCAATCTTGTTAAGAAAAATGCTTTTTACACACTTATATTATTTACGGTAAAACAGTGGTATTAATTGAAAAGAATTTACTCATTTATTGCGCATTTGTACAAGTCCAGCGAAGTATTCCTTTCCCCACATGTGCAAATGAGCTGACAACACGCTTCCTGAACAGATCGTACAGCAACATGCATACATGACAGCTGCCATCACTGTGCCACCATTTTTACGGTGTGTCTGAGGAGACAAACAGCTCATCCTCTGAACTTTAAAACTGCAGTATCAGCTTTGATTGATAGGAGCTGGAGCACCTTTAGGGACAAGTAACACCTTGAAGGTATTGAAAAGTAATTTCCAGTGGCCACTACTTGCTTGAGGCCACACCTGAAGATGAAAACATGTTAATATCTGGAGTAATTTTGTCCACTGATGGCCACCACCCATTTATAACCGTGCTTAAAGGGATATTGTGTAAGTTCTCCTGTGTTTTATTCACAAAAACTGATTATTTGGTTCAAAAGTGTTTTTTCATTAATCAGTAATCACTCCCATCAACAAACTGAAGTGCTCCTCTAAGTTCTAAATTTGCCGTTCGTATCATTCATATATACATCGAGCGGGGCGGCTCGGTGGGGGCTGCCATGTCGTATCGCCATGTTTTTGCGTTCGGGAGAAGTGTGACAGTAGGAAAACACAGAAACTCACCGGACACACCGGAGTTTTCAGCTCAGTTTGAGGTAATGCCTTTGAAAAGTCACCGCGCTGCAGTGGGGGGAGAAACTAGCGTCTCACTGATGCTGCGTTCACGTGCAGTCGGGCAGACGGCCGTTGGTAACAAACCAGATGTCATTTTAATCAATGAAACCGATTGAAAGACGGTAAAACATGGGTCAGGGAAAACAATAAGACATCGCCATGACAACAAATCAGATGTGGACTGATGTCACTGTAACTGACGGACCACATCTTCACATAGAGGCCGGTGATAACTTTACATGCATCGGCTGTCGTCGGTCTGCCCGGTTTCACACAAATGCAGCATGAAAAGTACGAGGGAGCTGCTCCCGATTACACAGTGTCCCTTTAAGTCATTTTATGCCCATTTTTACCACTAGATGTCAGTATTTCTTTAAGTGAGACACCTGCTGGTCCTTTACAGAGTTTTCCTGCAGTGGTCTCAGAAATTTCAGAAAGGTGGACACAGTTTACTAACTGGTGACTTCTGAAGGCGACTGGTTGCACTGGATGTTATTTGGAGGTATCATATTACAGGGGGACTGGAAAGACTTCACACTATTCAGATTTATTATTATAAAAGGTTTTGAAAACCGTGTATTATTTTATTTCCACTTAACAATTCTAATCTACTTTATTTATTATGTTATTTATTTACTTTGTGTTAATCTATCATGAAATTCCAATAAAATATGTTAGAGTTTGTGTTTGTAACCTGAAAAAATGTGGAGAAGTTAAACAAGTAAGAATGGTTTTATATTTGCTGATGAAAATGTGAAAATGTAAACAACAAAACAAAAATACAAAAGTTTGTGCATTGGTACACATTACTAAGCATCTTTAAAACATATTTACATAATAAATAGCACTAAATACAGATCAATTTAGTCTCAGGGGAACAAAGGAAAAAAACAAAGTTTTGTTCTTACCCCATCTGCAACTAAAGCTGGAACATTGTCAATTGTCTCATACAGAGAACAAGGCTTCAGATCAGATGGAGTCTTCTGGAAATTTGTACGCACATATATAAAAAGAGAAAGTTAATGAATCGCAGTTGAGAGAGGGTCACAGTATAACCGAGCAAATGTGTTGTGCAAGGAACTGTGAATGTGTGCACTTACATCAGATACAACATCTGAGATATCAGCGTACACAGTCAGTTCATTTAAGTCGCTGCCTGGTGAGAACACCCAGACGTAAATAATTAGTGTTAAGACAGTGCAACAATAAGAAATCAAATCTAAGAAACAGGATGCTGGGGCTGTGAAGTTAAAATGGGCAAATATTTAACAGTGTTTTACCTTCATGTCGTTGTCTGCAGCAACAAACTCCCACTGCTACACTGATTATGAGAAGTAACAAGAATCCTCCAGCCCCAATCAGGATCCACTTTAAAAATTCCTTCTCTGCAAATAAGGATATACCTTGTTATTTGAAAGGTTCATTTAAATAAAATAGAGAAATTAAAGTAAAGAACACAGAAAGACTAGAAGAAGAAATAAAAGCTTGATCATCTTGAAAATGACAAATTTCATATTGTAGAAATCTCATAGGCTATTGCAGTTTATAATGCTGACATGCATAGAGGGTTTAGGTTGTTAATTTTCTCTGCATTAGCCTGCAATGTGGAGGTTTTTAATGAAGTAAAATTGAGACATTTCTCACAGCAAAATATTATATTAATATTCTATTCTAAATGATAACTTTTAGAACTTTACTATATCAGTCTCTCAGCTACATGAAATTGAATCAAAAATCTTTGAGAAACTTAAACACTCCAGTCCTGCTGTGCTGCAAAGATGTTATCAAGATACAGTTTTGATTATTTCAGTTTCAATATTGTTTTTTTTAAGCAGCTAATGACAATAATCTTGAAATAGAATACATTTGGTCTCTCAGAAATATTCTTTCATACTTTTTTTTTTTTTTTTTTTTTTTTACTGAACTCTGCAAACTTTGACCAGAATGTATGTAGAGTGAATCACTTCTCTGATCATACCTTCGGCTGAAGAGTCACACGACACTGCCTTGGATGCTGATTTCTGGCTGACGACATTAGAGACTGTGCAGCTGAATGTTGTGCCTCCATCCTGTGGAATGATGGTGTATTGCAGCCTGGAGTCATTAAAAGTTTGGTTTCCCACAGTGAGACTGTAGCTGACATTAGAAGCTGCTTTACACTCCAACAAAACTACGCAGGATCCATTTAGAAGAGAATCAATGTTTCTGGAAGTCAGGTTGGGCTGCTCAGTTATGGCTTCTAAAGAGAAAGACGAGAAAGAAGGAGAGTAACAAATCAGCTTTAGGACTATGATTATGGGCTATATGCATGACTCCACTACTTCCTGATATTCAACCAGCACCTTTGCTTCCTGTCTTTCATTCCTGGACAAACTGATTAATCCAGGTGTGCCTGACCTCAGTAACTGGCCAGACACACCTTTAATCAGTTTGTCCAGTAATGAAAGACAGGAAGCAAAGTGCTGGTTGAAGTTCAGGAAGTAGTGGAGTCATGCAGCCCATTACTAGTATGTGCAGCCTACTGCAGATGTCTGTGTCCTATGTGTACTGAAGAGTCAGGCCATTAAAAAAAAATCAGCAGTAAATCAGCCTGAATCCAATTTTAACCCCCCCCCCCCCCCCAAAAAAAAACCCGTACAATTAACTGTTGTGTTGTTTATATCAACCAAACTTCCTGAAGTTGTGTGTAGCACTCTTGACTATTTCAGATTTAGTGACAACAAAATAGCATCAAAAGCCACAAAGCTTAAGAAATTAAACCTACAAACAATTATATGATGAATTTACAGTTGTTGCAATTTGATTCTAGAGATGAGATTTTATCCCAAAGCTTTTCCAGTGATGATATGACCTACAGTACATACAGGTCATTGAAAGGTATTAACAGAAAAACTGCAGCAGGGGGAGCTTTATATACAGTATCAAAGTTTGTTTAAATGCATGATCTTGCATCCTTTTATATTCCGCTTTGGCACAATGAGCCTTGGTGTCACATGCATTAAATGTTCAACACTGATGAGTGTTGGGAAAGAAAAAGCTATAAAAATGATCTTGTGTGGCTGAGTATTCCTGACTACCAGTGGTGTTGTATATTCTCAGTATTAGTCGTGGATCAGTATTTTGTGGACAAACAAGTGAAGTGGGGAATCTGATGATTGGACCCATAATCCTCTGATTTTATTATGACCACTTTACTTCCTGAACTGAAACTGGTCCATTTGGGATGTTATTATTAGTCAGTTTTCAGGTTACTGGTTGAATGGAAACAGTCTTACCGTGAACTTTCAGAGTGATGAAGAATGTAGGTCTTTGTTTATCATTCACTTCTGAGACAAAACTGAATTCACCAGAATCTTGAAGAGTCAGTTTCCTCACTGTTAAACTAAAGTTTATGGGATTGAACGCTAATCTGCTCTGAAACTGATGGTTCCCTGGTATAACTCCAGTCTTGTCTGCAAGTCTTTCCACATTTCCATATTTCCAAGCTGCCATGGTGACTCCTTCAGTTGGTAAACCTGATGACAGCTCCACAGTATCTCCAACTTTTTTATGAATGACAGAGGCCTCCACATCTGGAACAGAAAGAGAATATGATCTTCATGAGGGGTCATTATGCAGTTTTTCTTTAGTAACTGTAAAATGACTGAGAACAGGGAAAAAAAGAAAGAAAAAAGTTGAGTTAAAAAATCATATCCTCCAGCCTCATAATGTAAAGTATAATACAATATATATGATAAGATAAAGAGGCTGATAAAATGAGAATATGTTTGTAGTATGATGAAAATTACCAAACAAGGAACAATGATAAAGCATGACATGGCTCAAGAGAGATTCAGTCATGTTTCACCTCCTGATGCAGGAATTTTTACAAAATAACATCACTTTCTTTTCTTTCATACAATATTTTACTTCTATTCATTGATGCTCTTTTTTATTTCGATCTTTTTCTGAAAAAAACTTATGTTATAAAAAGTTACTTCTGCATTGCAATTGGATAAATAAATGGTCATTTCATTTGACTTTAAGTTTATTCATAGACACAGTAAAACACATATTGTCATATTTATATAAGAATTCTATAGCTGTATCATGTCTTTGTCCTGTTAATTACTAGGGAAAACTTGGTAATTACAATGTATGTTTATGTCAGTATTTTAGTTTTATGATATATTTATCTAAGCTTGATGAGTGGCTGTGTATTGGATAACTCTCTGATGAGTTACGTGGCTAATTTGCAAAAGCGTAATGCATCTACTAGAAAGTAGCTTTTAAATATGCGTCCTGTCGGCACAATATGTGTAAAAGGTTTAAAAAAAACATATTCAGGTGAACAGCTTATTATCATCGGGTCAAATAAACTTTAAGTGTTGACATAAAATATCTAAACCTGCTGATCTGAATGTTCTGAATGAGGAAAAACAGCTTAAAGTGTGTTGATGATGAGAAGCAACGAACCACAGGTCTTCATTTGGTCTGTGCCCCAAACATGAACAATTCAAAAACAGCAAGGTGAAGTTTTCGTGGTGGCAAAGCTGCATCATTTCCAGAAAAAGACCACTAAAATAACACTCAGTGGCGAAAGGTGCCGTCAAATTCACTTTCAGTGGGCGAAGCTGCTGCAAGAACTCAGTTTCTGCTTTCATGTCTTTGTCACTACAGCCCGTTTATGTGACCTCTTGTCACTTCAAATCCTCAAAGAACTAAAACAGTCATAGTTTATCTCTATGAATAGTTCTGTTTAAACATCCACTCCTCTTCTTCTGCAGTTATTCTGCAAACTGAGATTTATCAGAGTATTTTACACAGATGTATAAGTTCAGTCAATACAAATAACTATTCAAAGAAAACAAGTAGGAAGTGGAAAAAACAGAAAAGATGACCCATCTCCGAGTAGCGTTTTTTTCTGCAGCTTTAGTTCCCAGGAAGATGCAGCAAGAAATATACTGCTGACACACAGCTTATGGAAATTACAAAACACTCAACTCAGTTAAACTTTGGTCATAAAGCCCTTTAAAACAATTACAGCTGCAACAATCTACACATCAATTAAATTGTAAAACAATTGTTGTTTTGCTATTTAACATGTAACACATAGCTAATTTGTGAAGTCGTAAACAGTTTTAAAATAAAGTAATTATCATAAGAGATTCTCTTCAATATTTGGAAAGCTAAAATAAAACACTAAAACACAATTTTCTCGACCAGGATGTTAAAATTGCCAAATAAAACATGTTACTCTGGCTTTAAAGATACTCCTGCATGTGCCACTCTAACTGCTTTTATAAACTCATTTTGCATTTTGCAGAAACCCACACAAAACAAGATTGCAGGCCTCTTTCAAAGCACGTACGTCATTTCCCTGAGATGACTTGCTCTTATCCAGAAAACTCTGCCGTATTGACCTACAGTTTCTATCCAACATACATAACAGTGTTTGAGACAAACATACACACTGATGATAAAGATAAAATAATATTAGCAAGAATTGGTGCACGTACCATGGAGGCAGGTCCAGAGACAAAGTGCAACAGTATACGCGTAGAGGCAGCTTAGGCAAGAGAAACGACCACCAACCATCTCTGTGGAGAGAGGAACAATATCTGTTTCCTCTTCTGGTCGCTACGCCTTGACAAGTTAGCGAAGAAAAAATAGAAGAGGAGTGAGAGAGAGCGGGGTGGGGGTGGGGGATGGAACAGGGGGAGGCTTCAGTTAACCTAGATGCAGAAGAAGAAGTCTAATCAAGATAAAGAGAAACTCAAAAGAGTTTAACTGGAAACTTATGAAACAGACAGTTCACTAAAGGGTCTTTTGACATATTTAGCTGCAACATCAAACTTAATGGAGTTTTTGTCACCATGGAGATAAACATGGTGGACAGACCATAAACGTTTAGTAGTTTCTTGTATGACTAATTAAACAGCTCTGATGTTCACCTCATAATTCGTCAGCTAGCTTCATCCTCCCCTGAATCAGCTGAGCAGTACAACCAAATTATTTACTGATGTAATGACAGTGAGCTAAATGTAGACATACAGTATGAGATTAGAATGCTAATTGCATTTTCACCAAACGGCACCACAGTATCACATCCTGTCATCGGTTACTGATGGGGAGGCTGATGTGTTAAAACTGGTGAAGATTACAAGATTACAAGTCTTCAAAGATTTCCTCACATGAATTTTCAGCGGTCAATTCTGCTACTCATCCAATACTTTAGTCATTATTACAAAGCTAGAACAGAGACGAGCTGTTAAGTAATAAAAGGGTGATCAATTCTAGGGTGCGACTGGAGCTCAACTGATACTTTTCTATTACCTAGTACAGCACAGTACAGCAAGGGTTGTTTATTTATTGGTTTTCTATTGTATCTAACCATTACTACCCTTGACCTGTCTATGATACTATGGTAGCCAAGTTTCCAAGCATGCATAATATCATATGATGATACTAAACTATGCAGAGCACTGATTGGTCAGAGACTCGTCACCAGTACATGCAAACACCTTTCCAGCTGCACCCACTCTGACATACCTCCTTGTTCCATGAGGTCATTTGAAATAAATGTAATGTAATCAACATACACATAAAGAAGTTGTTCAGTTTGTTCGTGCTGCCACCGTTTCACACACTGCACTGAGAAACAGTACTCTACTGTAACATAATGTACTACACTGCGTTGTATCAGAGGTATGTACCATATAAAAACACCAAAAGATCAAAAGGACGAGCTCTAAATGTGTCTTAAAACCCCCAACCTGAATATTGTACATAGTTATCAAGTAGCTAATTGCAGAAATACTTAAAGTTTTCAATTGGAAATTATTTCATTTACCATTATCTCTCAGAATGGCTCTAATTTTGAACCCTTTATAGAAATACTGATTAGATAAGCATTCTTTTCTCTTTTTTTCCTTTTTTTTTTTTTTTTTTTTTTTTTTTTTTTTTTTTTTTTTTTCCTTCCTTTTCCTTCTTTTTTTTTCTCCTCTCGTTTTTTTAAGCTATAAAAACATACTAAATGATGTCGTTTTGAGTAAATTATGGACGCTTCCCACTCAGGACACTTGGTTTACATTGGACGAGCAGTATGGAGGAATATTGACAAGTTTTTGTGGACTTTTATGGACCTTTTTGGTTCAGTCACCGGTGAACTCCATGAAAGTTGGGGGAAAACGAAACCCTATCTGATCTCCGGCTGCATTTGAGATATTAAAAAAGTGCTCCAGAGTCTTGCTCAGCATGAGGGTGAGTATAAAATGAACGCACATCATTCTGTGGGTGTACTATTCCTTTAAGTAACTTCACTACTGTTCCCTTTACCACAGTTTGACTCCAAGAGTATAAAATAGACCTTGTGGTTGCTGAGAAATACAAATTTCATTACAGATGTGCAAATTTGGGGTGGAGGTCTAAAAAATAGGCACAGAGCTCAGGGGGTTCATATTTCCAGGTTGAGTTTTACACTAAACCGGCACAAAAAAACAGAACTCTTTTTCATAACATGGTGACATTTTTGCCGAAGTGCCATTTTGTGCCGAATTAGGAGAAACCACTCGCAATATTAGTTGTGTTGAGCTATTCAAAATATTCTTGTTTGATTTGTTTGTTGCAAACAGTTGCTAATTTGCACATTGTGCGAATAAACCTTATTTGTAGTGGGGGTTGAATAATTTTGATTGCAACTGTAGGTGCGCCAGACAAACAACTTCAACAGCTGCACGTGGAGCAGCATACAAGAAAAAAGTAAAGAAATACAGTGTACTTTGTGTTTTTTAGTAACATCATACAGAGCTGTTTTCTCTTAAGTAATGATTATAAGTCAGTCTTAAATTTCTTCACCTACATGGGTATGCTATAAAAACTTACTTGTGTTGCAGAAATAACACAAGCAAGCAGAAGTAAGAGCGGAGATTGTGTCTGACATGTTGTTTGCCATTTACTTTCAGTCAAAACTGCCACTTTTCTTTTCATGCGCCCAGTCACTCCACTGATCTGCCAATCAGAGTGACCTGTCTCATTGATCAACCAGAAAAAAACTGACCAAGCCCAACAATGTCAAATGTGCCTGATGACCAGATGTCTGCATGGTGGATCATAAAGACTTCAAGGCCCCTCCTTGTTTACTTCATGTGTGAAGCCTGGTCTGTCTATAATGCGGAGTAATATCCTTGTGTCCTGTTCACCACATCACTGACATTTCGATTTTAGGGTTACGTCACGTCTATGTATGTGTATCCAGGTGGTTTGGAAAATGTAGGTGTAGTGGTGAACACTAAATTTGATGTCCCTACATTATTTTGACCCCTCACTGTACAGAGTACTTCCCCATATAATTTTGTTTGGAATAAGGAAATGACTTTGGTTTATGGGTAGCTGCAAGAAAGTGCTATGTAGAACTACTGTATGTACCCTGCGAGATTAGATCTACAAGTACACTCTAATGGGCCTTTTCCATTGCAGCTACACAGGACATGGTACAGCACAGCAAAGTACTATACACTAAAGATGACTAGGACGGTTTTTGTCTTCACACAGTAGAAGTAGTAGTTTACTACCTGGAAGTGGGTGGGTTTGGCGTGGTTGAGACTGCCGTTGTGCCACGTTGTGGTCAGTAAAGTAAAAATAACAATGGAGGCATTGGATGATATGGAGGTGTTACTTTTTCTCTGTGGCTTGTAGTCACCGAAAACAGAGCCAGATATTTTTAGGTGAGGCAAAACATGTATGACAGGTATGACTACAATTTCCTTTGACTAATCAGTGGACAGCCGTCAGTTACGTCATGTTTTGTGTAGGTTCAGCACGGTTAGAGCTATCTCTGAAATTGTAACGGCTCATCACGGGTTTTCCAAGAGGAAACACAAATATACTGGTCACCAATACTTTTCACTTTGACCAAACATTGGTTAAAAATCTTAGTTAACCAATCTTTTGGTTAAAACAACCAAAAGGTTTCTTTTAAGGGTGTAGATTAATCTTAAAGCTAGGGTTGGCAATGTTGGAACAACGGTTTGAGCAAGCGCCATTTTAAATAAAGACGAACCACGCCTTCAGAGTGCAGGGAGGTGTGTGGTGATATTTTACGGGCAGGTTAACTATAGCAGCTAAGGGGATAGCTCATTAGCTTGTAAGTAAACAGCTGACAAACCATGTTTCTAAAAGCTTTAATCCACTCACCTCCAACTCCTTCTGTGGTTTAAAAAGTCCACACTGCAAACGTAAATGCCTCCAAGACTTAATCCTTATCTGTTATTTTGTTTTGTTTTTTGGCGTATCAGCAGTTCGCAGACACACAGAGTGGGTCACGTGAGGACGAGGTGGGGATGGTGAAAGGGGAGGGATAGAGACGAGACATAAAGGCATCGATTCCTTCTTTCTATACGATCCGAATGACCAATTCCTGCCTCTCGGTGCAAATGGCAGGGGTTGGTCAGAGTTTTTACAGAACTGCAGCTCCCACAGAAGTCTGACTTTTTCCCTTCCTTTTTATGAATACATGATGTATTGACTACTGTCAGGATGGAAGGACCATTTCATCCAGTATAACAAAAAGTGTGTCTGAACAGTATTACCAACTCTGGCTTTAGTCAGAACTTAGAGTTTTGCGTTCACACTCTGGCTGTTTGGTCCGCTTCCATGGATAGTCCATTTTGTCTGGCGCAGTCTGAACACCAACCGTACTCTGGTGCACACCAAAGAAGCGGACTCTGGTCAGCCTGAAAGCCGGGGGTCTCGATTCACTTGCAAACAGACTATCGAACTATCCAGTGCACCTAATGGAAGTGACGTTTTTCAATTGCAATAAAGCATCAAGAAGAAGAAGTAGACGGACGTGCGTTAGGTTATCATTTGGGTAGGAGGGTAAGCAAAGCAAACAGCGCAACACAACAACTAAAAACAACGGGAAAATGTGTAGATAGAGATGGAGTGGCCTAATAATAAGAAGCAGAAAGATTTCCACTTTAATCACAGAGTCTGGTTTTCTTCCTCTTCCTGCTTTTTCATCATTGATCAGTGGTTGTACTGAGGCAGTTGTTTTAACTATGGTGGCTTAACCAGGCAGTTTGGTCCGCTTTGGCTACTGCAGTTTGAACACAAACTGAAGCAAAGAAAGGTGAAATTTTTCAGAAATGCCCGTCCAATTGGACCAAGTCCCCAGACTATCCTGGGGTAAATGCATGCACCCTCACACTTATGAACACAGAAAGGAAGTGTGGTGCCCACAATGAGACTATTTGTCTCCATTCTGCGTAGACCTGTGAGTTCTGGGGAGAAGCATGAGCTTTCATGCTATTAATACTATTAAGCAGAAGTCAATATACATTTAAGCACAGCCTTGTGCCACATAAAAGGAACATGAGAGTACAGATCACTTGAACTGATTGAAAACACTGATATGGAAATTATAATGAATCTTAATTATGATTAGTTCATGAAAATGATTTTCTTCCTTTTGATTTCCAACTTGGATCTGAATAATTTTAATTAGCAATCATAATAGCATTGCAGGACTATTTGCTGAGAACTTTGACTCTGTCGTCATCAGTAAAACTGTTTCATGTATCCTACAAACAGCTGTTGCTGGTTGTAACTTGTGTGTTGCTCCTGCAGAGGTGGTTCATGCACGACCTGCACGATAAATTTAGATTTCTTTTCACCCCAAAGAAAGTGTTCTGATCTCAGTTCAATCCTTTTACACAGCAGTATAATGATACTAGTAGTCTTAAAACTCCATGCACCATGTTTTACAAGTACATGCAACATAAATGTGCTACTGCAATTTAAGGTCAACCTTTTTTTTTGAGCAATGAATTTTTTTTTAGAGTTGTGACAAAAATCTCATCTGAACTTCTCATACAGGACACAGCAGAGATTATCTTCCATTTCATATAAACTGTATCCTGTTAGTATGCCCCAATAATTGCGTTGACAAAATGAGAAGTGAAGCGTTTCATAAGATTAATTAAAAGCATTTAACTTGTGATGACCAAGCCAAATTGATCAGATCTGTGATTTTCCATAAACAAGGTTAAACAGCAGCTGTGTCCGTGTGCATGTCTGCATTAAGGCTCCACAGTGTAAAGAGTTACACTAGAAGCTGAAAATGTTCGTCCAATTTAAACAGAGATGGAAAAAAAACCAGGGAGATCCCAGGTATCACAGAAACATCGGAAGGAGTAATCAGAAGGTACAGAATGAGTCATAATGTTATAAATCAGTGCAGTGTTGGCTTTCAGGCCTTTGTGCTGATGAATGTGCACCATTTAGTTCCAATAAATGAACGAACGTTTCAAAGTCAGCACTGTGTTTCTTTGAGGGGAAACTATTTCTGCAGATGGCTATTTGGTGCAGCTTGTCTGATGACGATCTGACCAAGACTGTATAAACAGTCTTGACACTGAAGCATGGTGGGGGGAGTGTGATGATATGAAGTGGCATAAGTGCAAATTTACAGAAATCTGCCAAATCTTTGCAAAAGATCATTTTTTCAAAAGGAAAGTGAACCAAAAGTGTTCCACCTGAAGCAAAGCAGCTCAATCCCCACTGGAAAGAGAAAAAACATATTACTTCAAGCACTGAAAAATAAACATAAAAGTCATGATAGAGGAAGTTTTCTTGTTTTGAGTTCTTTCTGGGGTTTTTTATACGGTAAATCTGAACCATTAAACTTCATTTTGCATAAGCAACCTTTCCCAGCCATTCAGCATATAACATAATCAGGTGGTAAATACTGGGAGAGACTCACTGATATAGCAAAGGAGAGTGCTATAATGTCATAAACTTACATTTTAACAGAATCTCAAATAAATGCAAGTTAAGGATTTCTGTCCCAGGACAACCCTCTGATCCTTAAACCTGTTTGTAAGCCTCTTTGACAATTGCATGCACATAATGAAATGACTATCTCTGCAACCACAAAAGCCTATTTGAATACTTTTTGTCACAATATGTGTAGCTGTGGTAGAGACCATAAAAAGTGCAAACAAACAAACAAATAATCAAGCCTCTCTTGCAACATCTAACATCTGCCACCCCCTCCCTGTCAGATGCAAAATTTGGCAGACTATTGGTAAACCACACACACATACAAACAGAAACTGTCATGACAAGAGGTGAAAGAGCAGCACTTGTCCACAGCATAAAGCACTTTCTCTACACACATGCAGCTTACTTTAAGACATTAAAACTAATGACTTTTCATTGTGTATCACTGTATACAGAATTAGAAATTATCATCAAACACCAGTTAAGGTTAACATGTTGTACCCCTGCTCTGCTGCTTTCTTGTATTCAAAGAACCTGAATTCTAACTGATTTTTTTTTTTTTTTTTTTTTTTTTTACCATTATATTTCAGTCTGTCTCTAATTCTTTGAAGCAAAAAATAATTTTTATCCACTGTTTGTGAAAAAAGCTTTTTATGCTTTGCAATATTGTAACATCTTAATAAACAGTACTGTCACTAGACCCACCATGAGTCTAGGGTAACATGTAACTACAAATGCTTCAAATATTGGCATTTTTGCTTGAACAAATCAACCAAAAATAAGGGAGCCAGATTTCAAGAGGTGTTGGCGCAATATTGGCTCGCTAATTAGAAGATTTAGTTTCTCTTGGTTTTATCCCACTTAAAACCAGATCTGACCAGTTGGCAGTAAAGAAGACAGATGTAATGTGAGAACCCATCCCAGCACGTAATTATTGTGTTTAAACTGTACCTAAAGACTGTCGTAAGTTGTGATGGTGAATTTCTTTCAGCTAGACAAGGTTGATGTCATTTCCTGTATTTTTTTTTTCCTGAGAAAGCTTTGTGGTAATGCTTTCTTCTTGCTTAGTATGTGTAAATGGAAAATCCCTTTAACATTATTCTCTGACTTAAAAAGAAATGCGAAAATAAAGCTGCATTCATTTAAAAATATACTGTGGGAATTCTTTACCATTGTAAGACTATAATGCTGTTCAATGTAGCCCCTTGCTGGAAAGCAGCCCATTTACTGGCATTTCAAAAGAAGAAGTGATACTCTACCAGAAAAAGAGTGAAGCCCAGTGAGTCATTTAACAAAACAGAGCCAAAGAACAGACAAGGTTAATGACCCTTTGACCAAGACTGAGGTCTTTTACAATCACGTTTCATCCAAATGAACTTTATCAAAATAAAATACATTTGTAATTGAAGACCTACAGTTAGTAGCAGTCAAATGTGTGTAGGGTACTAACCACATTACATATAGACACACATTAAATGCAGCTCTCGTAAGCTCTCACAGAACCATAAGCAGTGGTGCTTCCGCTCAACAGACCACTAAACGGTTACTGGAAGGAAAACCATACTGCACCATCATGTGGCTGAAGTTGCAAACTGGAATTAGCAGTGCTTTCCTTTAAAGCACTTTCTATCACCATAAAGCAGCAAAGGCGATGGAAGCTTCAACATTAAACATATTTTCACACCGTAAAATGGACCGAAGAAGTCATCCACAGCACAACCACCATAAATGGTTCTCTTTAATAATAATTACAAATGAGAAAGGGCGTTTTCATCAAGCCCTGAATAATAATGGTGTCAGTTTAGCCATTCCTTTTAGCATTGAACATGTTTCCTTAAAAACAAAGGTTTATGTGTGTTTGCATTTGTCATGTTTAATGTTGTTAAAGGACCAGATGCAAAATAAGACTTTAAAAAAACATATAAAAGTACAAATGCATCAATAAAACAAATTATTGCAAAAAATATGATGAAAAAGTGATGTGAAAAACATTTCTTTAAAGCTTTAATAGCAATGTTATCAAGAAATGTTCTAATATGTAATATATGTAGTCTCCTCGGATGGTTTGTGAAAAAGAAATGTGAATTATGCGAACATATTAAAAATGATGTTACAAGTTGTTGCGGAGAGTCTAAGACAAACTGATGCAGCTGGATAAAAAAAAACTGTTAAAAAAAACCTGAGATAGCAACCATGACCCTGATCCGTATCAGCAGGCATATCTAAGACAGTTCCTCTTATAGAGGTCTGTTGCCATGGTAACATTTGCTTACTTGCAACACAGCAGCTCATACAGTCTGTTCAGACAGTACACTTTGGACAATTTTTTTGGAAACTAAAAATATGTTTCCTTATATATTTATTAACCTCAACCAAATTAAAAAGAGATATTGGTGTAAGAGAGGCAGCTTGTGTCCTCTTCGTTCTCTCTCTTCTTGGCCTGACCTTTATTTACAGCATCCACCTACTGGTCCACCTCCACCTGAAACCAAAAGTTACTATTTAATTGAATTATGTACAGTTCATGAATTATTCCATATTTTTTAAAGCTTGATGCGTTCATATTCTACCCTGTCCAGCATCTTCAGAGACTGTTGGGGTTTAACTGGTGGCAGCCTCATCTACATGAAATAATAAAGGCAAAGTTACATATATATCAATGACAGTTTGCAATATAAACAGCCATGAAGTCAAAGTGAGATGGAAGACTGACCATGTAAAAGAGAGGAGTATGCAAGCTGCTGGCTTTGGTCCTGGTTGATTGTTTCAGAGTGTGTGAGCCTGAAATGGTTACAGGTGGTTTATTGGTGAGAAAAATGTAACATCTGATGAATTCTGTGTGTTTAGGAAGCTTTTAGAGAAATTCATTAATGAAAGCCTGTTCTCTCATAAATGCCTGCACGAATGTAGGGAGACTGAAGAATTTCAAGGCTCACCATGATGGGATGGTCTAATTTAAAGGGACATTGTGTAACAATTGTATATCGCAAGCAACTCATGCTGCGTTCGCGTGAAACCGGGCAGACGGATGACAGCCGCTGCATGTAAAGGCATAAACAAGCCTCTTTGTGAAGACGTGGTCTGTCAGTTACAGTGACTCAGTCCACATCTGATATGTTGTCATGGCGATGTCGTCTTGTTTTTTCCTGACCCATGTTTTACCGTCTTTCTCTCAGTTTCTGTGATTAAAATGACATCTGGTTTGTTACTGACGGCCATCTGCCCGACTGCATGTGAACCCAGCATCAGTGTAACGCTCGGTTCCTCCTCCCTGCACCGCGGTGACCAGAGGTGACAAACTCTGGTGAGTTTCTGTGGTTTCCTACAGATCCACGCATGAAAAAGTTCCCCTTTCTGCGGACTGCCAGCCACTTACCAGCGACTTGTCTGCTAATTCAGTTGAACAGAGAAACGCCTGTTTGCCCAGGGGAAACGATTTCAGAGCATAAATGAATGCCCAGAACAAGGATGTTTCCACACGCCAAGTTTGGACACTGTGCGTGATGAAGTATTCGCGGGACAAATTGTTCAGCCAGTGATAGTGCAGTAATAGTGCACTATCACTGCACCACTTCTGGCAGAAAAAGGAGGAACTTTTTCATGCCCGCATCTGTACTGTCACGCTTCTACTGAACTTAAAAACATGGCAACACGACATGGTAGCCGACATCGAGCCAACCTGTTCAATGTATATATGAATGATACGAACGGCAAATTCAGAGCTTACAGGAGCACTTCAGTTTGTTGATGGGAGTGATTACTGATTAATGGAAAAACACTTTTGAACGAAATAATAAATTTTTGTGAATAGGTAACAGGAGAACTTACACAATATCCCTTTAACCAAATGTGGTTTGCTTGTATATCAGAGGGACAGAAGTGCTACAGCACTAGCAGGGCACATGATGTTCTGAAATAATCCACATTAAGTCAGATTTGACTTTTGCATCATGGTCAGCCTTTGTACCTTTCAGCTTGACCTCAGATTAGGATCTTATTTTTATTGTGAATAAATAAAGTCTTGTGTGATTGCTTCATTTATTTTCCATACCAGCTACATTCTGTTTAATGTTGCAAACAGGCTGGCATAGGGAGAGAGGCTGGGAAAAGCCTCAAGTTACCAGTCCATCCCAATGCCCATATGGAATTTAACAGCCACACACACACACACACAAGAATATTATAAAATCATAGATTAACCTAACATGTACTATATAGTTTTGGGCTGTGGGCTCCGCAAAGGTCGCACATGCAAAGGTCGCACTGAGCTGAGCATCAAACCGCGGTTTCAGCCTCTGACTGATAGGATCAGTTGTGGGTGCATGTTGGCTGGAGTGGGCTTTATGCACAGCTCCACTACTTCCTGAACTTAGTACTGCACCTTTGTTTCCTGTCTTTCAAGATTGGATGAGCTGATTAATCCAGGTGTGTCTGACCATTTGCTTAGATCAGACACAGCTGGATTAATCAGTTCATCCAATCATGAAAGACAGGAAACAAAGGTGCAGTACTAAGTTCAGGAAGTAGTAGAGCTGTGCATAAAGCCTGTTGCTCTGTTCTCTAAGTTACTTCCACTTCCTTACGCTGTCAAACTCCTCGCTCTTAATTTGTTATCGTTTTGTTCCATTGGTCTTTCCATCCATGTTCTGGTCCACATTATTTAAAGTTTATCTGTCACTCTGGATTTCAGTCTCCATTTTATACATCATTCTTACACTCCTTCCCATTTCTACTTCATGCAGGTTTTCCAGGACTTCTCATCATCAGTCTCCTGCAGTCTGCACTGCACCCCCACCTTTCCACATACTGGGGGTCCTGTCCTCTTTCCTGAGTTTTAAATATAATGAACATGAAAGAAAAGAGTTGCACCAACCTGTTAAAGAATATCTCTATAAAGAAAAAAAAGAGAAAATTGTTTTATTTATTTGTTTTTAAATTAAACCATTTCTCAGTTTTCCTGAACAGTCAAGACATCAAGGAAGCGTCTCACCCTTTGAGTTTGTGCAGTAAAGGATGTAGATCAGCAGAAAGATTACCAGGATTCCAATAAACATCCTAACAATCAGTATGACGTCAGAAGACCCTGTAATATGGATGTATATTTATCATTATAATATAATTTCATATTTGTCTAATACTGAATTATATTCACATCTCAAACATTGGAAAAAAAAAATGCACTCAAAGAAAAGCCATGTAAATACATTCAAGAAAACACAAGACCTGAATGTAACACACTACAGTCACTCCTCTGATGATCATACCTTCGTCTGAGGATTCACATGTCACTGGCTTGGATGCAGATTTCTGGCTGACGACATTAGAGACTGTGCAGCTGAATATTGTGCCTCCATCCTGTGGACTGATGGTGTATTGCAGCCTGGAGTCATTAAAAGTTTGGTTTCCCACAGTGAGACTGTAGCTGACATTAGAAGCTGCTTTGCACTCCAACAAAACTACGCAGGATCCATTTAGAAGAGAATCAATGTTTCTGGAAGTCAGGTTGGGCTGCTCAGTTATGGCTTCTGAAGAGAAAGACAAGAAAGAAGGAGAGGAACAGATCAGCGTCAGGACTTTAATGTTTACAGGACTGTCTCAGAAAATTAGAATTATTCTAATATTTTGAGACAGGATATTTGAGTATTTTTAAGCCTATGCCATAACCAGCAATTTAAAAAAAATTCATGTTTTTTTAATTGCATTACAGAAAATAAAGAACTTTATCACAATATTCTAATTTTCTGAGACAGTCCTGTATGTGCATACTGCAGAATTCTGTGTGTTATGTGTAATAAACAACCAGGGCAGCAAAACTAAGAATCTGTAGCATTAAATCTGCCCAAATCCAGATTTTTGGTGGATAGGTGTTATATATTCATGAATTAAACCAAAAATTATAAAGTTGTTATGTAGAGCACTTTGGAAAAGTATTTATTGGAGAAATTCTTGATAATTTCAAATTTAGTGACAACAAAATAGCAACCAAAGTAAAATGGCATAAGAAATTTAACCTCAATAATTTTAAGATAGACTCAAGTTACAGTTGTTGCCATTCTTGAGATTTTATCCAAAAGCCTTTCCAGTGATGATTTGACCTATATACAGGTCATTGAAAGGTATCGAAAGAGAAACAACAGCAGTCCTCTGATTTCATTATGATCACTTTAGTTCCTGACCAGCAGCTATTCCATCTGACATGTTATTATTGAGGTTTTATTAAAATATGTTTGCATCTTGGTCAGTTTTCAGGTTACTGGTTAAACAGAAACTGAGTCTTACCATGAACTTTCAGAGTGATGAAGACTGAAAGTCTTTGTTTATCATTCACTTCTGAGACAAAACTGAATTCACCAGAATCTTGAAGAGTCAGTTTCCTCACTGTTAAACTAAAGTTTATGGGATTGAATGCTAATCTGCTTTGAAACTGATGGTTCCCAGCTATAACTCCAGTCTTGTCTGCAAGTCTTTCCGTATTTCCATATTTCCAAACTGCCTCGGTGACTCCTTCAGTTGGTAAACCTGATGACAGCTCCACAGTATCTCCAACTTTTTTGTGAATGACAGAGGCCTCCACATCTGAAGCAGAAAGAGAATATGATCTTTATGAAGGGTCATTATCCATTTTTCCTTTAGTAATTGTACAAATAATTGAGCTTCAATAGGAAAGATAAAAGAAAAAGTTTGAATTAAAAAACGATATACTTCAGTCTCAAATGTGAAGCATCATAGAATATATATGATAAGATAAAGAGGTGGATAAAATGAGACTGTTTGTAGTATAGTACAATGAAATATTACAATCAACGTACAATGATAAAGCATGACATGGCTGGCAGTATATTTGATAACTTACTGATGTTCAATTAAGAGGTTAATTTGCAAATATACCATCATCATGCATATACCAGAAAACAACCTTTAAATAAATGTCCTCTGTAGTCGACACAACATGTGGTAGAGGGTAAAAGGTACATATTCAGATTAAAGTTTACTTCCAGAAGGTCAAGGGAACTTAAAATGTGGACAAAGATAGATCTGAACCTGCAGAATGAGGAAATACAGCTTAAAGTGTGTTTATGATGAGAAGCAACAAACAGCCAGTCTTCATTTGATATGTGCCGCAAACATGAGCATGAACAATTTAAAAATTTAAAAAAAGCTGCATCACTTCCAGAAAAAGACCTCTTAAATAGCACTCAGTGGTGAAAGATGTCATTATACTCATCACTTTCAGTGAATGAATCTGCAGGAACAACTCAGTTTCTGCTTTTATGTCTTTGTAAAGCCTGTCTATGTGACGTCATCTCACTTTAAATCCTAAAAAACTAAAACACTCATAATTTAACATAGTTCTGCTGCTTAAACATCCACCCCCTTCTTCCATGGTTATTCTGCAAACTGTGATTTTTAAGTTACATCAATAGAAGTAACAATTCAAAGAAAACAAATTGGGAAGTGACAAAACAGAAAAGATAACCCATCTGTGAGTAGCTTTAGTACAACTCAGAGTCCTTATCCGTCAATGTTTAACCCCTCGTCCCTTCCTTCGTGCATTACTATACTTTATTCATTCTTATACTGTAAATAAAGGATAACTTTCATTTTTTCAACCTCGACCTTATTTCTAGGAGTATATGCATTTACTCACAGGTTTCTGCATCACTTGCACTCTTGGACTCGCACAGGCGCAGCTACTGAAGAGAACTGCTCATTTCACTTTCTAAAGAAGCTGCGGTGCTGGTAATAAATAAATAAATAAATAAATAAATAAATAAATAAATAAACTTCACGGGCGCGTGCGGGTCGCGCGCTGCATTCAGCCAGACAGATGTCTGTATGACCAAATAGCCAGAGCGCATGATGACATGAGGGCCCTCGACCGTCACATCATCATCGTTATAGCTTCTTCCACTGATTCACAGCATCAATCTGTGAAGGTGGAAACAGTCTGACTGCTGCATGAACACCGCCTCTACTTCCCTGCGTAATGAACTGGACCGCATGTTGACGAAAGAAAGAAAGCTCTCTCTCCTGTGTTATGTTGGGCAGATAACATGGAGTAAAAATGCCAGGTTTATAAGAAAGACAGCCATTATTTAAAAAAGACGCACTTAAACACACACACACCGACAGTGTTGTTTTTGGCAGCTATCTGAGTTTTAGTCTTAGTATTAGTCTTTCTGACGAAAATGCTTATTAGTTTTAGTCATATTTTAGTCAATTCTGTATCTGATAGTTTTAGTCTAGTTTTAGTCGACGAAAATCAAAAAGGTTTTAGTCTAGTTTTAGTCAACGAAATTAAAAACGTTTTAGTCTAGTTTTTGTCAGGTAGGTTATATTTAAAAAAAAAAAAAAAAAAAAAAGAATAACTGGCCACTAAGGAGACCATGCTGCCGGTTACATTTGAGCATATAGGTTTGTATATGAAAACAGAAAGAAAGACTATGTTCCATTGCAAGTGAAGACAGCAGGTAATGGTGAGGGGAGTGAGTTGCGTTGTCTTGTATTATAATCATGTGGCACCTGAAAGTTTAATTTTGTTGTTTTATTATATTGTGTATCTTTTCTTTACCTGCCAAGGGACTGCTGATGCTAATTAGCTTACTAATGACAATTCAACATGTTGCTATATGTTCATTAATATGTACTGTCCCTGTCAAATAAAAAAGTTTGAAGATAGAATAAATTTTAAAGCTTCTCATAAAAATACTGAATGCAAAAACGTTTTTGACACACAAACCATCAATTTATTGCAAAATTAAGGTAAAATATAGGGCTGCAAGTATCTTAAATTACAAACCATTTGGGAGTCGAAACAGCCGGCTCTTTAGGAACCGACTCAAAAGAGCCGATTCTTTAGGAACCGACTCAAAAGAGCCGACTCTTTGGGAACCGAATCAAAAGACCGGCTCTCTGAAAAGAGACGAACTTCCCACCGTTTGAACTAGAGCATGGGCCAATGAAGCTTTTTTTTTTTTTTTTTTTTTTTTTTTTTGCGCGTCTGACCGCAGGTGTTCACCAGAGTCCCTCAGCAGTTCAGATACTCGACGGTAACCCGCAAAAACGCTTTTTAGCAGATAGAAATGACAAAGATTAATATCATGGTTAAGGTGTGGGCGGATATTTATGTAGTTCGGGCGGGTGGCGGTGAGAATATGTTTCTTTTTCGTTGGACAAGACGTGTTTTAAACATCAAACGTTGGGATCGTTTCCAGATCAGGCAGAGACAGAGGCACTGCTGGTAATGGGAACAGCGAACACTGTTGCAACCAGGGATGATGATCTTTTATGCTGGAATCTCTGAATCACATAGATAAAGCCCCTACGTGGCAAAATGACAGAGACTGCTGTGAATTTAAGATATTAATGTGCGACATGCGGGTCAGGTTTGACAGGAAGAGCCGCGTTTCGCGGGTCTTGGTTCGGGCGGATGCGAGTAAGGATGCAACTACTTTTTAACTTTTGACAGACAGATTAATGCAGAATAGGCAGACATTTCCTGCATTATGAACGTCTGTCAGACCGGAGATTCAGATTTTCGTCCAGTCTCGTCTCGTCAATGAAAATTTACACACGTCCCGTCATGTTTAAGTCATCAGAGAGACATGTTTAGCTCGTCATCGTGTCGTCATCGTCATGAAAAAAAGGGGCGTCAACGAAATGATTTCGTCATCGTCACCGTTAACGAAAACAACGCTGCACACTGATGAGTTGTTCACCAAGGAGTCAGCTCTACAGGCCTTTTCACACCTGGACTGATGCAAATAAACGGCACAAAACTGCAAATAATTAGGAGGAAACAAATCGACGGGTTAAGGCCTTTACACACCTACTCTGACGTGAAATTACGAATTTTTAAGAGCAAACTCGCATTTGTTATCAGAGGAACGTGACCACATGCAGAGTGCAGTATCGGAGGGAGAGGTGGGCTGCAGGTAAACTTCTGGATGCTGAAAAACAGCTGATCTCACCATGGAGATGCTACATGCGGATTTTAAATATAACCTGGAATGGCTACAAAATGTAGGGAAACACCGCTGTGACTTTTTCCCCCTCGTTTGCCAAACAATAGTACTGCGACACAAAGATAATAACACCTCTGTCATAATGATACAGTAGCAGCGACCAAGCGACACTTCTCTCTTTTTTCTTTCTCTTTTTACTTGCAACCAGCTTTGTGACAGTCAGAGCGCCTTCTCTGATTGGTGTATCGTGTATCAGATGCTAATATTAAGAAAATCGACCTCAGCTCGAAAAAATAACCATCGCAAAATCGCTAGATGTAATTTTGTCACCGTTGTCAACACTCCTTTGACTTGACTTTAATTTGACTAAAGCTATTGCAGTGCAAATCTTTCGGACGAAATATCTGGAGTAGGTGTGTAAAGGCCTTCAGAGATGATTTTTTTTTAAGTGAACAAGAAGAGCCGAATCCTGTTAGGAAGAGCCAAATCTTTAGGAGGGGTGTGACTTAATTTGTCTTGACACATCATGCGGCCAATTACATGCAAGTAAAGACTAGGTAGGATCACACCACTAAAGAAAGAATGGGGGCCGCCCTCTAGAAGAAAATAAGTAGCAGTAGGCCTACAGACCAGGTACACAGAGAGAAATGGGAACCAGATTTAAATTACAAGTGTGTCATTTCTGAATTTAAAGTGTCATAATGTTCAGACTTTGGCCATTTACTTGATTTGCTAGGTGCTGTTCTGCATTTAGCTGTTCTTTTAAGTTTTGATTAGAAAATTAAATATTACTATATTTTAATGACACACAAGCACAATTTATGATACAAATTTAATAAAGAGAATTGGTTACTTATAAATCTCTCATAATAGGGGATTATCACGCTTCCGCGTTCCGGTTTCCGGAAGTTGAAACATTTGGCACTTCCTCTTCCGGGCCATGTTAACGACAGCCGTTCCTGCTCTGTTATACTGTTTAAATCGGATAAACTCCAAACATATTTAAGTTTTCATTCTAGACTGAAGTGATACTGGATCAAAAGCTGGATCAAAGCGATCGATTTGCCGCGGTGAAGGGCCGAGCTTTATAATAAAACACACGTTTGTTTGTCGCCGGTGGGGCACAACACCGGCACTTCACAGCATGCTAGCATTAGCCAGCTAACGTTTACTGACGTGCTTAACATTGTGCGTCTTAAAACACACAAACATCTGAAAATCGGGTCTGTACCCCCCCGTTTCCAGTGGAACAACTGGGGACTGCCAAGAAAGGAGACGCTTTCAGATGATTGTGTGTTTTCAGCCGCACAAAGTTAGGCACGTTATCGAGCTGGCTAATGCTAACCTGCTAACACGACTGCGCAGTCTGCCGGCCACAAACAAACGTGTGTCGTTTTATTATAAAGTTCGGTCCTTCACCGCGGCGAATCGGTCGTTTTAATCCACTTCTTCCTCAGCATCACTTGTCTGGAATGAAAAATTGGCATTGGCGTTTATCCGATTTACAAAGTTTAACAGAGTAGTAGCTGGCGGACTATTGTTAGCAGGTTAGCATTAGCCAGCTCGATAACGTGCCTAACTTTGTGCGGCTGAAAACACACAATCATCTGAAAGCGTCTCCTTTCTTGGCAGTCCCCAGTTGTTCCACTGGAAACGGGGGGGTACAGACCCGATTTTCAGATGTTTGTGTGTTTTAAGACGCACAATGTCAAGCACGTCAGTAAACGTTAGCTGGCTAATGCTAGCATGCTGTGAAGTGCCGGTGTTGTGCCCCACCGGGGACAAACAAACGTGTGTTTTATTATAAAGTTCGGCCCTTCACCGCGGCAAATCGATCGCTTTGATCCAGTATCACTTCAGTCTAGAATGAAAACTTAAATATGTTTGGAGTTTATCCGATTTAAACAGTATAACAGAGCAGGAACGGCTGTCGTTAACATGGCCCGGAAGAGGAAGTGTCCAAAACCCGGGAACTTCCGGTAAGCGTGATAATCCCCTATTGCTTGTAGTGATCTCAAGCCCAAAGGTCTCAGCAAAAGGATACACACATCTAACCAAATATACTTTGGGACACATACTGATTGATAAAGGCCACATTTGGATGTAAAACAGACGTCCCAAGGAGGAATTTTGCTCAGAGAAGGACCTTCTGTGAGCAATCACTGATTTAGGGTCCTGAGGGCGACTCAGGAGAGGACCTGCATTTTGGTAAAACAGACAAAGGCCAACTGGTGAACTTTGAACCCATCCCCCAAGCTTGGAGATACTCCTTCACAGTATTTACGACCTGCTTATAAATTGGTTCTGTATAGCCATTTTTTTAATGTGTTCTTAACATCCAAGAACTATTTTACATTGTTAGGAAAGTAAGCTCATGGTAATCTCACGATGAAGACTTTTCTTTTGATATGCAACATGATATACTTTGGTGATTAGAAACTACATGTTTCTTCCCCAAATTCACATCACATCCATTCCAGGATTTGCTGCATAAAGGGTGAAGAAATCATCAAGATTAATCCTGTTTTATCTATTTAGCTGATTTGTTTATTCAATGTATTTCTTTATTCATATAATTCAGATCTTTGCTTTATTGTATTTTATTGTGTTCATTTTATTTCATCATGTCTGAATAATTGATCCATTTTTACACATGCCTCACTTAGAATTCACAGATGTTTGTAACCATAAAGGTTAACGGATAGTGAAACAATCATCCAAGAAGTGGCTGACAAGCTGCAAGCCACATTCCACTGCCAAGACAGAGTGCAAAGCTCTGAACTGTGAGAATCAGAACTGGAAGGAACTGAAAGAGAACTGGAAGGAGAAGAGAGAGATCAGTGCGAAAGTGCGAAGGAGAACATGAGAATGTGAACACGAATCTGAACACGCAGAAGAACGAACAAGGCAGAACCAACAGAGAAACTTGAAACAATGGGGAAAGAATGAGACGAAACCTGCTCTGAACTCAGCAGAGTTCAGAACCATGGATCACTCAGGGAGGAGTAATGGAGAGAAGAAGACTTTAACCTTTATGTAAACCAGTTACATATTTTTGTACCTTTTCCAGCGAAAGCCACTTTTTGATTTTTGAATCACTCCCGTGATTATCTGCCAGTATTTTTACTATCAACCATCCCGTGACATCAGTCCTGAAGCTGCACGTCTCTGGGGAGACGGATGAGAGAGAGAGGACGAACCAGAACCACCACTGAGTGGACAGCCCGCAGAGAGCCAGACGAACTTCCAGGAGATCGGGAAGATTTTTGGGGGCCATCCACCCGACAATCTTCCAAAGGATTTGAGGAACAGTCCAGCAGAACCAGGGCGTGAGTGAAGCACCTCAGTCAGACGGAACCTCTGAGGAGAATCCTGATCATTTGCTATGAAATATGATCTGATGTCACAAGAAGTTGGTGATTGTGAATTAATCCAGGCCTACGGTTTACCAGACCCAGATTAACTTTGTTTAGTTGGATTAAGAAACCCTTCCTTCTTTTTCTTTGAACATTTATTAATTAACTGAGGCTTAATTAATTTATGTTTAATTTTCATACCAGCTCACATTTCTTTCACAAGATAACTTTTGGTTGATCATCATGCTCACATATTTCTTGTATATATTTTGTAAATACATTATCTCATGTAGTTTGTAGACTAGTTAATAAATACTCGGTATTATCTTAACTAGTCGTTGTTTGTGGTTTTTCTGATGTATCATGAAAGGTCACTTCAAGCGAGAACTCATGAAAGCGTCCTGAGACTGATCACTTAATCAAATCAATCTAAGAATTGATTTAAGACTTTAATGGTTTTCCTTGCTTCCATTACATATCAAATAAGTAAGGTGGTGCTCCGAGGCCGTATTAGTATTGATATTAATAGAAATATTAATGTTAATATTAATATCATGCATAGTGACGCTACATATTGTGATGCCCAAGCTAAATCACAACATGCTTAATTAGACTAAAATAGAAGCTCTGAGTGAAGACTTTCTAAAGGAGTTGAGTCTAAGAAACGAAATCTTTCAAAAGAGCCAAACTTCCCATCACTCCTCATTATGAACAGACACACGTGCTCATTTATTTTATCAGATAAAGAAGCCAGCTCCAAGATCAAGTAGCTGTTGTGGACAGACAGACTGTGACAGTGAAACTCCCTACTGGTATTTTTTCATTGACTTTTATCAATCATGAAAACTAGTTTGGGCTGATGTGCCTGCATACAGTACATAGAAAAATACTGCAACTCGTGCAGGGTTCACTCGAGCCGATGTGGGAGACCACATAAGTTCGTCTGAACCCTGCACTGAACAGATATTCGGAATGATGCAAATAAACTGTTACTATGTTTTGGCTTTCTTCTCTAGCAGTTAAATAAAACACAGCTTTATTCTTTCAATGTCTGAGTTGTCAAACAAAACATAGTATTACTCCAGCTTCAAAGATACTTCTGCTTGTATTATTCTATTTTGTTAAACTCATCTGGCATTTCATAAAAACCCCACACAAAACAAGACCAAAAGCCTCTTTCAAAGCGCATATATCATTTCCTGAGATGACACGCTCTCAGAAAACTCTGCCAAATTTACCTACAGATACCCAACGTACATAATAGAATGTCTGAGACAAACATGCTAATAAAAATTAAAAATATGTCGGGAAGAGTGCAGTTACACCTACCATGGATGCAGGTCCAGAGACAAAGTGCAACAATAGATGTGAAGAGGCAGCTGAGACAAGAGAAACGACCACCAGCCATCTCGGTGGAGAGAAGAATAATGTCTGTTTCCTCTTGTGGTCGCTGCGCCTTGACAAGTTAGCAAAGACATATTGGCAAATAATGCTAAAGAGAAAGAAAGGGGGGAGGTTTTAAGTTAACCAAGATGCAGGGGAAGTCTGAGCTGGTTTGTGTCAAGAAATAAACTCATTGTGAAAGAATTTAACTGAAAACTATTAAAAAGAAGAGTTGACTGAAAGCGCCTTCTGACAGAATTAGCTACCAAAGTTAAGGATTATACTGTGCTAATGGATTGTTTGTCACTACAGAGATAAACATAGTGGACAGACTGAATGTTTGATAGTGCCTAGTGTGACTAATTAAACATTGCTCATGTTCACCCCTTAATTTCTCAGCTTCGTCTCCTGTATTCTCTCAACAGTTCAACCAAATTATTTTCTGCAACAACAGTGAGCTAAATGTAGACATACTATATGAGGCAAGAGTGCGTATGTGATGTAGTTATGAGAATGGGGGTTGGAATATAATGAAGAAAACCAGAGGAGTTATTGTGTAAAGGGGGATAACCAGGTGAGAGCACACTCAGATTTTACCAGAGAGGACAACGAGGCAGTCTCCAGAGCAATAGTTTTATTCTTTTAAAAAAAGAGATTAAAAATAGAGTAAATGCTAAAAAACTAAGCCCACTAAAATAAAGATATTAAAAAAAAGAAGTTTAAAACAATTAGTTAAAAGTCCAAATAACGTGGGCGTTAAAAATAAGGAAACCAGGTCGATGGGATCCAAGCGGCCTCTGCAGCGGGACGGGCTTCCTTCAACCACGCACCAGGACACCTAAAACCAGAAAACACAGCTGCCAGCACGGGGTAGGTCACATCTGGGACTAGCGCCTGGCTAGCGGAGTATGGCTTCAACAGGTACTCACACAAGGCGGCAGAGTTCTCCTCTGCCCCTGCGTGTATTCAGCGTCACAATACTCCTTCACTCGTCTCGCTCCTCCCCGGCTGGCTCCAGCTTCTCTCCTCTGGCACGCTGGGACACCTACGCAGACACAAATAGGTCGCCAGTACACATCCAACAACTGGCCTTCGCGGCTGAGCCGACTGCGTCCAGCGTTACTACGTTTCCGCACGGTACTCACACGGCAGGCAGGGTTCCTTCCCTGCCTCTGCGTGTCGGTCGCCTCGTAACACTGACAGTCCCAGCGTGGTCGTGGTGCGTGTGCCTCCCGCTGTGCCGTCTTGCTCTGTCTGGGCCCACTGCTCTCTCTCTGTCTCAGCGTTTTTTAAGGAGAGTCTCCTCTCTCCTTTCACAGGTGTGCTGATTGCATTAGTGGAGTTGTGACTTGGCAAGGGGCAACATGCAGTTAAAACCAAACGATAACACTGCACACAAAAAAAAATCACACACTAATAAAAAGTCCTTGCGCCTCATCACACGTACAGTATGTAAAAGCATTTTCACCAGCCCACAAGCATCACTTCCTGTCATCAACATGAAAGAACAGATCTTCCTCAAAGGAGCTTGTTTTCCACCCTTCCTCTCTTTTTCATCTGTTTTTTTTTCATGTTTGTGAAGAAGTAATCTGAAGTGACCATTCGGTTGGATTTGACAACTCTTCCCAGGTCTCCCAAAACCAAATCATTTCTGGCCAATCAGCTGCCAGATTCCAATATACAAACCCAAACATTTTCCCTTTTATCTCCCATTTAAGGAACCATAAAGGGGAAAAAAGGAATGCAACCGTTCTCCTGTGATTTAACCCTGAAAAGCTAAGAGTCCTGCACCTGCACTGATACCCGCTTTTGGCTGGATCTACAGTTAAAGACAAATCCATCTAAGTTATGAAGCCCAATTCAATGTGTGTCACTAACAAATAAACAGATTTCCATAATTTTAAAACAGGTTGCTAAATATTTTTCTATCTGATAAGGTCATGTTATGAGATTAGTCCCATTTACACGGACATACAGATGCCTGCTAGGTTTTAACCTGAAATGACAAATTTTTAACACTTCTACAGGAATAGATGTTTCATGATAGTGGAACTGATTTGTCAGTAAGTTTTATTTAATTTGGATAAATAAAATGCGTTTTACTCTGTTTTGAAGCAAGAGCAGAGAAGAATGTTTCCTTTATAACTTGCACTCTGAGCACGAGCGGACCCCCCTGTCCAAGATGCTGATATCTGGCTGACATCATTAGACACTGCAGCTGAACGTTGTGCCTCCATCCTGTGGACTGATGATGTATTGCAGACTGGATTCATTCTAAGTTTACTTCCCCAGTGAGATTGTAGCTGACATAAGAAACTGCTTTGATTCCAACAAAATTACACAGGATCCATTTGGAAAAGATACCTTTAATTGACAAAGAAAATTACATTTCCTCAAGGCAGTGAAAAAGTTTAATCCCTTTAACCTCACTGAACAGTTAAAAGGTCAATAACAAAAAAATGAATTATTAGCAAATGTTTGTTTTTTTAATTATACGTAACAGACATTGGAAATGTATCTTTAGGGAATTAATTTGTAGGCTGTGTCATTTATCAGATTAGTGGTTTAACAGAAACAGTCTTACTTTCAGTCATGTGGATTGTAGGTCTTTGCAGGTCATTCCCCTCTGAGATAAACCTGAAATCACCAGAATCTTCAAGAGCCAGTTTCTTCACTGTTCAACTAAAGTTTGTTGGATTTTACTCTAGTCTGCTCTGAAACTGGTGGTTTCTAGTAACTCCAATCTTGTCTACAAGTCTCAGATCCTCATATTCCCAGAATGCCAAAGCGACCCCTACAGGTGGTAAACCTGATGAAAGCTCCACAGTATCTCCAACTGCTTTATGAGTGACAGACGCCTCCACATCTGCAACACAAACCAGAAGACATTCTTGATTCACACTTGTTCTGATTGAAACCACTGAGATTTGTCATAAGAACTGACATCAGCTCATGTATAACATAAAGAGTGACTAAAACTGACAAAAACCCACCTTTTTTCCCATATGTTTTATCCATCCTGAGCCATCTTCTTTTATTTATTTTTATAGTTTGTACTGTGTTCTTGTGACTAGATTCTTGATTATTTGATTTTATTCATTGTGCCTGCACTTTGTTCAGCTGTTGCTGTCTTGAAAGTGCTCTATAAATAAAGTTGGCTTGGCTTCATTTTTCCAAACAGATGCAGTATTTTTTTTGTTTTTTTAAGTGTTATGGGCGCCTCCTGTCAGTGATATTCATGTAAGTCGTGTCTACTTTTCTGTCTGTCTCCTCCCCAGTGGCTGGTAGTTGATGCTCCCTCAGGAGTTTAGAAGTCAGGAGTTGGCCTTCTTCAGATGGGGGCCACCGCTAGCTGCATCCTTTTTGGTTTGAGTTGGGAGTCTTCGGCAGTCCTGTTTTCTGATTAGTCTTTTTGGTTGCTTTTGTTTTGGGGGCAGCCCGCTAAAGGGTTGGTCTGTGGTCTGCTCTCTTGTTTCTTTTGGCCGGGGCGCCCTTCCTTCTCTTTATTTCTTTGGTTAGTAAATTGTTTTGACCCGTTGCTGTCTGGTGGTGGTCTCTCATTTTTGTTGTGGTTCCTTTACCTTGAGCTGGTTTAGGGACCGCAACATTAAGCATAGAGCTATGAAAAGCATTTGTTTGTGTATTCATGAAGTTCTACACACTTTACCTCGGATAAATGTCTGGTGTTTTATCTTGTTGTGAATCTGAACTCATTGTTATGCTGGAACGTATAAAAGATTACATGGATTATTCTGTAAGCAAGTGGAGGTGCACGTACTACAGAGGAAGACCCAAACGAGAAGCACAGATCCAAGCATGAAGAAGCATCCACACTGGAGATGAGAGGGGGCCGTCATCCATTTACCGAGGGATGTTTCCTCGTCTAGACGCAGACCAAAGGGGCAATCAGAGCTGGTCTCCCTGTGAGATAACAGGCATCACTGTGTGGTGCAAGTATGCAAGTATGAGATATATACTGTACACTGTAGGATACAGCTTACTTAGAAGTTGAATTTTTCTTGCTAAATGTACTGTTTGCATGAAATCCTCTATTAGTCTGGAAAAGCTTGGATCTAAATGCAGGTTATTGTTATAACATATGGCTGGTTCTCCATGCAGGATTTTGACTTGCATGCAACACTTGACACTGATATATACCAGGAAGTGAGCAACCTGCCCAGAAAAAGACCCAAACCAACTGTCTGATCTCACTGATTTGCTCTTCACCTCATGATTCATACAGATTAATCTCTTGTAATTACATCTGCATTACATCATCTCATCAAACACTAACAGTTCTGCCATTTTCTGTTGAGATTAGCAAGTAATTCAACGTAAATTCCAAAGTTGGAACAGGAAGGACTAAGAACAGTACGATGCACACATCAGCATACACACAATAAAGAGGTTCAAATGGCTTCAACTCACGCTACATTTAAAAAACACACACACATACACCCCAAGACCAGATGAACGACCACATGAATAAGGTATAAACATTTTATCATATTATTTTCTCTTGTTCTAATGATACATTAATCTTAACAGATGTGGGAAAAAAAAACACCTGAAATATGTTTACAAAAATATATCCAAAAAAACAAAACAGTGGTACACAATATAAAAGATCCCTGATGATTTCAGTGAAAAAGAATGAAACTTTTGCAGACTGTCTTTAGATAACTTTGACATTAGAAATAATAAGTCCATCTCGTCATCAAATCACAATATAGAAATGTTTTTGTGATTTTCATGCAGATTGAAATAAGCACCAAGAAAATGACAGTAATAAAGACTTAATACGTTGGATGACACGCTTATACTGTATATTTTCCCCATACTCAGACAATCCAATATCCAATAGATATTGGACTGGTATTGGCAATTCCAATAAAAAGAAAAACAATGTCATATCAACTGTTTTCCACAAAAAATAAAATGAAAAATAAACATAACTAAATGTTCTACAGTAAGATGATGCAGGTGAGGCTGAAGGAGTTGCAGAGGCGTAGTTTTAATGCTTCTTCTCCATCTAAAGTTGTTAAGAGGAGAAATCTTAATGAGGTAATCATGACTTGGTGCTTGTTTTTCTCAGTGAGGCAGGAGAGGGAAAGGAGCAATCAGCCTCCCACCACAGTGAGGTGGGGGCCACCTGCTCAAATACCACAGCTGAGGTAAGGGTGAGAAAAACTCACAGATGGGCAGATATGTGCTCATGAGGTTAAAATACAAAGTAAAATAACTACAAACATCTTTCAAAACAATCAAAAGACACATATTAAACTGCAGCTCTGTAGTTCATCAGAAACAAAAGTTGAATTTACAAAATAAATGAATGGAGATTAGATGTGTTTGACATGTATGTTAATTGTGTCTGTGCTTTGCACAGAAGCTCATCCTGACCTTTGACCTCAGTAGATTGTAAAAAGTGTGAACGTACCTTGACTTTTCTTTCGCTCAAACTTGGGAAGGTGGTATATAAAAAGGTAATATTAAAAAAAAATCCAACGACTATTTTTGGCTTATTTACTACAGTTAATCACCTACAATTCTCCCACATAAATTCAGTGGGGGATGATTAAAAAAAAAAAGAATTAGTGGGTTAATTAATGATAATGTGTTCTCCTTTTTAACAATTAATTTTCTTTATTTCTTCCTTATTGTGGACAGATAAGTTCAGCCTTTGGTTATGAAGGACGTACGTAGTTATAAAAGCTGATCTTACAGTTTGATAATAACAACTGATTAAAGTTGTTTGTAAAACAAACAAAAAAAATTATCAATACAATTTATTCTGCAGTCCATCTCCCGTCGCACAGCTTCAACAACAGAGTAATGAACACCTTCCTGAAGAGATGCAGATTTTACAGCTGAACCCGATGAGGGTGCATTTATTGAAACTGCTGCAAATCCATGAGTGCAGGGGTCCGTCTGGGCTTCTGTTTTGCTGAGGCTCTCCTTCAACAGATAGAAAGCAGGAAAATAAATCACAAGTTTATACTAAATAAAAAGGGGATTTGAACAGAAGAAACCAGACAGGTTGAGATTTTATAGCTATAAATCTGGTTTTACATTGCTGGAGCCAAACCTGTCATCCTCTTAAACATATTAACATGATCATGTTAAGGAAAAACACAATCTTTGTTTAATAAATACAATTTTTTTGATAATTATCACGTTTCATGTGTTGTGTGCTTACTGGTCTTGTCGAGATCTTTGAGCTGAATCAAAGACGTGACAGAGTAAACGTTTCTTGGTTAATCTGAAACAACAATACGATTATTGATTTTAATCTTACAGTTATTTTAAATGCTTCTAATCTGTTTTTCCACCCCAACATCTGAGTTTTCAGAGCCTCAGATTGATTCATAAATAACTCCTGCAGGTCAGAAATGAATCCTTAAACAGTTAGTTAGTTAGTTACCTCATTTCATTAGTCACCAAATTTCCCTATTGGGGTTAAAAAGTATTTTTTATTTCATTCATGCCTGAGATACTGACTTCAACTAAAGCTTTAAAGGAAATACCATCTGTATAGACGGACAGCTTGAACACATACCTTTTTAACTGATGACGTGTTAATGAAGTATGTCAATATAAGATGATTGCTCCTGTTATGAAAAATTTACACTACTCACTAAAAGCTAAGGATATTTTGTATGGTATCAGAATGAATCTAAAATCCACTACAACCTTTCCAGGTGAACTGAATTAAACTTTCTCTAAACCTTTCAATGCACATGTACATTGTTCAATAGTTAAATATTTATTCTGCATCATTCTGTTCTCAAAAAACCTAAAGTTGAATATCCCTAACTTTTTGTGAGTAGTATATTTCTTGAAATCATTGTTTCTTATCTTTTCTCCTTCTCTTTCTGACAGGTCATTTTTATGTGCATTGTTTTTCCCACTCTGAGCCCCTGCCTGCCCCCCATCATCAAATTATTTTCTAGATGTGTCCATCCCCCTGACTTTGTTTAATTCAACATTCTTCAAGGTACAGCAGAGAGAAGAAGCAGACTTGAAGAACTTAATGTGATGGATTAAATATATCCTGATGATCTGATGTGAACATTCAGAGGAAGAGGAAAGACCGACCGTGGAGGAGAGAGGAGTAAACTTGCTGCTGATTTTCAGCCCGGTTGACCGTCTGCTCTGTAGACAAACCTTTTCTCACTGAAGAAAGAAGCATAAGTAGTTACATGGGGTTTTATTGAAAGATGTTGAGCTGCTGTTACAGTTAATGGCCTCATAGTTCATTTGCGTATCTGAAAAATGTAATATTAGATGAAAAAAGCTTCACCTTTAGACCTTCTGTAGCAACACAGAGAAATCAAGGAAACAATCAATATGATTCCACCAACTAGTCCAACGATCATCAGCACAGGAAATGAAGAGCTTTCAGGTCTGGACACAGCTGTTGAAGACCATGATGGACAGATGTTAATACATTTTACTAGATTATTTCAACTGAAACAGATAATGTATTGAAGTGACATCAATCAGTCGTTAATAGACTTTTACACAACACATTACAACTAGGGGTGCAAGGATACAAAAACTTCACGGTTCGGTTCGATAGTGTAGTGTCTAGGTTCAACATATTTTTCGATTTAAAAAAAATAAATTTTTATGCCTTTTTTAAAAACGCTCTTTAGTCCACAACAGCTTACCGGTCATACCTAATATGAAAACTAAAGTAGTTACAAACTGCAGATCTGAATGTAGCCGAACACAGATCCACTGGGTTTTCAACACAGAGCTCATTGTCAGAGCACAAGTTGATAAAATACACTACTCACAGAAAGTTAGGGATATTCAACTTTCAGTTTTTGGGGAACAGCATGATGTGCAATAGATATTTAATCAGTGAACAATGTACATGTGCATTGAAAAGTTTAGAGAAAGTCTAATTCCGTTCACCTGGAAAGGTTGTAGAGGATTTTAGGTTCATTCTGACATCATTAAAAAACCCAAATATCCCTAATTTTTTGTGAGTAGTGTAAATCAAAAACACTGTATTTTTCAATATTCCATATAAATGAATGAATGACTGTTTTATTTCGGTTACACTGTATGGTACACAAACAACTTAAGTTCTTGTGCATTCAACTAACAAAATAATTTTTCCATGCATACTTGCACCGACACATTTAAAAAAATAAAAAAAAAAAAATCAAGCTGTAACCGAAAAAGGAATTGGCTGAAGCCAAGGCTTATTTTTAGCCTATACAGTAGTGCTCACAGTTTGATGCACACCCGTATGGTTCGGTTTAATGTGAATACATATTGTTGCACCCCCAATACAACACATCAATACTGTAAACAGAACAGCCTACAGAACGATGTTGGCTAATCACAACAATTCACATAGAAATGAACTCTCACCTCTGACTGACATCCAGCTCTGTTCTGACATCTTTCCTGAAAGTTGACACTTGTAGAAACCTTCGTCTGACTGTGACACTGCAGAGATGTTCAGCTCCTCTCTGACATCATGTTGGAGAAGTGTGTCATTGTGATAGAAAGAAACGTTGGAAAGTGTGTTTTGTCCTCTCAGTCTGCAGCTCAGAATGACAGAAGCTCCCTCAGTCACAGGATGGACGGGACTCACCAGGATGATACCATCATTACCATCACCTGTAAAACAGTCAGAGGATAATAAGCTCAGTCAGAGATCAGCTGATGCAGAGATTCAGAAAAAGCTGACTTTTAGAGAAATTGAGCAAATTAACATTTTATTATACGTCACATTGAAGTAAACATTCTTTTAAATTGCCCCTATGAATGAATGTGAGTTTGAATGGTTGTCTGTCTCTCTGTGTTGGCCCTGCGACAGACTGGCGACCTGTCCAGGGTGTACCCCGCCTCTCGCCTGATAATAGCTGGGACAGGCTCCAGCAATCCCCGCGACCCTGAACTGGATAAGCGGTACAGAAAATGACTGACTGACTGGCTACTAGTGCTAATTTACCATTTTTACAACTGAAAACTTATTCATAAATAAACATTCCTGTGCTTAAATTAACATGTCTCACCACCTTTTACTAAGTAAAAACTTTTGACAGTCTCATAAATCATTGGCTGTTTTTACAGTGTGTTGTCATGTTGAAGCATCGCTATGCTGCGTATTTGATGCACTGTACCAGAGTTAGCCATACGCAGCCAATTTATATATGTAGTTCCCAGCACAATAATGAAATCATCCAAATAACATCCAATTTACAACTTGCTTGCTGCACTATATCAAGCGACCAACAGAAAAAACTCATTTTACTAGAATGTTCTGATAAAACAACATTTGACATTTACGATAAAAAACACATGCATCATTACATACGTGCTACAGTGACATTGACTGTGTTGCTGAACTCTCCTGATCCAGACTCACACCAGTACACTCCACTGTGGTAGTGGTCCTTGTTTATGTTACACGCGGATCCAGTCATGCTCCCCCAGTAGGAGCAGCCTGACAGCTCATCTGTTCCTGGAAACCTCCTGATTCTCCACTCAGTAGAGTTTCCTCCACAATTCAGTGAAACAGAGTCAGATGTGAAGTGTTGAACTCTGTCAGGATTCACTGTGAGAGACGCTGCAGGATGAAAATCTGGAAAAACAAACATGCAACGAGATTAGGCAAGGCAAGTTTATTTGTATAGCACATTTCATGTACAACAATACAAAGTGCTTTACATAAAACAATATAAGCAATAGGGGGGGGGGGGGGGGGGGGGGAATAAAAAATTAGAAGCATGATTCAAAATTAAAAACATTTAAGATTAAAAAGAGAGAATATAGAGATGTGCAGATTTGAACTTTTGGATAAAATCTACGTAAATGCAGCTGAGAACAGGTGGGCCTCTAACCTGGATTTAAATAAACTAACTAAGTGTTTCAGCTGATCTGAGACTTATAGTAAAACAGAGAAACAGTGCTCTGTGGCACTGACACTAGCTGCCCTGCTGGTGGCCAAGGGAAGCTCTTTCTATCATAAAGGTAAATTGTATCTAGCAGTGATTTCAACCTGTTACATTGGTTTTGAAAGGAAAAACTCTGGGACAGCACCCCACTGAGGGGTCAGTCAATGACAGGAGTTCCCTGCAAGCTGTCAGTCTCTGAGCTCTTGGCCCCATCATGGTGCTTCTCTTGGTATTATATGCTTTCACTGGACCACATTTTGAGCCTCTGTGACAGATGGACTTAATGGTGGCAATTCATAAAAAAAGCAGCATTGTTACTGGTGCTTGTCTCAGATCAGCATGTGTGTAAGATCCATGCGCTCTCAGTCCATCCAGCATGTACAAAGTTCGGGTGAAAGGGTAAGCTTGTTCCCCAACCCTGCTTTTATATCTAAAGTGTTGGGGTCATGTTCTCCGGTTGACTTGTAGTACTCAAATTTCCTGCCCTTCCTGTCTGAGGAGAAGCGGTGGCTACATGCACTTTGCCCGTTGCAAATTTTGTGTGTCTATATATAGAACTAAAACCTTCAGGGGAAAATGTCCAACTCTTTCTGTCCTGGACAAAGACTCACTTGGGGAAGCCTGTGTCAAAACAGTCAATGGATTGTTGCGGAAATTCCTTTGGCATTCAGCTTTAAAGGGGAAGTTCAGACGTTTTGACAAAGGGCCTCATTTACAAGTGAGCCAGGGTGCTACTTATCTCTGAAGAGAGTTTCAACATATTTTATCCCATTATTCTAGTTCCAGGACATTGCCGATGCTAATGCTAGTGTGAGTCAATAGGAATCTGCTAGCCTGTCATTAAAACCAATCTTAACCACTCTACAGAACATCTGAGGCAAATCAGCAAGCCTCTGTGTAAATGCCGTGTTCAACTAGTAAACTCGTGTGTTAAACAAGTAATACTAGCCTTGTACGAAAAATTTTGCATTACATATTGAGGAACTAGTTTCTTACCAGCTTACCTTACTTCCGGGTGGTAGTGTTACTACCTTTGTCAGTGTATTCCGGTTCAAAGAGATATGGTGACAGTTTGATGAAACTGTCACGATTCAAAATAGTCTTCAAATCCGACATATCCTCATGCCTTTCAGATGTGGCCATAGTTTTGACGTATATTTGTGTAATAAAATTCCTTCATGAGCGTAGCAGCAGATGATATCACTCCGCTGCCAAATACAGGAAGTAAAACTTTGTAAAGTGTCTCAGCGGCAACAATCAAATTGCAATGAAATGCAAGATTCGTTTTATTTATAACATTATTCTATAAACACAGCATTTACACAGATAGTCTTAAGTTATGAATGATTTTCTTCGGATGTTCTGTGGAGTGGATAAGATTGTTATTAACGGCAGGCTAGCAGATTCCTATTGACTTACCCTAGCATCTCTCTCCCTTAGCATCAACGACCCTCTGAAACTAGAATAATGGAATGAAATATGTTGAAACTGCCTCCAGTGATAAGTTGTATCCTGGCTCACTCGAAAATGAGGCCCTATGTCAAAAATCCTGAACTTCCCCTTTATCCTGAACTTCCCCTTTAATGGGCTGCAGCCGCCAGAGCTGCCATGCATCATGGGCCCTGTTTAAGGGAGTGTCTGTTAATGAGATCTTCAGGTCACTTGTGAAACCCCAGTTCTGTGCAGCATAGTGACTATCTAACCAGATTACCCTCCATGCACTTTTGATGCAAAGAAGAGGTGAGCATCTTTCAATAAGCTGCCTGTGCAGTGGCAGTCCTTTATCAAGAGGGAGGGTCTGTATTTCCGCTGCACTGGCAGGCATATCCCCAGCCAATCCCGGCTGGAAGAGTGTAATGGGAGGTCCTGATGAGGTCATGCCTAAATTATTCCAATAGTGAGACAATGACTCATGCTACTCAAGAGTACCGGGGTTTTGCAAGTAAAGTTCTGATGTTCAGAATCAAAATGAAAACATAACTTGTACTGACTGAGAGGACAGAAACAAACTGACCTGCAGACCAGACAAACTTTGGTTCACTGTAATCAGAGTAAAACTCTGGGTCTCCTCTCCCAGCTCTACACACATATCCTGCTGTGTGTGTTTGTCCATGAATGATGTAGGAATCATGTTCAGTCCCAGTGGTGATACCAGGCAGCAGCTCATAGCTGTAGTTCTTGTTTAACAGATGAGGAACAGCTTTATACCAGTAGAAGCTCCATCCTGCAGATGGATGTTCAACCTCACATCTCAGAGTTACTGAGGATCCAGGACTCAGCCATGATGGAGACACAGAGAGGACAGACCGGGGTTTATCTGTTGAAGAGAGATTTTATATGAATGAAAACATGTTGGTCCTTGCTTGTTTGCCTTTGTTTAGATAAATGCCCATTTCCCTCAATCTGTAACACTGTAGCACTAAAATGAGAAAGGAAGATAGGTTAGTTTAAATTCCTTTCATAATTTTTTCTTGTATGTTTGGCAACATATCAACAAGTAAACCTATAATACATCATATGATCATAATCTTTTACATGTTATTTTTATAGGGGGTCATCTAAACTACTATCCCTGACAGCAATAGAAGATTTTATAAATGGCATTTAAAAAAAAAAAACAGCAGCAGAGAAAATGAAAAGCTTTCAGGTCTGGACACAGCAACTACCATACCATAACAGACCAACAGTAATACATTAGATTATTTAAAATGAAATACTGTATAATCTTTTTAAAAAAAAGTAGGTGACATCAATCATTAGTTAATAGAAATTTACAAATGCAGATCACTGTTTCAGTATCATGATTATTTTCAGACTTAAGTACACACATTACAACAGATTAATACTGTACACAGAATACAGAATATCAGCTTATCAAAACAAATCATGTGGAAATGAACTCTCACGTGTAATAGACATCCAGCTCTGTTTTGATGTCGTTCCTGAATGTCGACATTTGTAGAAACCTTCGTCTGACTGTGACACTGCAGAGATGTTCAGCTCCTCTCTGCCATCATTTTGGAGAAGTTTGTCATTGTGATAGAAAGAAACGTTGGAAAGTTTTTGTCCTCTTTGTTTGCAGCTCAGACTGACAGAAGCTCCTTCAATCACAGGTTGAACAGGGCTCACCAGGAGGATTTCACCACTTTCATCCTCCCTATCTGTCAAAAAAAGTCAGAGAAAAGTAAGTTCAGTCAGAGATCAGCTTGTGCAGAAATTCAGAAAAGGTTGACATAGAGACTAATTGTGCAAAATAGCATTTTATTAGTAATAATAAAGATCTAATCTTGTGTAGTGAAAAAAGTAGATGTGTCTCACAACATTTTATCAAATATAAATTTTCTATGGTCTCATAAATTATACAGAAGCTTTTTATGCTTGTGACGAAGCCGTATCGTCACTAACAGCCGCCACTTACAGCCACTTTGCATGCTCACACACACACACACACATACATGCCTGCGCAGTTGTACTCGCAAGGACCAGCGTACTCGCGCAAAAGTCCGACAGTCACCTTACAACAGTCAAACACAAACATAAACTCCTGGTCTGGTTACCTTCTGTTGTGTTAAGGGTGCACACTTAACATTTCAGTTGGGCTTACTGTGTGTGTGTGCTGGGATGACTCACCATCTCCCCTTTGTTAGTGCCATTGCTGGGTTTAAACTCGAGGCAACGCCCAGTCAGCTGTATTTGGAAGTGATGATACTCTGATAATACTGGTTTATATGGGGAAATCAGAGGTAATTGAGCCTGAGGGAAGGGGCTTAAGCTATTTAAGGAGGCCTGTTGGGATGAGAGCGGCCGTTTTGTTGCATTGTTGGCAATTAGAGGGAGGTTCTGTCCCAGAGGACTCAGGTTGTACCAACAGACAAATGCCTTATCATTCTTTGTGATGAGTTTGTCTTTGATTTGTGAATATGTACAATATGTCCTGCCATGACAATTTCTGCACGTCTGCACTGTTGAACACGAGGTGGAAGTAACGGGCACAATAAACCTCCGACACCTGTAACCCGGCTCTTCCTGGATTACTATCGAACCGAGAACCCACGTCACAATGCTGTACTAAGTGACTTAAACCAAACTCTCATCATAATGAGGACAAATCAGTGACTTTTCTCTCCAAAAACTGTTACTGTGGAAGTTTTTGCTGTGGTGATGATGCGTTTAGTTGTAGTCACAGATTAGGAGTCAGAGTATGACCCGTTAGATCAAGACTGAATGGCTACATCATCATTCTTCTTAAGTCTATACAGTATTTTTGATAAAAATCTGAAATCTATTAATTTTATGATGCAAGTCATTATCTAAATGATCCTCTTGATATGATCATCTTAAGGAACAGCACTTTGACTAATCACATATTTGGATATTTATCAAGAAGAATTAATTTTAATGGTACAACAGTTTTGCAAAGAGATGAAGTGAATGAAATAAAACCTACAGTCAAGAATGTGATGATGCACTGTAGTAATGGAAAAGTGTAAATCTCTCAGAGCTTATTATTAATCTTTGTTTAGAATTTAATTAAATTTTGCAGTAATGATCTCAAGACTGTAAAGTGAGGTCTTCTACAACACTTAAAAAATCCTATAATTGTTGTATATGACATGATAAAGTACTGTAAATTACATGAAATACTTGAGACACATGGAGAAGAGGAGAAACAAAAAATGGATGTTTACATACATGAAACAGTGATGTTGACTCCGTTGCTCAACTCTCCTGATCCAGACTCACACCAGAATACTCCAGTGTGGTACAAGTAAATTTTACATGTGGATTTATACATGTTCCCCCAGAGATGAGCAGGAGAACAGGTGGCCTGTTCCTGTAAATAACATCACTCTCCACTCAGCAGAGTTTCCTCCACAGTTCAGAGAGGCCAAACTAGATTTCATGTATTGAACTCTGTCAGGATTCACTGTGAGAGACGCTGCTGGATGAAAATCTGAAAAACAAACATGTAATGAGATTACAATGAAACGCAGACAAATATTACAAACACCTTACTGTAAATGTCCCTTTGGTTTATATTTCATTTAGTCCTGAAGATCAGATCAGCTTTCATTTAAAGCCATTCAAACTGGGATTTTCTATTATTCCTTTGCTCCTTCAGATCAGTTTTCTTTCGCATCTGTGTTGACTCAGTTCTGACCACAGACCGCATCTGTGAACACATCACTAATCATCATGTCACTACTCCTGCACTCTTGGCTAGTAGGGTAATACTAATTGAAAATGAAAGGGGAAAAATATTAATTAAGCTAATATAGTCAACTATAGCGGAAAAGTTGACATTTTCAAATTGAAAATTGTTCTTTAGGTTTTCAGTAACAGCTTTTACCGTATTGAAAACTTATTCACTAAGATGAAAGAAACAAACTGACCTGCAGACCAGACGAACAAGTGCTCACTGTAATCAGTGTAAAACACTGGGTCTCCTCTTCCAGCTCTACACACATATCCTGTTGTGTGAGTTTGTCCATGAACGATGTAGGAATCATGTTCAGTCCCAGCAGTGCTATTAGGCAGCAGCTCATAGATGTAAGAGACATACATCTGTGACAGATCAGGAACAGCTTTATACCAGTAGAACCTCCATCCTGCTGATGGATGTTCAACCTCACATCTCAGAGTCACTGAGGATCCGGGACTCAGCCATGATGGAGACACAGAGAACACAGGCCGGAGTTCATCTGTTGGAGAGATGAGTTTATGAAAAAAATGCTGGGCCTCATCTACTCTCTTAACATTTGTAACTATCGTTTTGTACTAATATGAGAACAAATTAATCTCTCAAGAAAAAAAGTTAAGATTTCAAGTTTTTATAGATCGCTGTCTGTCAGAAATAGGGGGACAGCATGGGTACATTTCTGCCCCTCAGGGTACAATGAATTTATGTACCCTGTAAGGGTCATAAGTGGACCTCAAGGTACCTATATGTACCCTTTAAGGGAGCCTGAATTCTATATTCATGTTCCAAGCACAAAGTACCCACTTTTAGGGGTACAGCAGTACCTTAAGGATACCACACCAGTGACAAGCCATTGTACTCCGAAAGATACAATTTGGTACTTTTTTTTTTTAGTGTAATTGTTATTTATTTGAATTCAGTTATGGTCCACCATTTTGTTTCTGAAAAAGTAATCCATAGGTTTCACCCACATTCCTAAAGCCTGGTTCACTTTGTATATGTTTGATTGGACACAGTTCATACATCTCAAATCGAGAAATCCATCTCTTTCTCCATCTCTGCTGGAGTGCCCTGAGGTTCTGTATTGGGCCCTGCCCCCTCTTTTATTATCTACATCCTCCCTCTTGGCTACATCCTGTGCAAGTATAACATTAAACTCCATTGCTATGTGGATGACACCTGGCTCTACCTCTCTGCCATAATCCTCACTCCCACCAACCTCCCTTACCCCCTGCCTCCAAGAAGTCCTTTCGTGGTTTTCATCCAACTTTCTCAAACAGAAGCAACAAGTCCTCCAAAGTCAGACGTACTAGGGTCGTTTTAAAGGCAGGGTGGATTATGTTTTCCAGGAGCATTTTTTTACTATATTGCTTAATGTGTTCTTCACATTGCAGCCAATCAATTAAATGTTCTGACACAAAAATTAAAAAATTTAATCATCTGTGGAACGTACAACACTGGAAAAACCCCTTCCAATGAAATAAATTTCATTGGAAGGGGTTTCAAACGGCCCGTACTGATTGATGGAATGATTCTTACGTCCATCAAACTTGACCGCTGTCTGTTGTGCACCCGTCCTTTCACGCGCATGCATGCGCTCGCTACTCGCCGTAAGCATGTCAGTGCAGATGAACCGAGACAACATGGCTGCTCGCTGCTCTTAACTATGCAGCTGTTTGCTCTTAAAAAGAAAACTGACAGAATAACACGAACTGCCGGGAACACAACCACCCCCTCCACCCCCCCCCACGGCGGGGTCTACCACCCCCCTGTTTGCCCATTATATACATGCATTTTTGTGAACATAAATAAACAGAACTCATATGGGAGTAGTAAATTACACTCTGACAGAACTTTTTTCAGTTTGAACTTTTACAGTAACTACATGAAAGTTTGTTGCTCTGCTCTGAAGCAAACTGAAGAAACATCAAATAAAATCCTGATTCCCTCCTCCTCTAATCTTGTCATATTTCTTGGTGACCCTGCAGATTGATTTGCTACAGTTTCTAAATATTACCTTTAGTATTTGCACCTGAATAAACTAATTAAATAAAAACTGGTTCATCCATATGGACTTGGTGTACTTTTTGTCCTATCTTAATTGATTTTCACAATTCATCTACTGGTTGTGGGTGTAACCTCATTTTCCTCAACAATGATTGTAATGCTTTACTGACATACAGAAAAAAGTGTTAGATCACACTGTCAGAATGCAAAGTAATACACGAGAGGAATATGTATGCTAAATTTCAATGATAATATAATATCCAGAAAGATATCGCTTCTTACCTTTAGCATTAACATCAGGTGTATGGAGCACTGCAAAATAGATTAAAACATCATTACATTTACAGAGCTGATGATAAACTGTGGAGTTTTAGCTAATTAAAGAGGAGAACATAAAACCAAGAACATAAGAGATACTATTTCTACAAGAACCTAAACAGTGCAAATATACCAAAGCAGAACTGCTAGTGATGTGTCATACATGAATGAGCCGTCTCTAATGGTGCATTCAGACCCAGTGGCGGAGCCAGAAATTTTTCACTGGGTGGCCAGGAAGAGACCATTACTCACATCGGGGTGGCCATAAGTAGATACCTCAGAGAAAATGTATATATATATATATATATATATATATATATATATATATATATATATATATATATATATATACATTCAACTGTATGGGGTAGCTAGTGTGTGAAATAAGAAGGAAAAGTTGTTTGGAAGCAGTTTTGGACCTGCCCTGTGAAGCAGCTTTCTTTCTCCAATTGCAATATCTCAGCGAGAACAGCTTAAAAGTGGGATTTTCAACTTCTGCATGTCCGATCTTAAAGGTGCCATGACATCAGATTTCACTTTTCTGGGGTTTTGGGGATATAACATGATCTGTTGTGCACTGATGAGGCCATGTGAATGTCCAGAGTGAGTATCAAAGTTCCTGTTTATGGTCTCTCAGCTTTGTCTCTCTGCTCAGAAACGGTTGAATCAGACAGAAGCTTATCGTTCTACGTAGTCGTCCTATCATTCTACGTAATTTATTTGCTCCAATAAGAGTACACTATCAAGTAAACAGCCTACTAACGGTCTATGCACTGTCCGCTTCGCTCCCCCCCTCCCCTCCCTGTCTCCGATGGGAGTGTGACTGCTATAAGCAATCAGGTCTGGGTTAACAAACAAATGGATTTAAAAGAAAACTTCTGCAGCAACACTGAGGGAGGTGACCACAACCTTGTCATTACCTGTAACTTTATTTATTTTCTAAATGCTGTCTTGTCTGATAAACATAACTCACTGTCTGAAGTGCCAATGTTGCTAGCAGTTAGCCTTTAGCAAACTCCGACCGCTAGGACAGCTTGACCTAGTTTCTCTAAATAAGGTTATAGCCAAATAAGGTGTAGCCAATCAAAATGAAGTCAACGTGGTTTCCGGGTAAAGCTCCAAATCATAACCACACCCAACTGTTTTACTGAGGAAGTGAGGTCTGGCGTTTCAAAACAATTAGTCTACTTGTAAATTAAAACACCCCAGAAGACCATTTCAAGCACTAGAAATTTAAAAACTTAGAAACTTAGAAAAGTCAATATGCATTACATGGGCCCTTTAAACAAATCATTGTCATTGTGAGCTCGGGCACATGGGGAAACAGCTTGCCAGAGATCTAACCCTTTTGAAGACACGAGTGTCATAACACAGATGGTTATAGAGCTGGGAAGCCAGGTTATAAAACAATAGAACACCCGGGGCGGGCGAAAGAGCACCGGCCACCCGCCGAGCCACACCCACCAAACACACACACCCACCCCCCGACACCTCCAGGGCGCTTTCAGATCTGTGTGTTTTCAGCCGCACAAAAGCGCGCACACCACAACCCAACGAGCCGCCAGCACACTCTTAACTTTACACCCACCTTTCATTCCAGCCAGGAAGGGACAACGACCATTCGCCGCAGGGCGAACTATAAAACCTTTGCCGCAGCAACATCTGTAGCCTGAGCAGCCAGCTACGGGCGATGCAGCTAACACACAGCATCAGCGCTCCTTCTTGCAGCCCCAGTTTTCCACTAACGGGACACCCATTTTCAGCTTTTTTTAGGCGCCACCCCAATTCCTTTCTTACTTCCTGTGGCCGAATGCCAGACAAGCCTTATGCTGCAGCTTGCTCTCTCCAACAACACCCACATTCTACGTAGTCTATCATTCTACGTAATTTAATTCTCCAATAAACACACTATCAAGTAAACAGCGCCCCCCTCTCTCTCCTAACGTTTATGCACCGTCCGCTCCCCCCTCCCCTCCCTTCTATTCACTCTTATGAGCTAGAGACTCTCTCAGCAGCTGTTCAAACAATGAAAGCAAACTTCTCAGCAACCTAGCGCCACAACCTTTCATTACCTAAGTATTTATTTTCTAAACGTCTTTCTAACGACCTATCTAACTCCTTTTCTAGCAGTTAGCCTTTAGCAACCCCCGCACTACCTAATCTCCAAATAAGTCATAGCAAAAAGGTGTACCAATCAAAAAGTCAACGTGGTCTCCGGAAAGCTCCATATCATCACCACTCAACTTATTACTAAAGTGAGGCTGGCGTTTCAAAACATCCCGCTAATGCTTTTTTTCTTTAGATTTACATAAAAGAATCCAACAACAAACAGTTTTTAACTTTATGTCATCCCCTTACACCAGTAAACGCTAGCTGCTAATCTAGCTCTGTGCCGGTGGCCCCATCGCACAAACAAACGTTTTACTAAAGTTCGCCCTCACCCGCACGTCGCCCCTTTTATCCAGTACACTTCGGTCTAAAAACTTAAGTTGTTTAGTTTATCCATTTAAACAGTAAACACACGGCTGTCGAACATGCCCAGGAAGTGCCAAAACCACCCGGAAGCGAAACCCCATACTGAAGAAAAAGAAAAAAAAAACAGTAGGGGAATTTAAAGCTGTATCATGATTTGACTTTGTTTTTTCTGGATTTGCTTGGTGTGGTTTTGTGTTCAGTTGTTCAATTAAAGGTTTGGTTGAAATATTAAAGGCTAACTTCTAATAAAAATGCACCAAAGTAAGGTTCTTAATTTTTTTTTATAACAAATGCACACCAACAAGCTCTTCCTTAACTGCTAAAAACCAAAATAGACCTAAATAGAAGCTCTCGCCTGATAATAGCTGGGATAGGCTCCAACAAACCCCGCGACCCTGAACTGGACTAAGCAGTGGGGAAAATGAATGAATGGTGGCTGAATAGAAGCTCAAGGTGATATAAGTAAAGAACTGAAAGAGCCGACTCTTCAATAGAGCCGAGCCGAATCTTTTACATGAGCCGAACTTCCCATCACTATTTCCTGCAATCCACGGATAAAAAAAAAAAAACACCGTAATGTGATAATTTTCCTCTTTGAATGAAGAAACATCCCGCGTGTCTAGTCTAATTGATTTGATTAATAATTTCAGGGCTGAGCTGAGGTGAGATTCATCCGTTTCACCTTGGAGAACGCAGTCTCACTGCACCCAGGTGTCAAACCGTGTAGCCTTGTTTATTACTGCACCCCTACTGTAGTTATAACAAAACAAAACAAAACAAAAAACACCTCAAATGAGGCTACATTAATAAATCACTTCAATGCCCACGCCCCCCACTCCAGAATAAAAAAAGGTGAAAATGACAAAGCAAGTCCTCTTATTTAATCAACATATTTAACTCTAACAAGTTCATATCACCCCCCTCCAAAAAAATAGAATAAGATAAAATAAAATAAGGAGAGAGAGCGTGAAAAAAATCTGCTCTTTTCAAACTCTCAGATAAGCACACAAGTATCCGCACAGTCAGTCTGATGTACTTACAGAAGATGAAAATCCCCATCGCACAAAGTAAAGAGTGACTCATCATCACCCAGCCCTGCTTGATCCACTCCGCCGCAAATAATCAGAATCTGTTCTCTATTCACGTCAATAGTTAGCCTACTTGCATTTAAAAATTTCCAGGCGTCTTTTGAGTAAAGTCTGTCTTTGTTTCCTTTGACTCAGACTTCAGAGAGCCCCAGTACGTTTTTAATACTTGCAGTTGTTTTCGACTGGATCTTGTCCGCGGTCTGTCATGAATTATACGTTTCCTGTCCACTCCAACAACTTGGGTTGTTTCAACTGTGCAAACTAAGCCGCATGAAGTACTTTGTACTATCCTAAAACAAATACAGAGTAAAACCTCTGTTTGCACTTATTTGAATCTCGCAGAAAGATATTTTTGAATGCACAAAGTCAAACGTGTGTCCTCTAAACTCCAAACAAGGCAGGCATATTCCTCTGCGATGGTCAGGTCGACAGCTGATTGGATGAAAGTCGGATTCGAGCCGAGAGGGACCGACTCTAGTCGAGAGAAACCGATGTCAGTTCTTCTTCTTCTCTTGGGTTTATTGGCAGTTTGCTACCCATTTCAGGGAGCATTACCGCTACCTACTGAGCCGAATCCGGGACGAGAGATTAGGCAGTTACAGGCTACATTTCCGGAAAGAGAGAGAGAGAAAAAAAAATTGTATTACCTATACACTTTGTATACACATGTATACATATTCATATACATAGCCTATACACACACACACACATGAGCACACAATTAACTCAAATCCTTCCCATTCCACCTGTGTTCTGAAGGAACACAAATAAACTCTGCAGGACCCCCCCCCCCCCCACTTCAGAGATTTCCCAAATGTAAATACAACTTTACCCCTTTCCACCACTGCCTTCAGCACTCTTTTCTCCTCCCCATATCTCCCACACTCCAGCATGCTGCCCCCCCCCACACTGTTCACATTTCCCATCTGCCTGCCAATTTTGTGTAATGTCCCATTTAATCCTGTAAGTCCAATCCTCAGCCACGTCCACACCACCTCCCCCTCGGGTTCCTCCCAAGCCTCCTTCCCTCCCCAACCTGTCTCCGTATTGCATACAAGTGTCTTCCTGTATCTCGGAGCTCCCAACACTCCTGCCACCGCTGGTGTATATGTGTTCTTATGAGTGCTTTCCCTTCAGCCTTGCCTAATCGAACTTCAACATCCACCACTTGAGATCGTAATGATTGCTTGGCTAAAATGTCAACATCCTCATTCCCTTCCATTCCAACATGTGCAGGGACCCAGACAAAACTCTCACACCCCGCCCACTCCTCTGAATGTTACACAGGATACTATGAATCTCAAAGATCAGCTCTTGCTTGCAAGACTTCAATGTTTGAATACTTGTGAGGGCCGCCCAGCTATCGGATGCAATCACCGCTTTATCAATCCCATTTCCTACTATCCACTGCAGAGCTACTCTTATCGCTATTAATTCAACAGCGTATACTGATAAGTGATCAGTACACCTTTTCTTCATATTAACCTTATCCCAAGGAACACAGAAACCGATGTCATAATGAATTGAATTAGATTAAATGAGAAATGATATGAAAAATACTTTATGTATCCCAGAGGGAAATTACAATGTAGTAGTAGGATTTTCCTTGTTATTCTCAATAATAAAAGACATTAAAAATTAGCCTAATAATTAGATGGTTAAAGCCTTGTTGTGGAGGCTGCCGGACTGATCTTTCTGACAAAGTCTCACACTGAACTCACTGTTGTTTCTTCACTAGACTATATGTTGTGCAGAAAGTGTACACAGTGATGCAGGAGGAGGTAAGGAAGGATGCTGTCAGTTGTCCCTCTATTTAAAAAAAAAAAAAACTCTAATCCTCATCCTGAGAACTTGTTTAAATGGATCAATTGAGCTGTCTGAAATGTTTGTGTAAGTTAAAACACCCAAAACACTTTAGCCTCTTTTTTGAAGTTCACAGATGTCTTTTTAGGCAACCTACCTCTCAAGATCTCACATATTCTTCAGCAGTAAAAATATTTGTTTATGACAGCTTATTTATTTGCTTCATCACCTTCAAATCTCAGGAAGAGTTACTCACTGGCTGCATATAAACTTCCTTTAATTTTGTAATTTAATATGAGGTTAGAAAGTTTAAAACCCTCCTGTTACTCAACCCCTTTCAAATGAAGAGTTCAATAACTTTATGTATAAGAGTATTAATTGTGTATTCAGAGCATCTTTTATTTATACTTACTAAATCTGAAAATTGGTTATTTTAGATGTACATCAAGTTAAATGTCCAGTAATCCTGGTCATGGTAGTCCTAGTCCTCAGACCACAAACCAAACCAATAGAGAAAAATAAAAATAAAAACTAGGGCTGTCAGTTTAACACATTAATTAATTAATTACACTGCAAATTAATGCATTAAAAATAATCAGATTAATTCAGATTGCCAATTCAATGCACAAGCATTTTAAATTTGGCCCATCATGAGGGAAGAAATTGAAAATAAGCAAACAAGAAACAAAATGAAGTAAACCCTAACTACCTAACTTCATCCATAAGGGATTTGGTCTCTGAAACTAATTAACTGGATCCTTTTAGCTGTTTTGACATTTTTAATAATCACTCATTAAATTTGAACTTACTGTTTATTAACCTCTATCATTTTAGTTCCTGGATTAATTACAGCAATGAGGAAATAGGAATACACAAGATAAACATCCATCACATGTTTGTGCTTAACTCAAATAATTATTACTGGAAACTTGTCACTGTCACTGGAGCTTATCCCAGCTGCTGTCTGGTCAGCGGCAGGGTCTATCCTGGACAGGTCTGGCCAAAATTCAGTGACTGTTATTAACCTAGTTAAGGTTACTATCAACAGCAGGTGTGTGAACGCAGTTATAAAAGCAGAGGTTTCAACAATTTGTGGATCCGAAGTGTTCAGGTGTGTCAACACAATGCCAAGGAGGAAAGACATCAGCAGTGATTTCACAGAAGCAACTGTTGCTGTCCATCAGTCTCAGAAGTGTTAAAGGATTTTCACAAAAACAAACGGTCATAACTCATAAATATACACACTTGGTCTCATAGTTTAGCAGTTTACAAACTGTAAAAAGCTTTTGAAAAGCACACTTTTTTTTTTTAGCAATCATAAAAGCAACAAATGGTCAGTCGACCAGTTGACCAATGAGAAAACATGTCAACACCAGCTATCATCAATTCTTTGAGCTACCTGTTCACCTGAATCACAGCTCATTCTGTATTGGGGGAGACGGTGTTTTAAACAGAGCAGTGCACTGTTTACAACAAAAAACAACAACTAAAACAAACACAAAAGACAACAGGGAAACAGAAATTTGGATCGAGAATTAATTTTTTTTTGTTGTATTTTTTAATCCCCGAAAAGAAAACTGATGTTTTTAGGGCAGAAAAAAAAGTGCAGTAATAAAGAAAATAACTGGGTGAAGTTACAACAAATGTCACAATCGTTTCTGTTTCTTCATCCTCTTGGAAATATCAGATTGTGACATTTGAACACATCTGTGAATTTGAGGTGTTGCACACGTAGAAACATTGATCAGTTTCTGTATTCAAACAGGACAAAATAAAGCGAACAGCAAAAAGTGATGTGAAAAAGCAAAGTTATAAAGTATGATAAAATAAAGAAATTCAATAAAGATAAACCGACTTAATCAATTAAACATCGTGAATCATGATTGCAGCTGTCTGTGCTCATTAAGTGCATATAAAATGATACACATTGGAAAATATTGAATGCAGGACAAAAACATTAAAATGAACGAATAACAAAGTAAGATGTCTGTCCTTTCTCTACATGTAATCCAAAAAATTTCACCAGTTCTCATCTTCAGTGATCTGAGTCATGAGTCATATGAGAAGAAATAATTGTTTCAATAATTAACATTTGTAAGAAAAGAAAACACTCATCCACTGTTTAAGAACACATCCAAAATCTTAGTTAAAGAGACATTTTTTATGATAAGTTTAGAGGGGGTTGAAAGAGTGAAATATGGAAGATTATGTAGAGTTCAGGGTAAAAAAAAAAAAAAAAAAAAAAAAGATCAAGGATTCTCATCCTTTATCATGAAGGGGTCCCAATTACATTTTTTGTAATTACAATTACATGGTGCAAGGCCCATTACATTTTAACTCATTATTAACTAATGAGTTAAAATGATCTGATCTTACTTTTGGTTTAATATTCATTTAAAAACTAAACCAAATCAATTGCGGATAACAGATTAGTTGTAAAATATGATATGATGAATATATATCATGAAAACATTAAAAAAAATATTATGCCCAAAAATTTCATTGAACATTTTATCTATTTATACAACTTTTCTTGGAATGTTTTAAGAGCTGCTAAACATAGACATTTTCTGCATGAGTAGGTCATTTTGTTTTTTTCTTTTTTGCTCCTTCTTAAAAATCTCACTTTCATTATTCAGTTTAAAATACTTCATCATAACTTTTGCTAGCAGCTAGCTGATTGTCTTCTGCTTATTGGAGTTTGTTGAACTCTGACACATTACCACCACCAGGTGGGGGGAAGCAACATGGCAACTAGGGATGTAATGAAAACCGATAAAATGGTAAACCAGGATGAAATTCCCAACGAGTTGTAATACCATTTCAAATTTTAATTATTGCTCAAACCGTGGTTGATAACTGCACTTTGAAAAACTCAGAGTGATGCTGCTTATTGGCTGGAAAAGCACCCACATGGACAGTACTCTGGAGAGTTTTTCCCATTTAAAAAAAGACTAAGTAGACATCTAGACCCACTTTGGATATTTTTAAAGAATCCAGTGTGGTATTTCATTAATACCGCGATTATAATGATGTAGTAATCATTTTCTTCACGATAACCATGATATGAAATTTTCATATCGTTACATCCCTAACTGCAACTGATCTAGTCATGGACAACAGTAGGCCATCGCTTGTGTCATTAAAAGTACATTGTGCAACGAAAGGTTTTTTGATGACGCTTGAGGCCCAATGATTAAAAATCAGGTGGTCGTTGAAACCATTCCTCCCGAGTTGCCCGAAACTTTCTAGAAGAGCAATAATTTAGTGGCTGGACAGAGCGCTCTTCTGCTCCAAGAGTTGATACTTTGGACATACTGTATGTTTAAAATCCAACTGTTAAACGCATTACACCACCGAATTGATTCATCACAAACCGCACAGGAAAATGGTTTCCCTCAGGTGTGAATTCTCAAGTGTTGGTTTAAGCCGGACTTTAGAATAAACCTTTTTCCACATTCATCACAGCGAAACGGTCTGTCCCCTGCATGGATTCTCATGTGGTGGTACATGCCACTCTTGTGAGTAAATCTCTGTCCACACTGATCACACCTGAATGGTTTCTCTCCTGTGTGGATTCTCATGTGGTCGTTTAAGCTTGTCTTTCTACTAAATCCATGTCCACACTGATCACAACTGTATGGCCTGTCTCCTGTGTGGACTGTCATGTGTTTGTCTAAGCTATTCTTTCTACTAAATCTTATTCCACATTCATCACAGGGAAATGGTTTTTCTCCCGTGTGGATTCTCATGTGTCGGTCTAAGTGTGCCATTCGAATAAACTTATGTCCACATTCACCACAGTGGAATTGTTTTTCTCCTGTGTGGATTCTCATGTGCCTGTTTAAGTCTGCCTTTCGATAACATCTATGTCCACATTCATCACATGGAAATGGTCTGTCCCCTGTATGGATTCTCATGTGTTGGTTTAGGCTAGACTGTTGACTAAATCTGTGCCCACAAACCTTACAGGGATATGGTCTCTCTCCTGTGTGGATTCTCATGTGAATGTCTAAGCTTTCCTTATGACGAAATCTCTGTCCACATTCACCACAGCTGAATGTTTTTTCTCCTGTGTGGATTCTCATGTGGATGTTTAAGCCTTGCTTGCGACTAAATCTCTGTTCACATTCACCACAGCTGAATGGTTTTTCTCCCGTGTGGATTCTCATGTGTATGTCTAAGCCTTGCTTGCGACTAAATCTCTGTCCACATTCACGACAGCTAAATGGTTTTTCTCCCGTGTGGATTCTCATGTGTATCATGAGTTTTGTTTTCTGTCTATAGATTTTATCACAAACATCACATTTAACTGTGTTTTTCTTTGTTTGGACTCTTTTCTGCAAATTTACATTTTGTTTCACTTTAGAAGATTTCTCACTGTCCTTACAGCTGAGAGACGTTGTTGCTGAATGCTGTGTTAAGTGTCTCTGCAGAGATTTTTGATTGTGAAACTCTTCATTACATTCAAGGCAGCTGAAAGATATTTTGGCAGTGTTACACATCTCATTACTTTTTACATCGGACCCATACTCCCTGTTGTCATCCCAGCTTTTATCACTGTCTCCCATTTCAGGTCCAAAATGTGACAAATGTTTAATCTCAGAAGAGGTTGAAGCCTTTCTGTCACTGTTTGGTTGTATATAACTGTTTGGGTCAGAGCTGCTGGTTAGTTCTGGTCCTCCACATTTCTCCTCATCAGTTCCTGAGTTCATCCGTGTAGCTGGGTTGTTGGCTGGAGCCTCTACCTCTGTGTTGCCTTCAGTTTGAGTTTGATGAAGGTGGGCTGAATATGATGTAGAGTGAGGTTTTTTTTTTCATCATTTTTAGTCGTTAGAGGAGACGTCATCAATGGTGAACTGGTGACACCATCCCATCATCAACTGCTTTCCGTCTTCATTTGGCCACAGTTGCTCTGGTTGCTCTTTTATGCAGAAAGGCTCTGCATCCTGCTGATCCAGACTCCATTTACAGGGAACCTCCACTGTAATCACCAACAGCTGGTGCACATCTGCAGAGAACACTGGAATAAAAAACAAAGATATAGCTGGACATTAAGATCAGGCAGCAGAAAACTTCTCAACTCATTTCCTCAGAGCTTCTTCAAAGTTACCCCTTTAAATTGCCTTCATGCAAAATACCTTAAAGGAGTGATGACATAGCAGTTAAAAACTAGTTTATGTTGTTGGCATTACTGCATATGTAAATACTCCAAAGAAAAAAACTGCATTTTTTACAGCGGAGTATTGTTTTGAAACGCCAGACCTCACTTCCTCAGTAATACAGTTGGGTCCGGTGATGATATGGAGCTTTACCCGGAGACCACGTTGACTTCATTTTGATTGGCTACACCTTATTTGGCTATGACCTTATTTGGAGAATCTAGGTCAAGCTGCGATCGGAGTTTGCTAAAGGCTAACTGCTAGCAACAATCCAGACAGTGAGCTACGTTTATCAGACAAGACAGCATTTAGAAAATAAATAAACTTACAGGTAATGACAAGGTTGTGGCCCCCTCCCCCTCAGTGTTGCTGCAGAAGTTTTCTTTTAAATCCATTTGTTTGAAAATCCAGACCTGACTGCACAGAAGTTACTACTAGCTCCATACATAAAGCTGAATCAGACTGGGAGGGGGAGGGGGGGGGAGCGGACGGTGCATAGGCCGTTAGGAGAGAGAGAGAGGGGGGCGCTGTTTACTTGATAGTGTGCTCTTATTGGAGCAAATAAATTACATAGAATGATAGAACTACGTAGAATGATAGCCTGCTGTCTGATTCAACTGTTTCTGAGCAGAGAGACAAAGCTGACAGACCATAAACAGGAACTTTGATTCTCACTCTGGACATTCACATGGCCTCATCAGTGCACAACAGATCATATTATACCCCCAAAACCCCAGAAAAGTGAAATTTGATGTCATGGCACCTTTAATCACCAAGAACAGCAGTGCTGGATGAAATATGACAGTATGTTGCAGTGAAGACCTTGTAAAGAAGATAACCAATTAGGGATGCACCGATGCATCGGCTGGACATCGGTATCGGCCAATGTTTGCCTTGTTAACTGATATCAGCCATCGGCCAATAAAAATGACATTCGCCGATGGCAGTGGCCGATTATTATATAGCCTATATACATATATATAATGATTTACATGTGTCATCAACACTGTTCTTAAAGGTGCCATGACATCAAATTTCACTTTTCTGGGGTTTTGGGTGTATAATATGATCTGTTGTGCACTGATGAGTTCATGTGAATGTCCAGAGTGAGAATCAAAGTTCCTGTTTATGGTCTGTCAGCTTTGTCTCTCTGCTCAGAAACAGTTGAATCAGACAGCAGGCTATCATTCTACGTAGTTCTATCATTCTACGTAATTTAATTGCTCCAATAAGAGCACACTATCAAGTAAACAGCGCCCCCCCCCCCCCTCTCTCCTAACGGTTTATGCACGTCCGCTCCCCCTCCCCTCCCTGTCTGATTCAGCTGCGTGTATGAAGCTAGTAGGAACTTCTCTGCAGTCAGGTCTGGATTTTCAAACAAATGGATTTAAAAGAAAACTTCTGCAGCAACACTGAGGGAGGGGGCCACAACCTTGTCATTACCTGTAAGTTTATTTATTTTCTAAATGCTGTCTTGTCTGATAAACGTAGCTCACACTGTCTGAAGTGCCCATGTTGCTAGCAGTTAGCCTTTAGCAAACTCCGACCGACCGCAGCTTGACCTAGATTCTCCAAATAAGGTCATAGCCAAATAAGGTGTAGCCAATCAAAATGAAGTCAACGTGGTCTCCGGGTAAAGCTCCATATCATCACCGGACCCAACTGTATTACTGAGGAAGTGAGGTCTGGCGTTTCAAAACAATACTCCGCTGTAAAAAATGCCGTTTTTTTCTTTGGAGTATTTACATATGCAGTAATGCCAACAACATAAACTAGTTTTTAACTGCTATGTCATCACTCCTTTAAGAAAAACTCTTTATCCCCCTCTTTTTTGGGCGGGTGGGGGAGATACTGGTAGAAGGCATCCACGTCACTTTCCTCAGTAGAGGAACGAAGATGGCGGCGGTCGTGCGGCAATATTTTACCGTTTCAGAAAAAGATTGTTACACAGTTTGCAGTACATCCTCCACAAATATCTTTTATTGGGCCGTGACAATAATCTTCTCACTGAGTATGTTTTTGTTTATTAGGCTAAAACCACTCCATTTTGTTGGGCAATATACTGAAGCATTCTTTTTAGTGATTATCAGTCCCAGGTTTTTGAAAAGTTTTCAGAAAAGAGCTTGTTATAACTAATGTCAACCACAAAGTGGCATTAAAGGTTGTTTCTGTTTCATAAATTGGTCTGATTGAATTTGTGCTCATTCAAGGAAAGACTGATGAAGAGCTGAAAGACTTGTAAATTCCTGTGGCACAAAGGAAGTTATAAATAAAAATAGAAAACATCGGCCATCGGCCAAGTTGTTATGTTAAACATCGGTATCGGCCCAGACTTTCACAATCGGTGCATCCCTATAACCAATCAAATCTTATTTATAAAACACTTTAAAACAGCCATCACTGAACAAAGTGACTAGATAAGTTCATCACGGGGGGGGGGCACCATTTTCTCGTCAATGGTCTTTTAATCTGAAATTCTCAATTTATACAGTAAAACTTAATAATTCTCAGTGCCTAGGTAGCCACGGATGTCTTCTACTCATATATACCAGGCATTGCTACAAAATTATGGAGCAATTTGCTTTGACAGTATTTCAAACTTTTGGAAATGTAGCCATATTTCAGTTCAGATTAGTGCCCTGCACGGGCCTAATATCTGAGCCCGAGTCCGGCCCTGGCCCAAAGCAGTGGAGCCCCAGCCCAGCCTGGCCCGACAGATGTTCAAAGCTCTCGGGCCCGAACCCGACCCGAACCCAAATGAACTTCGACTTCTTTTTCTCCTTAAACCAGGCTGTCATTAAAACATTTTAATTGGGGATCTTGGAACCAAAACCAAGCAATTCTTCGTCTGTCAGGATGTCTTTTACTTAGATGTACCAGGCACTTCCGGAAATTATGGAGCAGTATTTTGTCATCATAGCACTAGGAAATCACAAATTCTTCTTATGCGCTTTCGAACATGTTATTTTGAAAACCGGATGTTCCAGTCCCGCCTGTTGCTGACCAGAGAAACGAAGGTCAGGCTGGCTTGACCGCAGTCCCAAAGAGCACTCTGAGGGAAACGTGGCAGCTATAACCACTAAATTCTTACAATATGACCATTTACCGATTAAACCAAACACATCACTCCAATGTATGTAAATTCTCACCTGCCTTCCCGACGAGGCTTCCCAAGAAAACAACTGTCTGATCCTTTTCCTGTCCCGTCCTCTCTCCCAGTCGCAAACAAGCTGGTTTCCGCATATGACGAAAACGAACAGTCGTCAGTATCCAAAATATGTTAGAGTCAACAACTGATTTAAAGTTTTACAAATTACCTAAGAATGAAGTGAAGCAGATCCTCGGGATGTCGTTGATCTCGAGACAATCTGCGCGACACTTTTCCTCGACCAGTCACCGCCTCGAAGTGGGCGGATCGATCCAAATGTTGACCATGTCGATGCTTAAAGCAACCCTTACCGATGTTGCATTCTTACACTATTTTTCTAACAGGGTAAAATCTTGATGAGGCAATGAACTCTAAATACAAGCAGACCCACCATTAATCAATTATTCCCCTAAAATCATCTCCGCCAATCCTTAAGTGGGGTGCACCTCAGGATTGTCCACGCCTCCTGTCAGCCTTTTTCTGCATTGGGAGGTGGAGGAATGAAGGGGTGTGTCTTAGGAGTGAGGCGGGCTGTTTATATTCAAAAATCTCTGTCTTTCTAAATCACGAAGCTTTAATTCAGCAGTGACGTCGAGTGATACTAGTGCGATGGCGATACTTAAATGTGCTTGCATACCTCAAGTTTTGGATCAGAAAATAAGGGAAATGTTTCCGGCACCCACCTTAGCCAAACTTCTGTGTCCCTTACATTTTGAGACAAGTGGACAAGAAATGTAAAATATCCACTTAGATCCGCTATAATTTGGCTGGTCCGTTTCTGATCACCTGTGCTTGTTCCTACATTACATGCTAAATTAGACAGATAGAAGCATATTTATTTGACATTTTTTCAGTTTATTTACATAGTATTTATTAATTTTGCATTAGCGTACTTGTCTGTAAAGCCTCTGTCAGACTTACTTTTGAAAGCGGTAATAGTGTGGACTTTGTCTTTTATATAATTTGTATTCAGACAAATGTTCCGCTGTGTAATAAAGCAGTACTTGGTTTCAAGAATTGTGAAAATTAAATAACTGTACAGCACTTTAAATTGCGCAATTCCAGCCTCCTGAGTCCATCCCTGTCTGATCATCCAGCCGTTAGGGTAGGCTACATGTGGCTTCATCCTGTACTGCTCAGCTGTAAGTCTAGAGCAGCCATTCCCAAACTTCAGAATACCAAGGCCCACTTTAAAATGCGAAAAATCTCTGCAGCCCCCCCAACCTTAAATCACAGCTGTGAGCAACACAAGACACGAGACTAAATTCCCAAACTTTTAATCAACACTGTGTTGTACATTCATTCAAAACAGAATAAATTCTTAAAGTTTTTTTTTTTACATTACAAGTGCAGTGTAGACTGAATAAAATCCCAAACTTTTCATTACATTCTGTTTTCATTTTTACACCCATGAGCCACCGCTCCATTTTTCTCACCACTACACAATGAAACATTACGCATTTGTTTATTGATAAGGATCACACTGCAACTTCTCTGTATTAAATGATTTAATATGCAAAGCCAAAGAAATCATGGTTCTTTACAGAGCCCCAGGTCATACCAGCACCCTGAACTAACCAAGAACAGTTCTGTGTGTCAGGGTGCAAGTCTGACAAAACTATTCTGCCTACCACGGGGTTTTATAGATATACAATGTCCAAAAAAGATCATGCAAATTGTGCACAGCACTCTTCTCCTGAATTGGCTTGTTCATCTGACTCCATCCTGTTCTTGGTCCATTTCCAGGTCAGCGTGACCGACCTCCTGCACACACACACACACACACAGATAGACACACAGATGCACACACACAGATAGATACACAAAGACAAACATTCCTTCTCTCTGGATAAACATACTGACAACCTTTCTCCTTGTTCTCATGGGTCGCCCATCACAAACACAATCACACTCATGCTCTCGATAGGAAACAGTTGTTCATGTATTAATGTCTCTACAGAAATAAAAAGGCTAAACTCGACAAAGGATATTTTACCACAACAAGATGAAGTGTTCCTTCAATTATGATCCCCGATCATGATGACCAGAGAGCTATGGTTGTGTAAGGTTCCAGCATTAAAGTGAGGGGTCAGTCACACTCAATAGGTTTGTGTTATTACTTCTAAATATTTTCTTAAATATTTTGCAATTAAAATCACATTTTCAAAGATGAATCTGTATTTTTATGACCTCTCAAGGCCCCCCTGCAGTACCATCACGGTCCACCAGGGGGCCACAGCCCACACTTTGGAATCACTGGTCTAGAGGATCTGCGTCAGTCTGAACCTCCATGTTGGTCCTAAGCGTCAGCCAGCAGGTTTATCAGATTCAGCTCTCGTCCTCCCTCCTCAGGGCTCCAGAAGTTTCCCTCAGCCCTCCGTCACTCAGGCTGTAGATGTGCAGGGAGTCGGCCGCACGTTGGCCTTCCTCTACCTCACTGCTGACCTCTTCCCTGCCAGCTGTCCCCATCAGATGGCAAGTCAGCCAACTCGGACAGATGTCCAGGACCAGGTGGAAACTTCATGCAGATCATCAGCTGATGTGACCGTTTGTTCCGTCTGCAGATGAGCTGCATTGTGAAGCTTCTGGGTCGGCTGGAGGACCACATGCTCCCTGCTGGAAGATACACCCTGAATTAATTCAAGGAGGAAACTGCTGATGGAGCAGCTGGAGGCTGATGGTAGACAAACATCTTCTTAGTTTGAGAAGATAAAATCATTTCATTGATCTCTTCTAAAACAGCTTTCGTATTTATTTTGTTCCTTTAGACTCCAGAAACAAATTCATCTGCTGCAACACAAAAGCTGCACAGCTTCTCTGAGCTGTTCAGCTGTGGATGAGCTGGTTGATGTAGGTACCCTCTGCTGTTCTGGATGAGTTCAGACTGAATCACAGTTATTGATCTGTCTCTAAGAGCTGATCAGCTGACCTGACTCTGCCTCCAAACTCAGCTTCCTCCATCACATGAACCACCTGAATATGAGGACGAGGACGAGTTTCTGCCCGGCAAAGAACTCAGCTAACATGGCGGACACCTCTGCAGCCTCTCATCCCCATCAAGATTCAGTGATGAAGATCCTCCTGCCTCCTCTTCTGTCTGTTTTTACTTGTCCTGTCACCATCGTAGCAAGCAGAATGATGCTCTGGTTGCTTTGTTGTGTTGAACAGATCTATTTTGCCAAGAAAAGCATTATGAATATGAAGCTCCTCTTCTTATTCTGAATTCATTTATTTTATTTCATTTTATTTATTAGCATTCTTGTTTAAAATTGCATTTTAGGTTAAGACTGCAAGAGAAGGTTAAAAGACATAATAAGGAGTGGAACAGAAAAAAAAAAGAGTGAAGAGAAGTAAGAGAAAAAAAAACTAGACAAACTACATAGAAAACCATCAGAAACATTCCAGGGTCTTTGCTGGAAAACAAAGCTAGCGATCCCCTACAGCAGGACCTGCAGGTGACAACCTGGTTGAGAACAACTAAACTGAAGACATCTAGAGAATAATAAGATCATACATACACACACACCCTCCCTCCAACCCCCTAATGCACCCACTCCTCCCTTCACTCCGTCACGCACATACCTCCTTCCCTCCCCCAACACACATCCACATGTCGTGTCCCACCCCCCACCCCTCCTTCCCTCCATCCCCAACACACACACACACACACACACACCCCTCTTTCCCACAAGTCAGGAGAGCAGCACTATTTTAGTCCCATTAAGATCATCCTGGACAAAAGTCAAAGCACAATAAAAATAAACTAAAGAATAATAGACCAACACAATGTAAAACGTTAGAAACAATCAAACAAAAACACAAAATAAACCCTAAATTGTCAAACTTCATTCTTCTACTTTAAGGCATCTGGTCTCTGAAACTATCTAACTGGATCCTTTTGGGTGTTTTGACATTTTTAAATTTGAACAGATGTTTACTTCTATCATCATTCTAGTTCCTGGAATAATTAAAGCAATGAGGAAACAGGAACACACACGATAAAACATCCATCACGTGTTTGTGTTTAACCCAAATTATCATCACTGGAAGCTTGCTGCTGTCACTGGAGCTTATCCCAGTTGCTGTCTGGTCAGTGGCAGGGCTCATCCTTGTGAGACCCGGCTCAAGCTGGTAACAACAGAGGGGACTGAGTCAGATGTTGAATTCGTAATAAATGCTTTTATTGTGGAAACCAAGAGGAAATGGTACACAGCACATAAAACTCACAGGTGATGGAAGTGCTGCTCAAACAAATAAGAGAAAAAACGACAGAAATTAAGAAAATAATTGTGGGCAAATTAAAGTAAATATAAAATGACGTGTTTCAAATTACTGTGCACAATAAAAGTTACACTAATTTTACATCCTCTTGGAAATATATGATTATGTCTAGGGCTGTCCCAATCCCACTGTTTCACTTCCAATACAAATACCAATACCAGTACCACAGGTCAAGAATTGGCTGATGCCCGATATTGATACTAAACTGTGATTAAACCAAAGATAATGCTAGCGACCTGATAATTGATTTTATTCCAGGTTTAAGTTTGCTATGTCTGTTTGTGGAACCTCACTGAAAAAAACCCTGGTTTAACAGGTCAATGAAATAAGTTTATAACAGCAAGCACGAGGAAAACCTGACCAATATTATTACCAATAGGTATGATGAATTTCAAACTTACAAAAATGATAATAAATTAAATGATTTCAAACAAATTAAGACTCAGTCACGTAGAAATGCTTGAAAGAAAAGCTAGGATGGATTTCCTGGATTGGCAAATTGTGACACATTACGGTTCGATCCACAGTTTTAAGCCAATATCGGCCCGATATCCGATGCTGGTATCGGATCGGGACAGCATGAATTACAATATTGTGAACACACCTGGAAATTCTAAGTGATGCACACGTAGAAACATTGATCAGTTATTCAAACAGGACAAAATTAAATATATACAACCCAAAAATAAGTGACTCTAATGCAAAACTATAAAGTATGAAAACATTAAGAAATTAAGTAAACATAAATCAATCTAATCGATTAGACACGGTAAATCATGATGATCGCAGCTGTCTGTGCTTATTACAGTAAGTGTATAAAAATAATACACATTGGAAAAATGTTTAAGGCAGGACACAAACATGAAAATGACTTAATAGCAAAGTAAGATGTTTGACCTTTCTCTACATCTAATCTACGTCACCAGTTTTCATCTTCAGTGATCTGTGAATGTCATGAGTCACATCAGAGGAAAAGGTTGCTTCAACAGATTAAAAGGTAGAATTAAAGGTAGTTTTTCCCCGTTTCAGTTTGTAAACACTATTCAAACTGAGAGCCCCTCCCCTCAGGCTCATGGCCGCATCGCTCTTCAGCCCAAGCCTCTCCTTCAAAGCTCGGAAGCAGGTGAAAGCCAAACCAATATTTACCCTTGTTTTCCAAGTGTGCATCTGTTCTTTTCACCTGCAGAGTACTTACTTTTGGGGGGTAATGCACTTTATTTTGGGGTGAGCCAGTCCTCCCTCGCACGTCTCCAGTTGTGCAGAATGCAGCCGCATGCTTTTTAACTGGAGTACGTAAGAGAGAGCACATAACCCCCATCCTGGCCTCCCTCCACTGGCTGCTGGTGCATTTTAGAGTCCATTTTACAATTCTTTTGTTTGTTTTTAAATCCTTAAATGGTTTGGCCCCTCCTTACCTCTCTGAGCTTCTCCACCCCTACACTCCTGCTCGGTGCCTCAGGTCAGCTGACCTGATACAAATGTGTGGAAATGACATCAACAGCTCGTGGCCAGTTGTTAATACATGAAGAACTTAAACCATCTGTATGATGTCCAAAATTAACTGTTTCATATTGGTCGGTATGTGACTGATAAAACGTCCCCCATCACTCCGACTTCACATTTAATGCTTGTAAATGATCATAAACATAATAAAGAAGGAATAACTGTTTTTTACTAGCCTGACACACCAGCCTGACTAACGCCATGTATAAGATACACATCAAGTCAGTCTGGGTTCCCTCCATTGGAAAGTGATTTCCACTCCAGTAAAAAATTGACCGGACCAATCACGGCGCAGGAGGCGTGACTTTACAGCGTCTTTTTCGGCAATTCAGTTCTGCAACCTCAAACAGTCAGAATGGCGACTGCAGAGGAGCAACAATTTAGCGATGCCCTTTCTGATGTCTAAAGTGAGCTGCATGTGTTCTTAAAACCGCAAACTTGTTGCTCTGAGGACTCTCGTCATACAAGAAGACGCGTCACTTCCATGTTTCTCTGATTGGTTCTCTCCAGTTCAGTTTGTTCCTGTTAGTCCCGCCTCTTGTCTTGCATTGGAAATCACTTTCCAACAGAGGGAGCCCAGACTGACTTGCCCTGCACCTCATTCATGACTAGGTTTTTATCCCCCTATGTCACACCGGATGGCGTGTAAATGCTTAAAAACAAAAAAGTAAAAAAAGTGTTTCCATTACACTTATGTGAAAAAATTTGCCTCATGAAACCGTAAAAACTTTTTTGCAATAATTGAGTGTGTGTGTCCCCCCCACCGCCCCATAATTTAGGTGTTTCCATTAGCGGTTTTGAAAGCGGGCTTGAAAGGATTTTAATTGGAAAAGGCTTAGCTGTCTTTGGACGTTTAAGGAGATGGCGCTTGTTTTAGTTGGATTTTTGAAGTAGACTTTGTCCTTCTTGAGCAACTTTGATTGAATGCCATTTTTATTTTGCATGGAGGCTCATATGTTTATTCAAAGAATAATGCCAACTAAATAATTTGCCACAAACCCCACAGCGAAATGGTTTTTCTCCTGTGTGGATTCTCATGTGTCGGTCTAAGTCTGCCTGTCGATAACATCTATATCCACATTCATTACAGAGAAATGGTTTTTCTCCTGTGTGGATTCTCATGTGGTCGTTTAAGCTCTGCTTTCGACTAACATCTATGTCCACATTCATTACAGAGAAATGGTTTTTCTCCTGTGTGGATTCTCATGTGGTCGTTTAAGCTTGTCTTTCTACTAAATCCATGTCCACACTGATCACAGCTGTATGGCCTGTCTCCTGTGTGGACTGTCATGTGTTTGTGTAAGCTATTCTTTCTACTAAATCTTTTTCCACATTCATCACAGGAAAATGGTTTTTCTCCTGTGTGGATTCTCATGTGTCGGTCTAAATGTGCCATTCGAGTAAACTTATGTCCACATTCATCACAGGAAAATGGTTTTTCTCCTGTGTGGATACTCATGTGCCTGTTTAAGTCTGCCTTTCGATAACATCTATGTCCACATTCATCACATGGAAATGGTCTGTCCCCTGTATGGGTTCTCATGTGTTGGTTTAGGCTAGATTGGTCACTGAATCTATGCCCACAAACCTCACAGGGATATGGTCTCTCTCCTGTGTGGATTCTCATGTGAACGTTTAAGCCTCCCTTATGACGAAATCTCTGTCCACATCCACCACAGCTGAATGTTTTTTCTCCCGTGTGGATTCTCATGTGTATGTCCAAGCCTTCCTTGTGAGTAAAAGCATGTCCACATTCACTACAACTGAATGGTTTTTCTCCTTGTGGATTCTCATGTGTCTGTCCAAGCTTTCCTTGTGAGTAAAAGCATGTCCACATTCACTACAACTGAATGGTTTTTCTCCTGTGTGGATTCTCATGTGTCTGTCCAAGCTTCCCTTGTGAGTAAAAGGATGTCCACATTCACTACAACTGAATGGTTTTTCTCCTGTGTGGATTCTCATGTGTCTGTCCAAGCTTCCCTTTTGTGTAAAAGCATGTCCACATTCACCACAGCTGAATGGTTTTTCTACTGTGTGGATTCTCATGTGTATGTCTAAGCCTTGCTTGCGACTAAATCTCTGTCCACATTCACCACAGCTGAATGGTTTTTCTCCCGTGTGGATTCTCATGTGTATCCTGAGTTTTGTTTTCTGTCTATAGATTTTATCACAAACATCACATTTAACTGTGTTTTTCTTTGTTTGGACTCTTTTCTGCAAATTTACATTTTGTTTCACTTTAGAAGATTTCTCACTGTCCTTACAGCTGAGAGATGTTGTTGCTGAATGCTGTGTTAAGTGTCTCTGCAGAGATTTTTGATCGTGAAACTCTTCACCACATTCAAGGCAGCTGAAAGATATTTTGGCAGTGTTACACGTCTCATTACTTTTTACATCGGACCCATACTCCCTGTTGTCATCCCAGCTTTTATCACTGTCTCCCATTTCAGGTCCAAAATGTGACAAATGTTTTATCTCAGAAGAGCCTGAAGCCTTTCTGTCACTGTTTGGTTGTATATAACTGTTTGGGTCAGAGCTGCTGGTTAGTTCTGGTCCTCCACATTTCTCCTCATCAGTTCCTGAGTTCATCTGTGTAGCTGGGTTGTTGGCTGGAGCCTCTACCTCTGTGTTGCCTTCAGTTTGAGTTTGATGAAGGTGGGCTGAATATGATGTAGAGTGAGGTTTTTGTTTCCATCATCTTTAGTCGTTAGGGGAGACGTCATCAATGGTGAACTGGTGACCTGCTCCACCATCCCATTTTCAACTGCTTTCCGTCTTCATTGGGCCACAGTTGCTCTGATTTCTCTTTTATGCAGAAAGGCTCTGCATCCTGCTGATCCAGACTCCATTTACAGGGAACCTCCACTGTAATCACCAACAGCTGTTGCACATCTGCAGAGAACACTGGAATAAAAAACAAAGATATAGATGGACATTAAGATCAGGCAGCAGAAAACTTCTCAACTCATTTCCTCAGAGCTTCTTCAAAGTAACCCCTTTAAATTGCCTTCATGCAAAATACCTTAATCACCAAGAACAGCAGTGCTGGATGAAATATGACAGTATGTTGCAATGAAGACCTTGTAAAGAAGATAACCAATCAAATCTTATTTATAAAACACTTTAAAACAGCCGTCACTGAACAAAGTGACTAGATAAGTTCATCATGAGGGGGTGGGGACACCGTTTTCTCATCAACGGTCTTTTATTCTGAAATTCTCAAAATTTATACAGTAAAACTTAATAATTCTCAGTGCCTAGGTAGCCACGGATGTCTTCTACTCAGAAATATAAGGGATCGCTAGAAAATATGGAGCAATTTGCTTTGATAGTATTTCAAACTTTTAGAAATGTAGCCATATTTCAGTTCAGATAAGTCTTTTAATTTGAAATTTCTCAAAAAATGATACTGCAAAACTTAGTAATTCTCCGTTTGTCAGTAGTCATGGATGTCTTTTATTCAGATGTACCAGGCATTTCCGGAAATTATGGAGCAGTATTTTGTCATCATAGCACTAGGAAATCACAAATTCTTCTTATGCGCTTTCGAACATGTTATTTTGAAAACCGGATGTTCCAGTCCCGCCTGTTGCTGACCAGAGAAACGAAGGTCGGCTGGCTTGACCGCAGTCCCAAAGAGCACTCTGAGGGAAACATGGCCGCTAACCACTAAATTCTTACAATATGACCATTTACCGATTAAACCAAACACATCACTCCAATGTATGTAAATTCTCACCTGCCTTCCCGACGAGGCTTCCCAAGAAAACAACTGTCTGATCCTTTTCCTGTCCCGTCCTCTCTACCAGTCGCAAACAAGCTGGTTTCCGCATATGACGAAAACGAACAGTCGTCAGTATCCAAAATATGTTGGAGTCAACAACTGATTTAAAGTTTTACAAATTACCTAAGAATGAAGTGAAGCAGATCCTCGGGATGTCGTTGATCTCGAGACACGAGACAATCTGCGCGACACTTTTCCTCGACCAGTCACCGCCTCGAAGTGGGCGGATCGATCCAAATGTTGACCATGTCGATACTTAATTCAGCAGTGACGTCGAGTGATACTAGTGCGATGGCGATACCTAAATGTGCTTGCATACCTCAAGTTTTGGATCAGAAAATAAGGGGAAATTTTCGGCACCCACCTTAGCCAAACTTCTGTGTCCCTTACATTTTGAGACAAGTGGACAAGAAATGTAATAACCACTTAGGCTACTACAATTTGGCTGGTCCGTTTCTGATCACCTGTGTTTGTTCCTACATTATACGATAAATGAAATTAAAAAGTTCGAAGCATATTTATTTGACATATTTTCTGTTTATTTACATAGTATTGATTTATTTCGCATTAGCCTAATTGTCTGTAAAGCCTCTGTTAAACTTACTTTTGAAAGCGGTAATAGTGTGGACTTTGTCTTTTATATAATTTGTATTCACGCAAATGTTCCGCTGTGTAATGAAGCAGTAGCCTTTGCTTACAAGAATTGTGAAAATTAAATAACTGTACAGCACTTTAAATTGCTTGTTTGGATTGTTTTTTTTTGTTTCTTTTTTTTTTTTTTTCTTTTTTTTTTTTTTTTTTTTTCTTTTTTCCTTTCCCTTTGTCCCCGCTTCTCCTTTGTTTTTCCCCTTTTGGTTTCTTTGTTTGTTTTTTTTTTCCCCCCCCCCTTCCCCCCCTCTTCTCCCCCCCCTCCCCCCCCTGCAACTCCGGCCTCCCGAGTCCATCCTGGTCCGTTAGGGTACATGTGGCTTCATCCTGTACTGCTCAGCTGTAAGTCTAGAGCAGCCATTCCCAAACTTCAGAATACCAAGGCCTACTTTAAAATGTGAAAAATCTCTGCAGCCCCCCCAACCTTAAATCACAGCTGTGAGCAACACAAGACACTAGACTAAATTCCCAAACTTTTAATCAACACTGTATTGTACATTAATTCAAAACAGAATAAATTCTTAAAGTTTTTTTTTTTACATTACAAGTGCAGTGAAGACTGAATAAAATCCCAAACTTTTCATTACATTCTGTTTTCATTTTTACACCCATGAGCCACCGCTCCATTTTTCCCACCACTACACAATGAAACATTACGCATTTGTTTATTGACAAGGATCACACTGCAACTTCTCTGTATTAAATGATTTAATATGCAAAGCCAAAGAAATCATGGTTCTTTACAGAGCCCCAGGTCATACCAGCACCCTGAACTAACCAAGAACAGTTCTGTGTGTCAGGGCGCAAGTCTGACAAAACTGTTCTGCCTACCACGGGGTTTTATAGATATACAATGTCCAAAAAAGATCATGCAAATTGTGCACAGCACTCTTCTCCTGAATTGGCTTGTTCATCTGACTCCATCCTGTTCTTGGTCCATTTTCAGGTCAGCATGACCGACCTCCTGCACACACGCACACAAATAGACACACAGATGCACACACAGAGATAGACACACAGATGCACACACACAGATAGATACACAATGACAAACATTCCTTCTCTCTGGATAAACATACTGACAACCTTTCTCCTTGTTCTCATGGGTCGCCCATCACAAACACAATCACACTCATGCTCTCGATAGGAAATAGATGTTTATGTATTAATGTCTCTACAGAAATAAAAAGGCTAAACTCGACAAAGGATATTTTACCACAACAAGAAGAAGTGTTCCTTCAATTATGATCCCTGATCATGATGACCAGAGAGCTATGGTTGTGTAAGGTTCCAGCATTAAAGTGAGGGGTCAATCACACTCAATAGGTTTGTGTAATTACTTCTAAATATTTTCTTAAATCGTGCAATAAATATTTTGCAAATAAAATCACATTTTCAAAGATGAATCTGTATTTTTATGACCTCTCAAGGCCCCCCTGCAGTACCATCACGGTCCATCAGGGGGCCACAGCCCACACTTTGGAATCACTGGTCTAGAGGATCTGCGTCAGTCTGAACCTCCATGTTGGTCCTAAGCGTCAGCCAGCAGGTTTATCAGATTCAGCTCTCGTCCTCCCTCCTCAGGGCTCCAGAAGTTTCCCTCAGCCCTCCGTCACTCAGGCTGTAGATGTGCAGGGAGTCGGCCGCACGTTGGCCTTCCTCTACCTCACTGCTGACCTCTTCCCTGCCAGCTGTCCCCATCAGATGGCAAGTCAGCCAACTCAGACAGATGTCCAGGACCAGGTGGAAACTTCATGCAGATCATCAGCTGATGTGACCGTTTGTTCCGTCTGCAGATGAGCTGCATTGTGAAGCTTCTGGGTCGGCTGGAGGACCACATGCTCCCTGCTGGAAGATACACCCTGAATTAATTCAAGGAGGAAACTGCTGATGGAGCAGCTGGAGGCTGATGGTAGACAAACATCTTCTTAGTTTGAGGAGACAAAATCATTTCATTGATCTCTTCTAAAACAGCTTTCATATTTATTTTGTTCCTTTAGACTCCAGAAACAAATTCATCTGCTGCAACACAAAAGCTGCACAGCTTCTCTGAGCTGTTCAGCTCTGGATGAACTGGTTGATGTAGGTACCCTCTGCTGTTCTGGATGAGTTCAGACTGAATCACAGTTATTGATCTGTCTCTAAGAGCTGATCAGCTGACCTGACTCTGCCTCCAAACTCAGCTTCCTCCATCACATGAACCACCTGAATATGAGGACGAGGACGAGTTTCTGCTCAGCAAAGAACTCAGCTAACATGGCGGACACCTCTGCAGCCTCTCATCCCCATCAAGAGTCAGCCACTGGATGGGCTTTACGCCCCCCTCAGACCTTCCGCCTGCCCAGTGGCTCTTTCCCCAGCCCCCGGAAAACACGCAAACCATTCAGTGATGAAGATCCTCCTGCCTCCTCTTCTGTCTGTTTTTACTTGTCCTGTCACCATCGTAGCAAGCAGAATGATGCTCTGGTTGCTTTTGTTGTGTTGAACAGATCTATTTTGCCAAGAAAAGCATTATGAATATGAAGCTCCTCTTGTTATTCTGAATTCATTTATTTTATTTCATTTTATTTATTAGCATTCTTGTTTAAAAATGCATTTTAGGTTAAGACTGCAAGAGAAGGTTAAAAGACATAATAAGGAGTGGAACAGAAAAAAAAAAGTGAAGAGAAGTAAGAGAAAAAAAACTAGACAAACTACATAGAAAACCATCAGAAACATTCCAGGGTCTTTGCTGGAAAACAAAGCTAGCGATCCCCTACAGCAGGACCTGCAGGTGACAACCTGGTTGAGAACAACTAAACTGAAGACATCTAGAGAATAATAAGATCATACATACACACACACCTCCCCCTCCAACCCCCTAATGCACCCACTCCTCCCTTCACTCCGTCACGCACATACCTCCTTCCCTCCCCCAACACACATCCACATGTCGTGTCCCACCCCCACCCCTCCTTCCCCTCCATCCCCAACACACACACACCTCTTTCCCACAAGTCAGGAGAGCAGCACTATTTTAGTCCCATTAAGATCATCCTGGACAAAAGTCAAAGCACAATAAAAATAAACTAAAGAATAATAGACCAACACAATGTAAAACGCTAGAAACAATCAAACAAAAACACAAAATAAACCCTAAAATGTCAAACTTCATTCTTCTACTTTAAGGCATCTGGTCTCTGAAACTATCTAACTGGATCCTTTTGGGTGTTTTGACATTTTTAAATATGAACAGATGTTTACTTCCATCATCATTCTAGTTCCTGGAATAATTAAAGCAATGAGGAAACAGGAACACACAAGATAAAACATCCATCACGTGTTTGTGTTTAACCCAAATTATCATCACTGGAAGCTTGCTGCTGTCACTGGAGCTTATCCCAGTTGCTGTCTGGTCAGTGGCAGGGCTCATCCTTGTGAGACCCGGCTCAAGCTGGTAACAACAGAGGGGACTGAGTCAGATGTTGAATTCGTAATAAATGCTTTTATTGTGGAAACCAAGAGGAAATGGTACACAGCACATAAAACTCACAGGTGATGGGAGTGCTGCTCAAACAAATAGGAGAAAAAAGAACAGAAATTAAGAAAATAATTGTGGGCAAATTAAAGTAAATATAAAATGAAGTGTTTCAAATTACTGCGCACAATAAAAGTTACACTAATTTTACATCCTCTTGGAAATATATGATTATGTCTAGGGCTGTCCCAATCCCACTGTTTCACTTCCAATACAAATACCAATACCAGTACCACAGGTCAAGAATTGGCTGATGCCCGATATTGATACTAAACTGTGATTAAACCAAAGATAATGCTAGCGACCTGATAATTGATTTTATTCCAGGTTTAAGTTTGCGATGTCTGTTTGTGGAACCTCACTGAAAAAAAAAATGGTTTAACAGGTCAATGAAATAAGTTTATAACAGCAAGCACGAGGAAAACCTGACCAATAGGTATGATGAATTTCAAACTTACAAAAATGATAATAAATTAAATGATTTCAAACAAATTAAGACTCAGTCACGTAGAAATGCTCGAAAGAAAAGCTAGGATGGATTTCCTGGATTGGCAAATTGTGACACATTACGGTTCGATCCACAGTTTTAAGCCAATATCGACCCGATATCCGATGCTGGTATCGGATCGGGACAGCATGAATTACAATATTGTGAACACACCTGCAAATTCTAAGTGATGCACACGTAGAAACATTGATCAGTTATTCAAACAGGACAAAATTAAATATATACAACCCAAAAATAAGTGACTCTAATGCAAAACTATAAAGTATGAAAACATTAAGAAATTAAGTAAACATAAATCAATCTAATCGATTAGACACGGTAAATCATGATGATCGCAGCTGTCTGTGCTTATTACAGTAAGTGTATAGAAATAATACACATTGGAAAAATGTTTAAGGCAGGACACAAACATGAAAATGACTTAATAGCAAAGTAAGATGTTTGACCTTTCTCTACATCTAATCTACGTCACCAGTTTTCATCTTCAGTGATCTGTGAATGTCATGAGTCACATCAGAGGAAAAGGTTGCTTCAACAGATTAAAAGGTAGAATCAAGAGTTTTTTCCCGTTTCAGTTTGTAAACACTATTCAAACTGAGAGCCCCTCCCCTCAGGCTCATGGCCGCATCGCTCTTCAGCCCAAGCCTCTCCTTCAGAGCTCGGAAGCAGGTGAAAGCCAAACCAATATTTACCCTTGTTTTCCAAGTGTGCATCTGTTCTTTTCACCTGCAGAGTACTTACTTTTGGGGGGTAATGCACTTTATTTTCGGGGTGAGCCAGTCCTCCCTCGCACGTCTCCAGTTGTGCAGAATGCAGCCGCATGCTTTTTAACTGGAGTACGTAAGAGAGAGCACATAACCCCCATCCTGGCCTCCCTCCACTGGCTGCTGGTGCATTTTAGAGTCCATTTTACAATTCTTTTGTTTGTTTTTAAATCCTTAAATGGTTTGGCCCCTCCTTACCTCTCTGAGCTTCTCCACCCCTACACTCCTGCTCGGTGCCTCAGGTCAGCTGACCTGATACAAATGTGTGGAAATGACATCAACAGCTCGTGGCCAGTTGTTAATACATGAAGAACTTAAACCATCTGTATGATGTCCAAAATTAACTGTTTCATATTGGCCGGTATGTGACTGATAAAACGTCCCCCATCACTCCGACTTCACATTTAATGCTTGTAAATGATCATAAACATAATAAAGAAGGAATAACTGTTTTTTACTAGCCTGACACACCAGCCTGAAAAACGCCATGTATAAGATACACATCAAGTCAGTCTGGGTTCCCTCCATTGGAAAGTGATTTCCACTCCAGTAAAAAATTGACCGGACCAATCACGGCGCAGGAGGCGTGACTTTACAGCGTCTTTTCGGCAATTCAGTTCTGCAACCACAAACAGTCAGAATGGCGACTGCAGAGGAGCAACAATTTAGCGATGCCCTTTCTGATGTCTAAAGTGAGCTGCATGTGTTCTTAAAACCGCAAACTTGTTGCTCTGAGGACTCTCCTCATACAAGAGGACGCGTCACTTCCATGTTTCTCTGATTGGTTCTCTCCAGTTCAGTTTGTTCCTGTTAGTCCCGCCTCTTGTCTTGCATTGGAAATCACTTTCCAACAGAGGGGAGCCCAGACTGACTTGCCGTGCACCTCACATGGCCCGGTTTTTATCCCCCTATGTCACACCGGATGGCGTGTAAATGCTAAAAAACAAAAAAGTAAAAAAAGTGTTTCCATTACACTTATGTGAAAAAATTTGCCTCATGAAACCGTAAAAACTTTTTTTGCAATAATTGAGTGTGTGTGTCCCCCCACCGCCCCATAATTTAGGTGTTTCCATTAGCGGTTTTGAAAGCGGGCTTGAAAGGATTTTAATTGGAAAAGGCTTAGCTGTCTTTGGACGTTTAAGGAGATGGCGCTTGTTTTAGTTGGATTTTGAAGTAGACTTTGTCCTTCTTGAGCAACTTTGATTGAATGCCATTTTTATTTTGCATGGAGGCTCATATGTTTATTCAAAGAATAATGCCAACCAAATAATTTGCCACAAACCCCACAGCGAAAATGGTTTTTCTCCTGTGTGGATTCTCATGTGTCGGTCTAAGTCTGCCTGTCGATAACATCTATATCCACATTCATTACAGAGAAATGGTTTTTCTCCTGTGTGGATTCTCATGTGGTCGTTTAAGCTTGTCTTTCTACTAAATCCATGTCCACACTGATCACAGCTGTATGGCCTGTCTCCTGTGTGGACTGTCATGTGTTCGTGTAAGCTATTCTTTCTACTAAATCTTTTTCCACATTCATCACAGGAAAATGGTTTTTCTCCTGTATGGATTCTCATGTGGCTGTTTAAGTCTGCCTTTCGATAACATCTATGTCCACATTCATCACAGGAAAATGGTTTTTCTCCTGTGTGGATACTCATGTGGCGGTCTAAGTGTGCCTTTCGAATAAACCTTTGTCCACATTCATCACAGGAAAATGGTTTTTCTCCTGTGTGGATTCTCATGTGCCTGTTTAAGTCTGCCTTTCGATAACATCTATGTCCACATTCATCACATGGAAATGGTCTGTCCCCTGTATGGATTCTCATGTGTTGGTTTAGGCTAGACTGGTGACTAAATCTGTGCCCACAAACCTCACAGGGATATGGTCTCTCTCCTGTGTGGATTCTCATGTGAACGTTTAAGCCTCCCTTATGACGAAATCTCTGTCCACATCCACCACAGCTGAATGTTTTTTCTCCCGTGTGGATTCTCATGTGTATGTCCAAGCCTTCCTTGCGAGTAAAAGCATGTCCACATTCACTACAACTGAATGGTTCTTCTCCTGTGTGGATTCTCATGTGTCTGTCCAAGCTTTCCTTGTGAGTAAAAGCATGTCCACATTCACTACAACTGAATAGTTTTTCTCCTGTGTGGATTCTCATGTGTCTGTCCAAGCTTCCCTTGTGAGAAAAAGCATGTCCACATTCACGACAGCTTAATGGTTTTTCTCCTGTGTGGATTCTCATGTGTCATCCTGAGTTGTGTTTTCTGTCTATAGATTTTATCACAAACATCACATTTAACTGTGTTTTTCTTTGTTTGGACTCTTTCTGCAAATTTACATTTTGTTTCACTTTAGAAGATTTCTCACTGTCCTTACAGCTGAGAGACGTTGTTGCTGAATGCTGTGTTAAGTGTCTCTGCAGAGATTTTTGGTCGTGAAACTCTTCACCACATTCAAGGCAGCTGAAAGATATTTTGGCAGTGTTACACGTCTCATTACTTTTTACATCGGACCCATACTCCCTGTTGTCATCCCAGCTTTTATCACTGTCTCCCATTTCAGGTCCAAAATGTGACAAATGTTTTATCTCAGAAGAGCCTGAAGCCTTTCTGTCACTGTTTGGTTGTATATAACTGTTTGGGTCAGAGCTGCTGGTTCGTTCTGGTGCTCCACATTTCTCCTCATCAGTTCCTGAGTTCATCTGTGTAGCTGGGTTGTTGGCTGGAGCCTCTACCTCTGTGTTGCCTTCAGTTTGAGTTTGATGAAGGTGGGCTGAATATGATGTAGAGTGAGGGTTTTTTTTTCCATCATCTTTAGTCGTTAAGGGAGACGTCATCAATGGTGAACTGGTGACCTGCTCCACCATCCCATCATCAACTGCTTTCCGTCTTCATTGGGCCACAGTTGCTCTGGTTGCTCTTTTATGCAGAAAGGCTCTACATCCTGCTGATCCAGACTCCATTTACAGGGAACCTCCACTTTAATCACCAACAGCTGCTGCACATCTGCAGAGAACACTGGAATAAAAAACAAAGATATAGTTGGACATTAAGATCAGGCAGCATAAAACTTCTCAACTCATTTCCTCAGAGCTTCATCAAAGTTACCCCTTTAAATTGCCTTCATGAAAAATACCTTAATCACCAAGAACAGCAGTGCTGGATGAAATATGACAGTATGTTGCAGTGAAGACTTTGTAAAGAAGATAACCAATCTAATCTTATTTATAAAACACTTTAAAACAGCCGTCACTGAACAAAGTGACTAGATAAGTTCATCATGAGGGGGTGGGGACACCGTTTTCTCGTCAACGGTCTTTTAATCTGAAATTCTCAAAATTTATACAGTAAAACTTAATAATTCTCAGTGCCTAGGTAGCCACGGATGTCTTCTACTCAGAAATATAAGGGATCGCTAGAAAATATGGAGCAATTTGCTTTGATAGTATTTCAAACTTTTAGAAATGTAGCCATATTTCAGTTCAGATTAGTGCCCTGCACGGGCCTAATATCTGAGCCCGAGTCCGGCCCTGGCCCAAAACAGTGGAGCCCCAGCCCGGCCCGGCCCGGCCCGACAGATGTTCAAAGTTCTCAGGCCCGAACCCGACCCGAACCCAAATGAACTTCGACTTCTTTTTCTCCTTAAACCAGGCTGTCATTAAAACATTTTAATTGGGGATCTTGGAACCAAAACCAAGCAATTCTTCGTCTGTCATGGATGTCTTTTACTCAGATGTACCAGGCATTTCCGGAAATTATGGAGCAGTATTTTGTCATCATAGCACTAGGAAATCACAAATTCTTCTTATGCGCTTTCGAACATGTTATTTTGAAAACCGAATGTTCCAGTCCCGCCTGTTGCTGACCAGAGAAACGAAGGTCGGCTGGCTTGACCGCAGTCCCAAAGAGCACTCTGAGGGAAACGTGGCCGCTAACCACTAAATTCTTACAATATGACCATTTACCGATTAAACCAAACACATCACTCCAATGTATGTAAATTCTCACCTGCCTTCCCGACGAGGCTTCCCAAGAAAACAACTGTCTGATCCTTTTCCTGTCCCGTCCTCTCTCCCAGTCGCAAACAAGCTGGTTTCCGCATATGACGAAAACGAACAGTCCTCAGTATCCAAAATATGTTGGAGTCAACAACTGATTTAAAGTTTTACAAATTACCTAAGAATGAAGTGAAGCAGATCCTCGGGATGTCGTTGATCTCGGGACAATCTGCTCGACACATTTCCTCGACCAGTCACCGCCTCGAAGTGGGCGGATCGATCCAAATGTTGACCATGTCGATACTTAATTCAGCAGTGATGTCGAGTGATACTAGTGCGATGGCGATACTTAAATGTGCTTGCATACCTCAAGTTTTGGATCAGAAAATAAGGGAAATTTTTCCGGCACCCACCTTAGCCAAACTTCTGTGTCCCTTACATTTTGAGACAAGTGGACAAGAAATGTAAAATATCCACTTAGGCTATAATTAGGCTGGTCCGTTTCTGATCACCTGTGTTTGTTCCTACATTACATGCTAAGAAAGATAGAAGCATATTTATTTGACATTTTTTCAGTTTATTTACATAGTATTTATTAATTTTGCATTAGCGTACTTGTCTGTATAGCCTCTGTCAGACTTACTTTTGAAAGCGGTAATAGTGTGTACTTTGTCTTTTATATAATTTGTATTCAGACAAATGTTCCGCTGTGTAATAAAGCAGTACTTGGTTACAAGAATTGTGAAAATTAAATAACTGTACAGCACTTTAAATTGCGCAATTCCAGCCTCCTGAGTCCATCCCTGTCTGATCATCCAGCCGTTAGGGGTAGGCTACATGTGGCTTCATCCTGTACTGCTCAGCTGTAAGTCTAGAGCAGCCATTCCCAAACTTCAGAATACCAAGGCCCACTTTAAAATGCGAAAAATCTCTGCAGCCCCCCAACCTTAAATCACAGCTGTGAGCAACACAAGACACTAGACTAAATTCCCAAACTTTTAATCAACACTGTGTTGTACATTCATTCAAAACAGAATGAATTCTTAGTTTTTTTTACAAGTGCAGTGTAGACTGAAAAAAATCCCAAACTTTTCATTACATTCTGTTTTCATTTTTACACTCATGAGCCACCGCTCCATTTTTCTCACCACTACACAATGAAACATTACGCATTTGTTTATTGATAAGGATCACACTGCAACTTCTCTGTATTAAATGATTTAATATGCAAAGCCAAAGAAATCATGGTTCTTTACAGAGCCCCAGGTCATACCAGCACCCTGAACTAACCAAGAACAGTTCTGTGTGTCAGGGCGCAAGTCTGACAAAACTGTTCTGCCTACCACGGGGTTTTATAGATATACAATGTCCAAAAAAGATCATGCAAATTGTGCACAGCACTCTTCTCCTGAATTGGCTTGTTCATCTGACTCCATCCTGTTCTTGGTCCATTTTCAGGTCAGCGTGACCGACCTCCTGCACACACACACACACACACACACAGATAGACACACAGATGCACACACAGAGATAGACACACAGATGCACACACACAGATAGATACACAAAGACAAACATTCCTTCTCTCTGGATAAACATACTGACAACCTTTCTCCTTGTTCTCATGGGTCGCCCATCACAAACACAATCACACTCATGCTCTCGATAGGAAACAGTTGTTCATGTATTAATGTCTCTACAGAAATTAAAAGGATATACTCGACAAAGGATATTTTACCACAACAAGATGACGTGTTCCTTCAATTATGATCCCCGATCATGAAGACCAGAGAGCTATGGTTGTGTAAGGTTCCAGCATTAAAGTGAGGGGTCAATCACACTCAATAGGTTTGTGTTATTACTTCTAAATATTTTCTTAAATCGTGCAATAAATATTTTGCAATTAAAATCACATTTTCAAAGATGAATCTGTATTTTTATGACCTCTCAAGGCCCCCTGCAGTACCATCACGGTCCACCAGGGGGCCACAGCCCACACTTTGGAATCACTGGTCTAGAAGATCTGCGTCAGTCTGAACCTCCATGTTGGTCCTAAGCGTCAGCCAGCAGGTTTATCAGATTCAGCTCTCGTCCTCCCTCCTCAGGGCTCCAGAAGTTTCCCTCAGCCTTCCGTCACTCAGGCTGTAGATGTGCAGGGAGTCGGCCGCACGTTGGCCTTCCTCTACCTCACTGCTGACCTCTTCCCTGCCAGCTGTCCCCATCAGATGGTAAGTCAGCCAACTCAGACAGATGTCCAGGACCAGGTGGAAACTTCATGCAGACCATCAGCTGATGTGACCGTTTGTTCCGTCTGCAGATGAGCTGCACTGTGAAGCTTCTGGGTCGGCTGGAGGACCACATGCTCCCTGCTGGAAGATACACCCTGAATTAATTCAAGGAGGAAACTGCTGATGGAGCAGCTGGAGGCTGATGGTAGACAAACATCTTCTTAGTTTGAGAAGATAAAATCATTTCATTGATCTCTTCTAAAACAGCTTTCGTATTTATTTTGTTCCTTTAGACTCCAGAAACAAATTCATCTGCTGCAACACAAAAGCTGCACAGCTTCTCTGAGCTGTTCAGCTGTGGATGAGCTGGTTGATGTAGGTACCCTCTGCTGTTCTGGATGAGTTCAGACTGAATCACAGTTATTGATCTGTCTCTAAGAGCTGATCAGCTGACCTGACTCTGCCTCCAAACTCAGCTTCCTCCATCACATGAACCACCTGAATATGAGGACGAGGACGAGTTTCTTCCCGGCAAAGAACTCAGCTAACATGGCGGACACCTCTGCAGCCTCTCATCCCCATCAAGAGTCAGCCACTGGATTCAGTGATGAAGATCCTCCTGCCTCCTCTTCTGTCTGTTTTTACTTGTCCTGTCACCATCGTAGCAAGCAGAATGATGCTCTGGTTGCTTTGTTGTGTTGAACAGATCTATTTTGCCAAGAAAAGCATTATGAATATGAAGCTCCTCTTGTTATTCTGAATTCATTTATTTTATTTCATTTTATTTTTTAGCATTCTTGTTTAAAATTGCATTTTAGGTTAAGACTGCAAGAGAAGGTTAAAAGACATAATAAGGAGTGGAACAGAAAAAAAAGAGTGAAGAGAAGTAAGAGAAAAAAAAACTAGACAAACTACATAGAAAACCATCAGAAACATTCCAGAGTCTTTGCTGGAAAACAAAGCTAGCGATCCCCTACAGCAGGACCTGCAGGTGACAACCTGGTTGAGAACAACTAAACTGAAGACATCTAGAGAATAATAAGATCATACATACACACACACCTCCCTCCAACCCCCTAATGCACCCACTCCTCCCTTCACTCCGTCACGCACATACCTCCTTCCCTCCCCCAACACACATCCGCATGTCGTGTCCCACCCCCACCCCTCCTTCCCTCCATCCCCACACACACACACACACACACACACACCTCTTTCCCACAAGTCAGGAGAGCAGCACTATTTTAGTCCCATTAAGATCATCCTGGACAAAAGTCAAAGCACAATAAAAAATAAACTAAAGAATAATAGACCAACACAATGTAAAACGCTAGAAACAATCAAACAAAAACACAAAATAAACCCTAAAATGTCAAACTTCATTCTTCTACTTTAAGGCATCTGGTCTCTGAAACTATTTAACTGGATCCTTTTGGGTGTTTTGACATTTTTAAATATGAACAGATGTTTACTTCTATCATCATTCTAGTTCCTGGAATAATTAAAGCAATGAGGAAACAGGAACACACAAGATAAAACATCCATCACGTGTTTGTGTTTAACCCAAATTATCATCACTGGAAGCTTGCTGCTGTCACTGGAGCTTATCCCAGTTGCTGTCTGGTCAGTGGCAGGGCTCATCCTTGTGAAGACCCGGCTCAAGCTGGTAACAACAGAGGGGACTGAGTCAGATGTTGAATTCGTAATAAATGCTTTTATTGTGGAAACCAAGAGGAAATGGTACACAGCACATAAAACTCACAGGTGATGGGAGTGCTGCTCAAACAAATAGGAGAAAAAAAAAAACAGAAATTAAGAAAATAATTGTGGGCAAATTAAAGTAAATATAAAATGAAGTGTTTCAAATTACTGCGCACAATAAAAGTTACACTAATTTTACATCCTCTTGGAAATATATGATTATGTCTAGGGCTGTCCCAATCCCACTGTTTCACTTCCAATACAAATACCAATACCAGTACCACAGGTCAAGAATTGGCTGATGCCCGATATTGATACTAAACTGTGATTAAACCAAAGATAATGCTAGCGACCTGATAATTGATTTTATTCCAGGTTTAAGTTTGCTATGTCTGTTTGTGGAACCTCACTGAAAAAAAAAAATGGTTTAACAGGTCAATGAAATAAGTTTATAACAGCAAGCACGAGGAAAACCTGACCAATTTATTATTGACCAATAGGTATGATGAATTTCAAACTTACAAAAATGATAATAAATTAAATGATTTCAAACAAATTAAGACTCAGTCACGTAGAAATGCTCGAAAGAAAAGCTAGGATGGATTTCCTGGATTGGCAAATTGTGACACATTACGGTTCGATCCACAGTTTTAAGCCAATATCGACCCGATATCCGATGCTGGTATCGGATCGGGACAGCATGAATTACAATATTGTGAACACACCTGCAAATTCTAAGTGATGCACACGTAGAAACATTGATCAGTTATTCAAACAGGACAAAATGAAATATATACAACCCAAAAATAAGTGACTCTAATGCAAAACTATAAAGTATGAAAACATTAAGAAATTAAGTAAACATAAATCAATCTAATCGATTAGACACGGTAAATCATGATGATCGCAGCTGTCTGTACTTATTACAGTAAGTGTATAGAAATAATACACATTGGAAAAATGTTTAAGGCAGGACACAAACATGAAAATGACTTAATAGCAAAGTAAGATGTTTGACCTTTCTCTACATCTAATCTACGTCACCAGTTTTCATCTTCAGTGATCTGTGAATGTCATGAGTCACATCAGAGGAAAAGGTTGCTTCAACAGATTAAAGGTAGAATCCAGAGTTTTTCCCCGTTTCAGTTTGTAAACACTATTCAAACTGAGAGCCCCTCCCCTCAGGCTCATGGCCGCATCGCTCTTCAGCCCAAGCCTCTCCTTCAAAGCTCGGAAGCAGGTGAAAGCCAAACCAATATTTACCCTTGTTTTCCAAGTGTGCATCTGTTCTTTTCACCTGCAGAGTACTTACTTTTGGGGGGTAATGCACTTTATTTTGGGGTGAGCCAGTCCTCCCTCGCACGTCTCCAGTTGTGCAGAATGCAGCCGCATGCTTTTTAACTGGAGTACGTAAGAGAGAGCACATAACCCCCATCCTGGCCTCCCTCCACTGGCTGCTGGTGCATTTTAGAGTCCATTTTACAATTCTTTTGTTTGTTTTTAAATCCTTAAATGGTTTGGCCCCTCCTTACCTCTCTGAGCTTCTCCACCCCTACACTCCTGCTCGGTGCCTCAGGTCAGCTGACCTGATACAAATGTGTGGAAATGACATCAACAGCTCGTGGCCAGTTGTTAATACATGAAGAACTTAAACCATCTGTATGATGTCCAAAATTAACTGTTTCATATTGGCCGGTATGTGACTGATAAAACGTCCCCCATCACTCCGACTTCACATTTAATGCTTGTAAATGATCATAAACATAATAAAGAAGGAATAACTGTTTTTTACTAGCCTGACACACCAGCCTGAAAAACGCCATGTATAAGATACACATCAAGTCAGTCTGGGTTCCCTCCATTGGAAAGTGATTTCCACTCCAGTAAAAAATTGACCGGACCAATCACGGCGCAGGAGGCGTGACTTTACAGCGTCTTTTTCGGCAATTCAGTTCTGCAACCACAAACAGTCAGAATGGCGACTGCAGAGGAGCAACAATTTAGCGATGCCCTTTCTGATGTCTAAAGTGAGCTGCATGTGTTCTTAAAACCGCAAACTTGTTGCTCTGAGGACTCTCGTCATACAAGAAGACGTGTCACTTCCATGTTTCTCTGATTGGTTCTCTCCAGTTCAGTTTGTTCCTGTTAGTCCCGCCTCTTGTCTTGCATTGGAAATCACTTTCCAACAGAGGGAGCCCAGACTGACTTGCTGTGCACCTCATTCATGACTAGGTTTTTATCCCCCTATGTCACACCGGATGGCGTGTAAATGCTAAAAAACAAAAAGTAAAAAAAGTGTTTCCATTACACTTATGTGAAAAAATTTGCTTCATGAAACCGTAAAAACTTTTTTGCAATAATTGAGTGTGTGTGTCCCCACCGCCCCATAATTTAGGTGTTTCCATTAGCGGTTTTGAAAGCGGGCTTGAAAGGATTTTAATTAGAAAAGGCTTAGCTGTCTTTGGACGTTTAAGGAGATGGCGCTAGTTTAAGTTGGATTTTTGAGGTAGACTTTGTCCTTCTTGAGCAACTTTGATTGAATGCCATTTTTATTTTGCATGGAGGCTCATATGTTTATTCAAAGAATAATGCCAACTAAATAATTTGCCACAAACCCCACAGCGAAATGGTTTTTCTCCTGTGTGGATTATCATGTGTCGGTCTAAGTCTGCCTGTCGATAACATCTATATCCACATTCATTACAGAGAAATGGTTTTTCTCCTGTGTGGATTCTCATGTGGTCGTGTAAGCTATTCTTTCTACTAAACCTTTGTCCACATTCATCACAGGAAAATGGTTTTTCTCCTGTGTGGATTCTCATGTGCCTGTTTAAGTCTGCCTTTCGATAACATCTATGTCCACATTCATCACATGGAAATGGTCTGTCCCCTGTATGGATTCTCATGTGTTGGTTTAGGCTAGACTGTTGACTAAATCTGTGCCCACAAACCTCACAGGGATATGGTCTCTCTCCTGTGTGGATTCTCATGTGAACGTTTAAGCCTATCTTCTGACGAAATCTCTGTCCACATTCACTACAACTGAATGGTTCTTCTCCTGTGTGGATTCTCATGTGTCTGTCCAAGCTTTCCTTGTGAGTAAAAGCATGTCCACATTCATTACAACTGAATGTTTTTTCTCCTGTGTGGATTCTCATGTGGATGTTTAAGCCTTGCTTGCGACTAAATCTCTGTTCACATTCACCACAGCTGAATGGTTTTTCTCCCGTGTGGATTCTCATGTGTATGTCTAAGCCTTGCTTGCGACTAAATCTCTGTTCACATTCACTACAACTGAATAGTTTTTCTCCTGTGTGGATTCTCATGTGTCTGTCCAAGCTTCCCTTGCGAGAAAAAGCATGTCCACATTCACGACAGCTTAATGGTTTTTCTCCTGTGTGGATTCTCATGTGTATCCTGAGTTTTGTTTTCTGTCTATAGATTTTATCACAAACATCACATTTAACTGTGTTTTTCTTTGTTTGGACTCTTTTCTGCAAATTTACATTTTGTTTCACTTTAGAAGATTTCTCACTGTCCTTACAGCTGAGAGACGTTGTTGCTGAATGCTGTGTTAAGTGTCTCTGCAGAGATTTTTGGTCGTGAAACTCTTCACCACATTCAAGGCAGCTGAAAGATATTTTGGCAGTGTTACACATCTCATTACTTTTTACATCTGACCCATACTCCCTGTTGTCATCCCAGCTTTTATCACTGTCTCCCATTTCAGGTCCAAAATGTGACAAATGTTTTATCTCAGAAGAGCCTGAAGCCTTTCTGTCACTGTTTGGTTGTATATAACTGTTTGGGTCAGAGCTGCTGGTTAGTTCTGGTCCTCCACATTTCTCCTCATCAGTTCCTGAGTTCATCTGTGTAGCTGGGTTGTTGGCTGGAGCCTCTACCTCTGTGTTGCCTTCAGTTTGAGTTTGATGAAGGTGGGCTGAATATGATGTAGAGTGAGGGGTTTTTTTTCATCATCTTTAGTCGTTAAGGGAGACGTCATCAATGGTGAACTGGTGACCTGCTCCACCATCCCATCATCAACTGCTTTCCGTCTTCATTGGGCCACAGTTGCTCTGGTTGCTCTTTTATGCAGAAAGGCTCTGCATCCTGCTGATCCAGACTCCATTTACAGGGAACCTCCACTTTAATCACCAACAGCTGCTGCACATCTGCAGAGAACACTGGAATAAAAAACAAAGATATAGCTGGACATTAAGATCAGGCAGCATAAAACTTCTCAACTCATTTCCTCAGAGCTTCATCAAAGTTACCCCTTTAAATTGCCTTCATGAAAAATACCTTAATCACCAAGAACAGCAGTGCTGGATGAAATATGACAGTATGTTGCAGTGAAGACTTTGTAAAGAAGATAACCAATCAAATCTTATTTATAAAACACTTTAAAACAGCCGTCACTGAACAAAGTGACTAGATAAGTTCATCATGAGGGGGTGGGGACACCGTTTTCTCGTCAACGGTCTTTTAATCTGAAATTCTCAAAATTTATACAGTAAAACTTAATAATTCTCAGTGCCTAGGTAGCCACGGATGTCTTCTACTCAGAAATATAAGGGATCACTAAAAAATATGGAGCAATTTGCTTTGATAGTATTTCAAACTTTTAGAAATGTAGCCATATTTCAGTTCAGATTAGTGCCCTGCACGGGCCTAATATCTGAGCCCGAGTCCGGCCCTGGCCCAAAACAGTGGAGCCCCAGCCCGGCCCGGCCCGGCCCGACAGATGTTCAAAGTTCTCAGGCCCGAACCCGACCCGAACCCAAATGAACTTCGACTTCTTTTTCTCCTTAAACCAGGCTGTCATTAAAACATTTTAATTGGGGATCTTGGAACCAAAACCAAGCAATTCTTCGTCTGTCAGGATGTCTTTTACTTAGATGTACCAGGCATTTCCGGAAATTATGGAGCAGCATTTTGTCATCATAGCACTAGGAAATCACAAATTCTTCTTATGCGCTTTCGAACATGTTATTTTGAAAACCGGATGTTCCAGTCCCGCCTGTTGCTGACCAGAGAAACGAAGGTCGGCTGGCTTGACCGCAGTCCCAAAGAGCACTCTGAGGGAAACATGGCCGCTAACCACTAAATTCTTACAATATGACCATTTACCGATTAAACCAAACACATCACTCCAATGTATGTAAATTCTCACCTGCCTTCCCGACGAGGCTTCCCAAGAAAACAACTGTCTGATCCTTTTCCTGTCCCGTCCTCTCTCCCAGACGCAAACAAGCTGGTTTCCGCATATGACGAAAACGAACAGTCCTCAGTATCCAAAATATGTTGGAGTCAACAACTGATTTAAAGTTTTACAAATTACCTAATAATGAAGTGAAGCAGATCCTCGGGATGTCGTTGATCTCGGGACAATCTGCTCGACACATTTCCTCGACCAGTCACCGCCTCGAAGTGGGCGGATCGATCCAAATGTTGACCATGTCGATACTTAATTCAGCAGTGATGTCGAGTGATACTAGTGCGATGGCGATACTTAAATGTGCTTGCATACCTCAAGTTTTGGATCAGAAAATAAGGGAAATTTTTCCGGCACCCACCTTAGCCAAACTTCTGTGTCCCTTACATTTTGAGACAAGTGGACAAGAAATGTAAAATATCCACTTAGGCTATAATTAGGCTGGTCCGTTTCTGATCACCTGTGTTTGTTCCTACATTACATGCTAAGAAAGATAGAAGCATATTTATTTGACATTTTTTCAGTTTATTTACATAGTATTTATTAATTTTGCATTAGCGTACTTGTCTGTATAGCCTCTGTCAGACTTACTTTTGAAAGCGGTAATAGTGTGTACTTTGTCTTTTATATAATTTGTATTCAGACAAATGTTCCGCTGTGTAATAAAGCAGTACTTGGTTACAAGAATTGTGAAAATTAAATAACTGTACAGCACTTTAAATTGCGCAATTCCAGCCTCCTGAGTCCATCCCTGTCTGATCATCCAGCCGTTAGGGTAGGCTACATGTGGCTTCATCCTGTACTGCTCAGCTGTAAGTCTAGAGCAGCCATTCCCAAACTTCAGAATACCAAGGCCCACTTTAAAATGCGAAAAATCTCTGCAGCCCCCCCAACCTTAAATCACAGCTGTGAGCAACACAAGACACTAGACTAAATTCCCAAACTTTTAATCAACACTGTGTTGTACATTCATTCAAAACAGAATGAATTCTTAGTTTTTTTTACAAGTGCAGTGTAGACTGAAAAAAATCCCAAACTTTTCATTACATTCTGTTTTCATTTTTACACCCATGAGCCACCGCTCCATTTTTCTCACCACTACACAATGAAACATTACGCATTTGTTTATTGATAAGGATCACACTGCAACTTCTCTGTATTAAATGATTTAATATGCAAAGCCAAAGAAATCATGGTTCTTTACAGAGCCCCAGGTCATACCAGCACCCTGAACTAACCAAGAACAGTTCTGTGTGTCAGGGTGCAAGTCTGACAAAACTGTTCTGCCTACCACGGGGTTTTATAGATATACAATGTCCAAAAAAGATCATGCAAATTGTGCACAGCACTCTTCTCCTGAATTGGCTCGTTCATCTGACTCCATCCTGTTCTTGGTCCATTTCCAGGTCAGCGTGACCGACCTCCTGCACACACACACACACACACACAAGATAGACACACAGATGCACACACACAGATAGATACACAAAGACAAACATTCCTTCTCTCTGGATAAACATACTGACAACCTTTCTCCTTGTTCTCATGGGTCGCCCATCACAAACACAATCACACTCATGCTCTCGATAGGAAACAGTTGTTCATGTATTAATGTCTCTACAGAAATAAAAAGGCTAAACTCGACAAAGGATATTTTACCACAACAAGATGAAGTGTTCCTTCAATTATGATCCCCGATCATGATGACCAGAGAGCTATGGTTGTGTAAGGTTCCAGCATTAAAGTGAGGGGTCAATCACACTCAATAGGTTTGTGTAATTACTTCTAAATATTTTCTTAAATCGTGCAATAAATATTTTGCAATTAAAATCACATTTTCAAAGATGAATCTGTATTTTTATGACCTCTCAAGGCCCCCCTGCAGTACCATCACGGTCCACCAGGGGGCCACAGCCCACACTTTGGAATCACTGGTCTAGAGGATCTGCGTCAGTCTGAACCTCCATGTTGGTCCTAAGCGTCAGCCAGCAGGTTTATCAGATTCAGCTCTCGTCCTCCCTCCTCAGGGCTCCAGAAGTTTCCCTCAGCCCTCCGTCACTCAGGCTGTAGATGTGCAGGGAGTCGGTCGCACGTTGGCCTTCCTCTACCTCACTGCTGACCTCTTCCCTGCCAGCTGTCCCCATCAGATGGTAAGTCAGCCAACTCAGACAGATGTCCAGGACCAGGTGGAAACTTCATGCAGATCATCAGCTGATGTGACCGTTTGTTCCGTCTGCAGATGAGCTGCACTGTGAAGCTTCTGGGTCGGCTGGAGGACCACATGCTCCCTGCTGGAAGATACACCCTGAATTAATTCAAGGAGGAAACTGCTGATGGAGCAGCTGGAGGCTGATGGTAGACAAACATCTTCTTAGTTTGAGAAGATAAAATCATTTCATTGATCTCTTCTAAAACAGCTTTCATATTTATTTTGTTCCTTTAGACTCCAGAAACAAATTCATCTGCTGCAACACAAAAGCTGCACAGCTTCTCTGAGCTGTTCAGCTGTGGATGAGCTGGTTGATGTAGGTACCCTCTGCTGTTCTGGAGGAGTTCAGACTGAATCACAGTTATTGATCTGTCTCTAAGAGCTGATCAGCTGACCTGACTCTGCCTCCAAACTCAGCTTCCTCCATCACATGAACCACCTGAATATGAGGACGAGGACGAGTTTCTTCCCGGCAAAGAACTCAGCTAACATGGCGGACACCTCTGCAGCCTCTCATCCCCATCAAGAGTCAGCCACTGGATTCAGTGATGAAGATCCTCCTGCCTCCTCTTCTGTCTGTTTTTACTTGTCCTGTCACCATCGTAGCAAGCAGAATGATGCTCTGGTTGCTTTGTTGTGTTGAACAGATCTATTTTGCCAAGAAAAGCATTATGAATATGAAGCTCCTCTTGTTACTCAGAAATCATTTATTTTATTTCATTTTATTTATTAGCATTCTTGTTTAAAATTGTATTTTAGGTTAAGACTGCAAGAGAAGGTTAAGAAAAGATATAATAAGGAGTGGAACAGAAAAAAAAGAGTGAAGAGAAGTAAGAGAAAAAAAAACTAGACAAACTACATAGAAAACCATCAGAAACATTCCAGGGTCTTTGCTGGAAAACAAAGCTAGCGATCCCCTACAGCAGGACCTGCAGGTGACAACCTGGTTGAGAACAACTAAACTGAAGACATCTAGAGAATAATAAGATCATACATACACACACACCTCCCTCCAACCCCCTAATGCACCCACTCCTCCCTTCACTCCGTCACGCACATACCTCCTTCCCTCCCCCAACACACATCCACATGTCGTGTCCCACCCCCACCCCTCCTTCCCTCCATCCCCAACACACACACACACACACACCTCTTTCCCACAAGTCAGGAGAGCAGCACTATTTTAGTCCCATTAAGATCATCCTGGACAAAAGTCAAAGCACAATAAAAATAAACTAAAGAATAATAGACCAACACAATGTAAAACGTTAGAAACAATCAAACAAAAACACAAAATAAACCCTAAAATGTCAAACTTCATTCTTCTACTTTAAGGATTCTGGTCTCTGAAACTATTTAACTGGATCCTTTTGGGTGTTTTGACATTTTTAAATATGAACAGATGTTTACTTCTATCATCATTCTAGTTCCTGGAATAATTAAAGCAATGAGGAAACAGGAACACACACGATGAAACATCCATCACGTGTTTGTGTTTAACCCAAATTATCATCACTGGAAGCTTGCTGCTGTCACTGGAGCTTATCCCAGTTGCTGTCTGGTCAGTGGCAGGGCTCATCCTTGTGAGACCCGGCTCAAGCTGGTAACAACAGAGGGGACTGAGTCAGATGTTGAATTCATAATAAATGCTTTTATTGTGGAAACCAAGAGGAAATGGTACACAGCACATAAAACTCACAGGTGATGGGAGTGCTGCTCAAACAAAAAGGAGAAAAAACGCAGAAATTAAGAAAATAATTGTGGGCAAATTAAAGTAAATATAAAATGAAGTGTTTCAAATTACTGCGCACAATAAAAGTTACACTAATTTTACATCCTCTTGGAAATATATGATTATGTCTAGGGCTGTCCCAATCCCACTGTTTCACTTCCAATACAAATACCAATACCAGTACCACAGGTCAAGAATTGGCTGATGCCCGATATTGATACTAAACTGTGATTAAACCAAAGATAATGCTAGCGACCTGATAATTGATTTTATTCCAGGTTTAAGTTTGCGATGTCTGTTTGTGGAACCTCACTGAAAAAAAAAATGGTTTAACAGGTCAATGAAATAAGTTTATAACAGCAAGTACGAGGAAAACCTGACCTATTTAGTATTTACAAATGGGTATGATGAATTTCAAACTTACAAAAATGATAATAAATTAAATGATTTCAAACAAATTAAGACTCAGTCACGTAGAAATGCTTGAAAGAAAAGCTAGGATGGATTTCCTGGATTGGCAAATTGTGACACATTACGGTTCGATCCACAGTTTTAAGCCAATATCGGCCCGATATCCGATGCTGGTATCGGATCGGGACAGCATGAATTACAATATTGTGAACACACCTGCAAATTCTAAGTGATGCACACATAGAAACATTGATCAGTTATTCAAACAGGACAAAATTAAATATATACAACCCAAAAATAAGTGACTAATGCAAAACTATAAAGTATGAAAACATTAAGAAATTAGGTAAACATAAATCAATCTAATCGATTAGACACGGTAAATCATGATGATCGCAGCTGTCTGTGCTTATTACAGTATTGTATAAACATTGTATACACATTGGAAAAATGTTTAAGGCAGGACACAAACATGAAAATGACTTAATAGCAAAGTAAGATGTTTGGCCTTTCTCTACATCTAATCTATGTCACCAGTTTTCATCTTCAGTGATCTGTGAATGTCATGAGTCACATCAGAGGAAAAGGTTGCTTCAACAGATTAAAAGGTAGAATTAAAGGTAGTTTTTCTCCGTTTCAGTTTGTAAACACTATTCAAACAGAGCCCCTCCCCTCAGGCTCATGGTCGCATCGCTCTTCAGCCCAAGCCTCTCCTTCAAAGCTCGGAAGCAGGTGAAAGCCAAACCAATATTTACCCTTGTTTTCCAAGTGTGCATCTGTTCTTTTCACCTGCAGAGTACTTACTTTTGGGGGGTAATGCACTTTATTTTCGGGGTGAGCCAGTCCTCCCTCGCACGTCTCCAGTTGTGCAGAATGCAGCCGCATGCTTTTTAACTGGAGTACGTAAGAGAGAGCACATAACCCCCATCCTGGCCTCCCTCCACTGGCTGCTGGTGCATTTTAGAGTCCATTTTACAATTCTTTTGTTTGTTTTTAAATCCTTAAATGGTTTGGCCCCTCCTTACCTCTCTGAGCTTCTCCACCCCTACACTCCTGCTCGGTGCCTCAGGTCAGCTGACCTGATACAAATGTGTGGAAATGACATCAACAGCTCGTGGCCAGTTGTTAATACATGAAGAACTTAAACCATCTGTATGATGTCCAAAATTAACTGTTTCATATTGACCGGTATGTGACTGATAAAACGTCCCCCATCACTCCGACTTCACATTTAATGCTTGTAAATGATCATAAACATAATAATGAAGGAATAACTGTTTTTTACTAGCCTGACACACCAGCCTGACTAACGCCATGTATAAGATACACATCAAGTCAGTCTGGGTTCCCTCCATTGGAAAGTGATTTCCACTCCAGTAAAAAATTGACCGGACCAATCACGGCGCAGGAGGCGTGACTTTACAGCGTCTTTTTCGGCAATTCAGTTCTGCAACCTCAAACAGTCAGAATGGCGACTGCAGAGGAGCAACAATTTAGCGATGCCCTTTCTGATGTCTAAAGTGAGCTGCATGTGTTCTTAAAACCGCAAACTTGTTGCTCTGAGGACTCTCGTCATACAAGAAGACGCGTCACTTCCATGTTTCTCTGATTGGTTCTCTCCAGTTCAGTTTGTTCCTGTTAGTCCCGCCTCTTGTCTTGCATTGGAAATCACTTTCCTGCGTCCGGGGGTGGGGGATGGGGGTGGTGGTGGGGGGAACGTGTTGGGGGCTTGGAACTCGTGGCTCCTTCCCCGGCCCGAGCTACCACTCAGGAGGCACGAGGGCATGGGCAAGAGAGAGGTGGGTATGTGAGAATAATGAATGAGAGTGTGAAGGAGGAAATGTGGGAGGGAGGAACTTGGGCTGGAAGAGGGAGGAGATGTGGGTAAGTGGTTGAAGGAAAGGGGGATGGAGGAAGGAGTGGCATGCTCGTGAGTGTCTAGTAGGGATGGTCGTGAGGGGCTGAAGGAAGGAAGGGCGGGAGTGTGATAGGTCAGAGGGATGGGCGGGGCTGGACATGTAAGGGGGGGGACTGTATGGGGTATTGGGGGTATAGGGAGGTGGGGGCGTATGTGTGGGGGTG
>JALJCO010013349.1:0-58498 GCA_023101725.1 Atherinomorus stipes | reverse complement strand
ACAGTATCAATCAATTTTACTAGCAAAATCTCACAATATTTCTTTGTTCCGTTACAAAATCTGGTGAGAATTTGCAAAATATACGATTTTGTAACAGAATGATGATTTTGTTAGTAAAATAGATCGACACCACATTTTTAAATATCGATTTGATATTGGGATATGAAAATATTGCAATATTTCAGTGTATCGATAGTTTTTCCACCCCTATTTTTCAAAGTGTTAGAAATGTGTAAGAAAACTGCTATTTGCAATGACTGTTTATTTTTTCAGCTTTAATGTCGGTATCGATATCGGTTATCGGCCACATGAGTTTTAAAATATTGGCATATCGGATATCAGCCAAAATTCCAATATTGTGCATCCCTACTCGCATGTGTCTGGAGCAGTTCTGTTTGTTTTTTAAATTTAATTTTTTTAAACAAAAATTCTAAATAAATGTTTTATTTCCTGAATTGTAATTTAGCGATGTTTTTATTCATTATGACTTATTCAGTTTCGTATTATTTGTAAACCTATTATGAATTGAGCCTTTTCTTTAAAGGAGCTGTATCAGCTTTTCAAACATTCCAAAAGTCAAACACAGGCATTTATAAGCTAAATATGTTCCACCGCTACTTCAGAAACTAATTTGGTGTTAAATATTAGTTTTTATGTGTCTAATTTCCAACACGGCAGTAAGATGGCTGACTGTCCTGAACCGCGGAAAGTTGAGTTTTTTTCTGCTCCTGAAATTATAATCTAACCACTTCTGGCAGTCAATTCGTCCAGTACAACAAATAAACTCCCGCGCCGAACGCAACCACATTTTTCCCAACGTGCCGTCCTCTAGTTAAAAAAAAAAAATCTCCTGAATCTGGATCAAACGTCTGTTAGCTGATGGCTGCTTGTCTCTGAGGAAATCTTCCTGCAGGTGTTCGTTTCTTCCTCAGAGAGTGTGCAGGATTCTCTAAGTTTCTGTTCAGCAAAGAGGGCGTCTTGCTACGATGATGCGCATGCGTGTTTGTCGCTTCCTGATTGGTGCACCTCGTTGCGTATACCGGTGTCAGTCAGTTATGTTCAGGAAGCTGCAGCTTGGCCTGAATATTCATATAAATTACTCACATATGCACAGATGAAGAAAGAAACGACTTAAATGAAGTTTTTTATGAGGAAATAACACAGTAACATGTTGAAAAGCTCTGAAAGTCCTTTTTTCATGATAGGGCTCCTTTAAAGTTAGGGGACGTAAACATTCAAGCTCAACTAAACAGACGCTGGGACCCTCCTGAACTGAGGCGACAGCTCTGATTACGTGTACGAGTGATTTTTCGGGAGGAGGGAACAGTGAGGGCTGATTCGCTGGCTGTCTTTAGACAGAAGGAGGTGTCTTTCTGGACATTCAGTCTGTCTCCTCAAAGCAAACATGCTGAGATTGTGTGTAAGAGAGGGAAAGCTGATGGACAGAAGAAGCTGGGCTGTGTAGGAACTCAGAGCAGAGTGTGTTTCTGATTTTCTCACCTGAACCCCATAATCATGACGGAGCTGGATGTTTATCATGGGTCTGCATCTGTGATGTCACCGTCCTTCAGCTGGCTCATGCTGTCAGAGGTAAAGCTGACTGACTGGCCAGCGTCCTGCAGGGAGCTGAGAGTAGACGGAGAAGCTCAGGGAAAATGCCTCTACCCTCTCTCCCCACCTCTGAATGTCCTGTCCTTTATGTCCCCTCCTCACATAATCTACAATAGGACCTTCTGCCAGCCATGGAGCCCCCCCCTCCCCGAGACCTCATCCATGAGTCCCCTGTCCGAACCCAGTCTGTTAGCAGGTACCTTCGCCATGCTTGGATCTGCTCTTACTTCTGTTCTAGTCTGTTCTATTTTGCTCTAGTCTATTCTGTTCTATTCCATTCTGTTCTGTTTGATTCTTTTCTATTTTATTCTGTGTGATTCTATTCTGTTCTCGTCTGTTCTGTTCTACTCTACTTTCTTCTGTTCTAGTCTATTCTATTATTTTCTCTTCTGGTGTATTCTATTCTATTCTATTTTTCTAGTCTATTCTTTTCTGTTTTATTCTGATCTGTTCTTATCTAGTCTGTTCTGTTCTTTTCCATTTTCTTCTGTTCTAGTCTATTCTATTATGTTCTGTTCAAGTGTATTCTGTTGTATTCTATTTTATTTTGTTCTAGTCTATTCTAGTCTAGTGTATTCTAGTCTATCATATTCTTTTCTAGTCTATTCTAATCTACTCTCGTGTTGTCTAGTGTAGTGTATTCTAGTGTATTCTAGTTTATTGTAGTCAAGTGTAGTCTAGTCTATTCTTTTTCAGTCTCATCTAGTGTAGTCTAGTATTGTCTAGTCTATTCTATTCTAGTTTAGTGTAGTATGGTGCAGTGTAGTGTATTTTATTTTAATCTAGTCTAGTGTTTTCTAGTGTAGTCTAGTATAGTCTAGTTTAGTCGAGTCTAGTGTAGTGTATTCTAGTCTATTCTAGTGTATTCTAGTCTAGTCTTGTGTATTCTGATCTAGTGTAGTCTAGTGTAGTCCAGTGTATTCTAGTCTCCTGTAGTGTATTCTAGTTTAGTGTAGTCTATTCTAGTCTATTGTATTCTAGTCTAGTCTAGTGTGGTCTAGTGTAGTGTATTGTAGTTAAGTGTAGTCTATTCTAGTCTATTGTATTCTAGTCTAGTCTAGTGTGGTCTAGTGTAGTGTATTGTAGTTAAGTGTAGTCTATTCTAGTCTATTGTATTCTAGTCTAGTCTAGTGTGGTCTAGTGTAGTGTATTGTAGTTAAGTGTAGTCTTTTCTAGTCCATTGTTATCTAGTCTAGTCTAGTCCAGTGTAGTGTATTCTAGTTTAGTCTTTTCTAGTCCATTGTATTCTAGTCTAGTCTAGTGTGGTCTAGTGTAGTGTATTGTAGTTTAGTGTAGTCTATTCTAGTCTATTGTATTCTAGTCTAGTCTAGTGTGTCTAGTGTAGTGTATTCTAGTTTAGTGTAGTCTATTCTAGTCTATTGTATTCTAGTCTAGTCTAGTGTGGTCTAGTGTAGTGTATTGTAGTAAAGTGTAGTCTATTCTAGTCTATTGTATTCTAGTCTAGTCTAGTGTGGTCTAGTGTAGTGTATTGTAGTTAAGTGTAGTCTTTTCTAGTCCATTGTTATCTAGTCTAGTCTAGTCCAGTGTAGTGTATTCTAGTTTAGTCTTTTCTAGTCCATTGTATTCTAGTCTAGTCTAGTGTGGTCTAGTGTAGTGTATTGTAGTTTAGTGTAGTCTTTTCTAGTCCATTGTATTCTAGTCTTGTCTAGTGTAGTCTAGTGTAGTGTATTCTAGTTTAGTGTAGTCTATTCTAGTCTATTGTATTCTAGTGTGGTCTAGTGTAGTGTATTCTAGTTTAGTGTAGTGTATTCTAGTCTATTGTATTCTAGTCTAGTCTAGTGTGGTCTAGTGTAGTGTATTCTAGTTTAGTGTAGTCTATTCTAGTCTATTGTATTCTAGTCTAGTCTAGTGTAGTGTATTGTAGTTTAGTGTAGTCTATTCTAGTCTATTGTATTCTAGTCTAGTCTAGTGTGGTCTAGTGTAGTGTATTCTAGTTTAGTGTAGTCTATTCTAGTCTATTGTATTCTAGTCTAGTCTAGTGTGGTCCAGTGTAGTGTATTCTAGTTTAGTGTAGTCTATTTTAGTCTATTGTATTCTAGTCTTGTCTAGTGTGGTCTAGTGTAGTGTATTCTAGTTTAGTGTAGTCTATTTTAGTCTATTGTATTCTAGTCTTGTCTAGTGTGGTCTAGTGTAGTGTATTCTAGTTTAGTGTAGTCTATTTTAGTCTATTGTATTCTAGTCTAGTCTAGTGTGGTCTAGTGTAGTGTATTCTAGTTTAGTGTAGTCTATTCTAGTCTATTGTATTCTAGTCTAGTCTAGTGTGGTCTAGTGTAGTGTATTCTAGTTTAGTGTAGTCTATTCTAGTCTATTGTATTCTAGTGTGGTCTAGTGTAGTGTATTCTAGTTTAGTGTAGTGTATTCTAGTCTATTGTATTCTAGTCTAGTCTAGTGTGGTCTAGTGTAGTGTATTCTAGTTTAGTGTAGTCTATTCTAGTCTATTGTATTCTAGTCTAGTCTAGTGTAGTGTATTGTAGTTTAGTGTAGTCTATTCTAGTCTATTGTATTCTAGTCTAGTCTAGTGTGGTCTAGTGTAGTGTATTCTAGTTTAGTGTAGTCTATTCTAGTCTATTGTATTCTAGTCTAGTCTAGTGTGGTCTAGTGTAGTGTATTCTAGTTTAGTGTAGTCTATTTTAGTCTATTGTATTCTAGTCTTGTCTAGTGTAGTCCAGTCTAGTCTACACTGACTGTTAACATTCTCTGTTGGTTTGCTAGTCCTGGTTCTGGACTGAGCCCGTCTGGGTGGTTTAATGTGGATCAGCTGTGTGTTTGATGATGGAGCTGACGTAGTTCTGACAATGAACCACACTCACTTCTCCATTTCCTGCTCACGTTAAAGCTCGTTTGTCATGTTGCTGTGCTCTCTCCAGCAGACAGAAGAAAGGTCCTCTGTCCCTGCAGGACTTCAGGCTGATCGCCGTGCTGGGCAGGGGGCACTTTGGGAAGGTACTGGTCATAAACACACTCTTTTATGATTGGGAAAAGGCTGAGTAGTAACAGAGCCGTGAAACTGGTGCTGGGTGTGTCTACAGATGCTCCAGCTGGGAAGCAAAGAGCTGGAACAGGACAGATTGTGTGGAGTTTGAATTCAGACCTTTTGGACCAGACTTAAGGACATCTCAGTGAATAGAGATTGTTGCTGTAGTGCAGTGATTCTTAACCACGGGGCCGCGGCCCGAGCTCGGGCCTCCAGCACCACCTAGAGGGTCGGAAAAAACTTTCCTTTTCCACATGTGGGCTAGGAAGACTGTATATTTACACTGTTATTTATGACTGGATGAATTGCAATGTAGCCTCCCCCCACCTGGTGGCGCTAATTTGTCAGAGTTCAACAAACAAGCAGAAGAAGACACTCAGCTAGCCGCTAGCCTGTAGCTAACGTTGTAAAGAAGTATGAAAACTAAATAATGAAGATAAAAATGGTCCCACACCGCCCCTAAAGAGACAAAAATCCACTCCAATATATTAAATACAGATTAGTGAGTGGAGATAACAAAGCAGAGCGGAGTAGTCTGGATGGAGCACCAGCTAACACTAACGTTAATGCTAACGCTAATGTTGATGTTAATGCTAACACTATCTGCAATCTTCATCTAGAAACAAATATCTAACACTCGTTGGAAAGAAAGAATTTTTAAGACGCCCCATAGTTCTTTCTTTCATCATCTCCCTTTACTCTTTTTACTTCCCAGTTTTCTGTTGCCCTTTGGTGATTTGTTTATACCTAATGCTGATTTGTTCTTGTAGGAGTCTGATTTTATTCCATGAATTATACGTGTGATATAAATGTGTTTGTGACCATCTCAGAATATATTTTTATATGATGTTATTCATGTTTATCAGCCACATTTTTCTCAGTCTGTCAAAGGCAGGTGGATTTGCTTTAGTTATTAAATAAATAAACCAGAAATGATCATTACACTAATACAGAGTTAAATATGAACCTGGACCAGTTTGGACTGAAAACTGGCCCCATCATGAAAAAGGTTGAGAACTCCTGCTGTAGAGGAGGTGGAGAGTCGTCCGTTATCTGCAGCAGCGTGTGCAGCATGTTAGAGGAAAATGCCGTTCCAGCATTAGAAAACTGACAGTGCACATTTACAGTTTCAGTGTTTGGACTGAACCGTGTGTGTGTGTGTGTGTGTGTGTGTGTGCAGGTCTTACTGTCAGAGTACAAGAAGACAGGAACGATGTACGCCATCAAAGCCCTGAAGAAAGGAGACATCGTTGCTCGGGATGAAGTGGAGAGGTGTGTGTATGTTCATTCCTCCCCCCCAGTGACACGCCACTGTTACTTCTTCTTACTCGTGGTGTTTTGCTCCTCCTCGTCCAGCCTGATGTGCGAGAAGCGCATCTTTGAGATCGTGAACATGTCGCACCATCCCTTCCTGGTGAACCTGTTCGCCTGCTTCCAGACGGCCGAGCACGTGTGCTTTGTGATGGAGTACACGGCGGGAGGAGACCTGATGATGCACATCCACACCGATGTCTTCACAGAGCCACGAGCTGTGTACGTATCTGCATGTTTTCGGGTTTATTGATGCCTCTTGGCTGTACGGTGAGAAACTAACGGTACCAACCCAGCGGTCCAGCTGCACATCTCTTACTGCAGTTTTCTGAGGTTCGGTTAGCATTACGAACTTTACCACTCATACAGGTAAGTTACCTCCTCATCAGACATGATCAGGACACACTGCAAAATTTGGTGGTCTTAATACAAGTTAAAAAAAAACACTGAAATCGAGAATAATCAGACTATAATAATTGGAATTATCTGTCCATGCAGTAAGATAGTTATACTACACTGCCTGGCCAAAAAAAAAGTCGCCACCTGGATTTAACTAAGCAAATAGGTAGGAGCCTCCTATTGGATAATTACATGCATGGGCGATTATCTTTCAGCTGCAACAAGTTATTTAACCCCAACTGGTGCAATGAGTTGCTTCTCATTTCCTAAACAACCATGTGGAAAGACACATCCGTGGTCGTGGAAAAGATGTTAGTCTGTCTGAGAAGGGTCAGATCATTGGCATCAAGAGGTGAAAACATCTAAGGAGATGCAGAAACTACTAAAACTGGGTTCAGAACAGTCCAACGCATTCTGAAAAACTGGAAGGATAGTGGGGGGACCCATCATCTTCAAGGAAGAAATGTGGCTGGAAAAAAAATCCTGAATGATCGTGATCGGCGATCACTTAAACGTGTGGTGAGATCAAATCGAAAAAAACAACAGAGAACTCAGGGCTATGTTTAATACTGAAAGTAAGAGCATTTCCACGCGCACAATGCGAAGGGAACTCAAGGGATTGGGACTGAACAGCTGTGTAGCCGTAAGAAAACCACTAATCAGTGAGGCTAACCGGAAAAAAGGCTTCAATTTGCTCGGGAGCAAAAGATTGGACTGTGGAGCAATGGAAGAAGGTCATGTGGTCTGATGAGTCCAGATTTACCCTGTTCCAGAGTGATGGGCGAATCAGGGTAAGAAGAGAGGCAGATGAAGTGATGCAGCATCATGCCTAGTGCTACTGTATGAGCCTGTGGGGGCAGTGTGATGATCTGGGGTTGCTGCAGTTGCTCAGGTCCAGGTTCAGCAACAGTATGAGCTCAGATAATGAGGTCAGCTGATACCTGAATATACTGAATGAGCAGGTTATTCCATCAATGGATGTTTCTTTCCTGATGGCACGGCCATATTCCAAGATGACCGTGCCAGAATTTATCGGGCTCAGATTGTGAAAGATGGTTCAGGGGTCATCAGACATCATTTTCACACATGGATTGGCCCCCACAGAGTCCAGACCTGAACCCCATTGAGAATCTTTGGGATGTGCTAGAGAGGGCTTTGTGCAGCGGTCAGATTCTACCATCATCATCAAGATCTTGGTGAAAAATTAATGCAACACTGGATGGAAATAAATCTTTTGACATTGCAGAAGCTTCTGGAAACACAGCGAATGCGTGCCGTAATCAAAGCTAAAGGCGGTCCAACAAAGTATTAGAGTCAATGACCTTTTTTTTTTTTTTTTGGGTGGCGACTTTTTTTGGGGGGCCAGGCAGTGTATTTCTTGAAATAAGAAAAAACACCGAGACTCTAGACAGGGAGAAATATCTTTAAACACTATAAAAAACTCATTTCAAGTCCCTCATTTAGTGAAAAATCCCTCAAAACTAGTCTGGTAATGCTTATTTTGAGTGTTTCTCTTTCTCATTTTAAAGTAAAAAAATCTTAAAACAAGATAATTTTTTACAAATTTACTAAAAAGCCTTTCTTGTAAGGCAGCATTTGTGAAGGAGCAGCAGAGCTGAGGCTGCACAGCATACAGCTGCTTTCTCTCAGAGCCTCACACCGTTGACTGTAAGCTTTCTTCACAGTTGGAGCTCTTCTCACTTCTGAGTTTAACTTGTTCCACTCGCAGTAAAGTAACCTGGTTTTCTTTGGCTTTAGGTTTTACGCTGCTTGCGTGGTTCTCGGACTTCAATTCCTTCACGACCACAAGATTGTATACAGGTGAGCAGCATTCAATGTAAAATACTCCTGTTTATTTACTCAAAAAGCAAAACTAGAACACATCAATCCTAAACTATTATAACCTTGATACTGGGCTGATGGTCCGACTCCTGCTGCAGCACCGACAGGTCCACATCTGAAGTCCTGTCAGGATGGCTTTAGCCTGTCAGCGTGTTGAACGTGTGTGTGCCAAGGTTATAATCGTTTTGAATTTTTAATTCGTTTCTAAATAAAATTTAGTTTTGTCTTTTTGTTTTTCAATTCAGTTAGTTTTAGTTTATTGAGCAAGTTTGCTTTTAGAAAATCCTTAGTTTTAGTTTAGTTTTTAGTAGTTTCAGTTTTACTTGTAGTTTTAGTTTTTTGGGGGGCGAGGGGGGTCATAAATATACGCATTTGTCTGGTGGTACATTCAAAATCATCAGAATGTCACTCAGAGTAAAACTGGTAGAGCAAAGTAAAGGATTTAAAGTAAAAGATTAGATAGAAACAGATTTCATATCAACCCAAAAGTCTTATTAAACAAATGAACAAAGACTGTAACTTACCCTGTGTTCACGTGTCAAAATTACTTGTAAAGCCAATGTACAGACGCCAATAGATGCGCGTTTGGTTGGGGCGGCGCGTTTGGTGTGAATTTGCTGCGCGAAAAGCCCCAATCACACGTCTTATTCACACAAATGAAGCATTTTACTTCTGCATATTATTTGATCAGTTCTCACGGAAAAAACGCCCAAATCAGCATTCATGCGTTGAAATCTAGGTGTGTATGCGAATGGACGTGTCCGGTGTGAACACAGGGTAAGGATGTTTGCAATAATTTTAGTTTGTTTTGTAAATACAGTTTGAGTTATCATTTTTAAAACTGCCATTTTTATATTTATTCCAGTTAAGTTTTAGTTTTTGGTTAGTTTTGGTTAACTACGGTGGGTACAGAAAGTATGCAGATCCCTTTAAACATTGCAATCTTTGTTTCATTGCAGCCATTTGCCAAAATAAAAAAAAAAGGTTCATTTTATTTCGCATGAATGTCACTCAGCTCCCCATCTTGACACTCCTTCATTGGAGTCCAGCTGTGTTTAATTAAACTGATTGGACGTGATCAGGAAAGACACACACCTGTCTATATCAGAGCTTCCAGCTCACAGTGCATGTCAGAGCAAATGAGGATCATGAGGTGGAAGGAACTGTCCAAGGAGCTCAGAGACAGAATTGTGGCGAGGCGCAGATCTGGACAAGGTTACAAAAGAGTTTCTGCAGCACTAAAGGTTCCTAAGAGCACGGTGGCCTCCATAGTCCTTACATGGACATGAAGGACTCCCAGACTGTGAGAAATAAGATTCTCTGGTCTGATGAGACCAAGATTGAACTTTCTGGCGTTAATTCTAAGCGGTATGTGTGGAGAAAACCAGGCACTGCTCATCACCTGCCCAATACCATCCCAACAGTGAAGCATGGTGGTGGCAGCATCATGCTATGGGGGTGTTTTCACACAGCTGAAATAACAAAGGAGTGGCTTCAGAACAACTCTGGACCATTCTGGACCGGCCCAGCCAGAACCCTGACTTAAACCTAACTGAGCATCTCTGGAGAGACCTGAAAATGGCTGAACACCACCGTTCACCATCCAACCTGACAGAACTGGAGAGGATCTGCAAGAAGAACCAGAAGATCCCAAATCCAGGTGTGGAACACTTGTTGCATCATTCCCAAGAAGACTCATGGCTGTACCAGCTCAGAAGTACTTCTACTCAGTACTGAGCAAAGGCTCAATTTAAAAAAATAAATAATAATTGCAAAAATTTCTACATTTCTGTTTTTTTCTGTCTAGATGGGGCGCTGAGTAACATTAATGAGAAATAAAATGAACTATTTTGATTTTGGCAAATGGCTGCAATGAAACGAAGAATGAAAAAAATGAAACGGGTCTGAATACTTTCTGTACACACTGGATCATAACCTTGGTGTGTGGTCCCTGCTGTCCTGGCCTCACCACCATCTCCTCTCCTTCCCAGAGACCTGAAGCTGGATAATCTGCTGCTGGACACAGACGGATATGTGAAGATCGCTGACTTTGGACTGTGTAAAGAAGGTGAATTTAAGATGAGACATGATGAAGTACGAGCCAGGTTTCTGGAGAACGTTCTCCAACTCTTGATGTGTCGGCAGGGATGGGTTACGGAGACCGGACCAGCACCTTCTGTGGGACTCCCGAGTTTCTGGCCCCGGAGGTCCTCACGGACACATCTTACACCAGAGCAGTGGACTGGTGGGGTCTGGGGGTCCTGATCTACGAGATGCTGGTGGGAGAGGTGAGAACACACACTGGATGAGTTCCTGCCTGGATCTGTGGATCCTGGATCCTGGATCCGTCTGTGTGGTGATGATGATGACGCTATAAACACAAATGAGACCGAACAAGTCCTGTAAACACGTACGTCACCTCAGTTCATAAAGTCCCAGTCTGAACTGATCTTTACCATGTTGTGTAGTCTCCTTTCCCCGGGGATGACGAAGAGGAGGTGTTTGACAGCATTGTGAACGATGAAGTCCGCTACCCACGCTTCCTCTCCACCGAGGCCATCGGCATCATGAGAAGAGTACACACTCACACGTTTTCTGACCGTGCATGACGTCTGCATGAGTCCAGCTGATGGCAGCCAGCATCCTCACACCTTCATCACTTCTTGTTGTCCCTGCAGCTTCTGAGGAGGAATCCAGAGAGGAGGCTGGGGTCTGGAGAGAAGGATGCAGAGGAGGTGAAGAAGCAGCCGTTTTTTAGAGTAAGTATGCTCGTGTCGGCTCAAGTAATACATCTTCCACTACACAGAACTTCTGGTTCACAGGGAGCAATGAATATCACCATTAAACATGCTAGGTGGTACAACACACAGAAGAATCTGTCCCTGGACCCCATGAGGGTAGATTTCATTTTCTCTGACCTGAGATCACTATACGATAAAGACATGTTCGGTGGACTTCTTATTTCCAGAGTAAGGATGTCCTTCTCTGTGGAAACAGTGATGGTTTATTACTTGTCCTTCTATCCAAAAAGAGCTGCTGCTACGCTGCTCACCATGTCCAGGGTATCGGTCCAGGGTATGTGTTCAGGGTATCGGTCCAGGGTATATGTCCAGGGTATATGTCCAGGATATATGTCCAGGATATATGTCCAGGATATATGTCCAGGATATATGTCCAGGATATATGTCCAGGGTATATGTCCATGATATATGTCCAGGATATATGTCCAGGGTATGTGTCCATGATATATGTCCAGGATATATGTCCAGGGTATGTGTCCATGATATATGTCCAGGGTATGTGTCCAGGGTATGTGTCCAGGGTATGTGTCCATGATAGATGTCCATGATATATGTCCAGGGTATGTGTCCATGATATATGTCCATGATATATGTCCATGATATATGTCCAGGGTATGTGTCCAGGGTATGTGTCCAGGGTATATGTCCATGATAGATGTCCAGGATATATGTCCAGGGTATGTGTCCAGGGTATGTGTCCAGGATATGTGTCCATGATATATGTCCAGGATATGTGTCCATGGTATATGTCCAGGATATGTGTCAATGATATATGTCCAGGATATGTGTCCAGGGTATGTGTCCAGGATATATGTCCATGATATATGTCCAGGGTATGTGTCCATGATATATGTCCAGGGTATGTGTCCAGGGTATGTGTCCAGGGTATGTGTCCAGGATATGTGTCCATGATAGATGTCCAGGGTATGTGTCCAGGGTATGTGTCCAGGATATGTGTCCATGATATATGTCCAGGATATGTGTCAATGATATATGTCCAGGATATGTGTCCAGGGTATGTGTCCAGGATATATGTCCATGATATATGTCCAGGGTATGTGTCCATGATATATGTCCAGGGTATGTGTCCAGGGTATGTGTCCAGGGTATGTGTCCAGGATATGTGTCCATGATAGATGTCCAGGGTATGTGTCCAGGGTATGTGTCCAGGATATGTGTCCATGATATATGTCCAGGATATGTGTCCATGATAGATGTCCAGGGTATGTGTCCAGGGTATGTGTCCAGGATATGTGTCCATGATATATGTCCAGGATATGTGTCCATGGTATATGTCCAGGATATGTGTCCATGATATGTGTCCAGGATATGTGTCCAGGATATGTGTCCAGGGTATGTGTCCAGGGTATGTGTCCAGGGTATGTGTCCAGGATATGTGTCCATGATATGTGTCCATGATATATGTCCAGGGTATGTGTCCAGGGTATGTGTCCATGATATATGTCCAGGATATATGTCCATGATATATGTCCATGATATATCCAGAGTAATGTCCAGGGTATGTGTCCATGATATATGTCCAGGGTATGTGTCCATGATATATGTCCAGGATATATGTCCAGGGTATGTGTCCATGATATATGTCCAGGGTATGTGTCCATGATATATGTCCATGATATATGTCCAGGGTATGTGTCCATGATATATGTCCAGGGTATATGTCCAGGGTATGTGTCCATGATATATGTCCAGGGTATATGTCCAGGGTATGTGTCCATGATATATGTCCAGGATATATGTCCAGGGTATATGTCCAGGGTATGTGTCCAGGATATATGTCCAGGGTATGTGTCCAGGGTATGTGTCCATGATAGATGTCCAGGATATATGTCCAGGGTATGTGTCCAGGGTATGTGTCCAGGATATGTGTCCATGATATATGTCCAGGATATGTGTCCATGGTATATGTCCAGGATATGTGTCCATGATATATGTCCAGGATATATGTCCAGGGTATGTGTCCAGGATATGTGTCCATGGTATATGTCCAGGATATGTGTCCATGATATATGTCCAGGGTATGTGTCCAGGATATGTGTCCATGATATATGTCCAGGGTATATGTCCAGGGTATATGTCCATGATATATGTCCATGATATATGTCCAGGGTATGTGTCCAGGGTATGTGTCCATGATATATGTCCATGATATATGTCAGGGTATGTGTCCAGGGTATATGTCCATGATATATGTCCAGGATATATGTCAGGGTATATGTCCATGATATATGTCAGGGTATAGTCCAGGGTATGTGTCCAGGATATGTGTCCAGGATATATGTCCAGGGTATATGTCCATGATATATGTCCAGGGTATGTGTCCAGGGTATGTGTCCAGAATATATGTCCAGGGTATGTGTCCAGGGTATGTGTCCAGGATATGTGTCCAGGATATATGTCCAGGGTATATGTCCATGATATATGTCCAGGGTATGTGTCAGGGTATGTGTCCAGGATATGTGTCCATGATATATGTCCAGGGTATGTGTCCATGATATATGTCCAGGGTATGTGTCCAGGGTATGTGCCAGAATATATGTCCAGGGTATGTGTCCAGGGTATGTGTCCAGGATATATGTCCAGGGTATGTGTCCATGATATATGTCAGGGTATGTGTCCAGGGTATGTGTCCATGATATATGTCAGGGTATGTGTCCAGGGTATATGTCCATGATATAGTCCAGGGTATGTGTCCAGGGTATATAGTCAGGGTATGTGTCCAGGGTATATGTCCATGATATATGTCCAGGATATGTGTCCAGGGTATGTGTCCAGGGTATGTGTCCAGGGTATATGTCCATGATATATGTCCAGGATATATGTCCAGGGTATATGTCCATGATATATGTCCAGGATATATGTCCAGGGTATGTGTCCATGATATATGTCCAGGGTATGTGTCCATGATATATGTCCAGGATATATGTCCAGGGTATGTGTCCAGGATATATGTCCAGGGTATGTGTCCAGGGTATATGTCCATGATATATGTCCAGGATATATGTCCAGGGTATATGTCCATGATATATGTCCATGATATATGTCCAGGATATATGTCCAGGGTATATGTCCATGATAGATGTCCAGGATATATGTCCAGGGTATATGTCCATGATATATGTCCAGGATATATGTCCAGGGTATATGTCCATGATATATGTCCATGATATATGTCCAGGGTATGTGTCCAGGGTATATGTCCATGATATATGTCCAGGGTATGTGTCCAGGGTATGTGTCCAGAATATATGTCCAGGTATGTGTCCAGGGTATGTGTCCAGGGTATGTGTCCAGGATATATGTCCAGGGTATGTGTCCATGATATATGTCCAGGGTATGTGTCCAGGGTATGTGTCCATGATATATGTCCAGGGTATGTGTCCAGGGTATATGTCTAGGGTATATGTCCATGATATATGTCCAGGATATATGTCCAGGGTATGTGTCCAGGGTATATGTCCAGGGTATGTGTCCAGGGTATATGTCCATGATATATGTCCAGGGTATGTGTCCAGGGTATGTGTCCAGGGTATGTGTCCAGGGTATATGTCCATGATATATGTCCAGGATATATGTCCAGGGTATATGTCCATGATATATGTCCAGGATATATGTCCAGGGTATGTGTCCATGATATATGTCCAGGGTATGTGTCCATGATATATGTCCAGGATATATGTCCAGGATATGTGTCCAGGATATATGTCCAGGGTATGTGTCCAGGGTATATGTCCATGATATATGTCCAGGATATATGTCCAGGGTATATGTCCATGATATATGTCCATGATATATGTCGAGGATATATGTCCAGGGTATATGTCCATGATAGATGTCCAGGATATATGTCCAGGGTATATGTCCATGATATATGTCCAGGATATATGTCCAGGGTATGTGTCCATGATATATGTCCAGGGTATGTGTCCAGGGTATATGTCCATGATATATGTCCAGGGTATGTGTCCATGATATATGTCCAGGATATATGTCCAGGGTATGTGTCCAGGATATATGTCCAGGGTATGTGTCCAGGGTATATGTCCATGATATATGTCCAGGGTATATGTCCATGATATATGTCCATGATATATGTCGAGGATATATGTCCAGGGTATATGTCCATGATAGATGTCCAGGATATATGTCCAGGGTATATGTCCATGATATATGTCCAGGATATATATCCAGGGTATGTGTCCATGATATATGTCAGGGTATGTGTCCAGGGTATGTGTCCAGGGTATATGTCCATGATATATGTCCAGGGTATATGTCCATGATATATGTCCAGGGTATGTGTCCAGGGTATATGTCCATGATATATGTCCATGATATATGTCCAGGGTATATGTCCAGGGTATATGTCCATGATATATGTCCAGGGTATGTGTCAGGATATATGTCCAGGGTATGTGTCCAGGATATATGTCCAGGGTATATGTCCAGGATATGTGTCCAGGATATGTGTCCAGGGTATGTGTCCAGGATATATGTCCAGGGTATGTGTCCAGGATATATGTCCAGGGTATGTGTCCAGGATATATGTCCAGGGTATGTGTCCAGGATATATTTACAGGATATATGTCCAGGGTATATGTCCAGGATATATGTCCAGGGTATATGTCCAGGATATATGTCCAGGGTATATGTCCAGGGAAGTCCAGGGTATATTTACAGGGTATGTGTCCAGGGTATATGTCCAGGATATATGTCCAGGGTATATGTCCAGGGTATATGTCCAGGATATATGTCCAGGGTATGTGTCCAGGATATATGTCCAGGGTATATGTCCAGGATATATGTCCAGGGTATGTGTCCAGGATATATGTCCAGGGTATGTGTCCAGGATATTTTTACAGGATATATGTCCAGGGTATATGTCCAGGATATATGTCCAGGGTATGTGTCCAGGATATATTTACAGGGTATGTGTCCAGGGTATATGTCCAGGATATATGTCCAGGGTATGTGTCCAGGATATATGTCCAGGGTATGTGTCCAGGATATTTTTACAGGATATATGTCCAGGATATATGTCCAGGGTATATGTCCAGGGTATATGTCCAGGATATATGTCCAGGATATATGTCCAGGGTATATGTCCAGGGTATATGTCCAGGATATATGTCCAGGATATATGTCCAGGATATATGTCCAGGGTATGTGTCCAGGATATATTTACAGGGTATGTGTCCAGGATATATGTCCAGGGTATGTGTCCAGGATATGTGTCCATGATATATGTCCAGGATATGTGTCCATGGTATATGTCCAGGATATGTGTCCATGATATATGTCCAGGATATGTGTCCAGGGTATGTGTCCAGGATATGTGTCCATGGTATATGTCCAGGATATGTGTCCAAGATATATGTCCAGGGTATGTGTCCAGGATATGTGTCCATGATATATGTCCAGGGTATGTGTCCAGGGTATATGTCCATGATATATGTCCATGATATATGTCCAGGGTATGTGTCCAGGGTATGTGTCCATGATATATGTCCATGATATATGTCCAGGGTATGTGTCCAGGGTATATGTCCATGATATATGTCCAGGATATATGTCCAGGGTATATGTCCATGATATATGTCCAGGGTATATGTCCAGGGTATGTGTCCAGGATATGTGTCCAGGATATATGTCCAGGGTATGTGTCTATGATATATGTGCAGGGTATGTGTCAGGGTATGTGTCCATGATATATGTCCAGGGTATGTGTCCAGGGTATGTGTCCAGAATATATGTCAGGGTATGTGTCAGGGTATGTGTCCAGGATATTTGTCCAGGGTATGTGTCCAGGGTATGTGTCCATGATATATGTCCAGGGTATGTGTCCAGGGTATGTGTCCAGAATATATGTCCAGGGTATGTGTCCAGGGTATGTGTCCATGATATATGTCCAGGGTATGTGTCCAGGGTATGTGTCCATGATATATGTCCAGGGTATGTGTCCAGGGTATGTGTCCAGAATATATGTCCAGGGTATGTGTCCAGGGTATGTGTCCAGGATATTTGTCCAGGGTATGTGTCCATGATATATGTCCAGGGTATGTGTCCAGGGTATGTGTCCAGGGTATGTGTCCATGATATATGTCCAGGGTATGTGTCCAGGGTATGTGTCCAGGGTATATGTCCATGATATATGTCCAGGGTATGTGTACAGGGTATATGTCCAGGGTATGTGTCCAGGGTATATGTCCATGATATATGTCCAGGGTATGTGTCCAGGGTATATGTCCATGATATATGTCCAGGGTATATGTCCATGATATATGTCCAGGGTATGTGTCCAGGGTATGTGTCCAGGGTATGTGTCCAGGGTATATGTCCATGATATATGTCCAGGATATATGTCCAGGGTATATGTCCATGATATATGTCCAGGGTATATGTCCAGGGTATGTGTCCATGATATATGTCCAGGGTATGTGTCCAGGGTATGTGTCCATGATATATGTCCAGGGTATGTGTCCATGATATATGTCCAGGATATATGTCCAGGGTATGTGTCCATGATATATGTCCATGATATATGTCGAGGATATATGTCCAGGGTATATGTCCATGATATATGTCCATGATATATGTCGAGGATATATGTCCAGGGTATATGTCCATGATAGATGTCCATGATATATGTCCAGGGTATATGTCCATGATATATGTCCAGGATATATGTCCAGGGTATGTGTCCATGATATATGTCCAGGGTATGTGTCCAGGGTATGTGTCCAGGGTATATGTCCATGATATATGTCCAGGATATATGTCAGGATATATGTCCAGGGTATATGTCCATGATATATGTCCAGGGTATGTGTCCAGGGTATATGTCCATGATATATGTCCAGGATATATGTCCAGGGTATATGTCCATGATATATGTCAAGGGTATGTGTCCAGGATATATGTCCAGGGTATGTGTCCAGGATATATGTCCAGGGTATATGTCCAGGATATATGTCCAGGATATGTGTCCAGGGTATATGTCCATGATATATGTCCAGGGTATGTGTCCATGATATATGTCCAGGGTATGTGTCCAGGATATATGTCCAGGGTATGTGTCCAGGGTATATGTCCATGATATATGTCCAGGGTATATGTCCATGATATATGTCCAGGGTATGTGTCCAGGATATATGTCCAGGGTATGTGTCCAGGATATATGTCCAGGGTATATGTCCAGGATATATGTCCAGGGTATGTGTCCAGGATATATGTCCAGGGTATGTGTCCAGGATATATTTACAGGATATATTTACAGGATATATTTACAGGGTATATGTCCAGGGTATATGTCCAGGATATATGTCCAGGGTATATGTCCAGGATATATTTACAGGGTATGTGTCCAGGGTATATGTCCAGGATATATGTCCAGGGTATATGTCCAGGATATATGTCCAGGATATATGTCCAGGGTATGTGTCCAGGATATATGTCCAGGGTATGTGTCCAGGATATTTTTACAGGATATATGTCCAGGGTATATGTCCAGGATATATGTCCAGGGTATGTGTCCAGGATATATTTACAGGGTATGTGTCCAGGGTATATGTCCAGGATATATGTCCAGGGTATGTGTCCAGGATATATGTCCAGGGTATGTGTCCAGGATATTTTTACAGGATATATGTCCAGGATATATGTCCAGGGTATATGTCCAGGGTATATGTCCAGGATATATGTCCAGGATATATGTCCAGGGTATATGTCCAGGGTATATGTCCAGGATATATGTCCAGGATATATGTCCAGGGTATGTGTCCAGGGTATATGTCCAGGATATATTTACAGGGTATGTGTCCAGGATATATGTCCAGGGTATGTGTCCAGGATATATGTCCAGGATATATTTACAGGGTATGTGTCCAGGATATATGTCCAGGGTATGTGTCCAGGATATATGTCCAGGATATATTTACAGGGTATGTGTCCAGGATATATGTCCAGGGTATATTTACAGGGTATGTGTCCAGGATATATGTCCAGGATATATTTACAGGGTATATGTCCAGGATATATTTACAGGGTATATGTCCAGGGTATGTGTCCAGGGTATATGTCCAGGGTATGTGTCTCAGGGTATGTGTGCAGGATATATGTCCAGGATATATGTCCAGGGTATATGTCCAGGGTATGTGTCCAGGATATATGTCCAGGTTATATGTCCAGGATATGTGTCCATGGTATATGTCCAGGGTATGTGTCCAGGATATATTTACAGGATATATGTCCAGGGTATGTGTCCAGGGTATATGTCCAGGGTATGTGTCCAGGATATATTTACAGGATATATGTCCAGGGTATGTGTCCAGGGTATGTGTCCATGATATATGTCCATGATATATGTCCAGGGTATGTGTCCAGGGTATATGTCCATGATATATGTCCAGGATATATGTTCAGGGTATATGTCCATGATATATGTCCAGGGTATATGTCCAGGGTATGTGTCCAGGATATGTGTCCAGGATATATGTCCAGGGTATGTGTCCATGATATATGTCCAGGGTATGTGTCCAGGGTATGTGTCCATGATATATGTCCAGGGTATGTGTCCAGGGTATGTGTCCAGAATATATGTCCAGGGTATGTGTCCAGGGTATGTGTCCAGGATATATGTCCAGGGTATGTGTCCATGATATATGTCCAGGGTATGTGTCCATGATATATGTCCAGGGTATGTGTCAGGGTATGTGTCCAGGGTATATGTCCATGATATATGTCCAGGGTATGTGTACAGGGTATATGTCCATGATATATGTCCAGGATATATGTCCAGGGTATATGTCCATGATATATGTCCAGGGTATGTGTCCAGGATATATGTCCAGGGTATGTGTCCAGGATATATGTCCAGGGTATATGTCCAGGATATATGTCCAGGATATGTGTCCAGGGTATGTGTCCAGGATATATGTCCAGGGTATGTGTCCAGGATATATGTCCAGGGTATGTGTCCAGGATATATTTACAGGATATATTTACAGGATATATTTACAGGGTATATGTCCAGGGTATATGTCCAGGATATATGTCCAGGGTATATGTCCAGGATATATTTACAGGGTATGTGTCCAGGGTATATGTCCAGGATATATGTCCAGGGTATATGTCCAGGATATATGTCCAGGATATATGTCCAGGGTATGTGTCCAGGATATATGTCCAGGGTATGTGTCCAGGATATTTTTACAGGATATATGTCCAGGGTATATGTCCAGGATATATGTCCAGGGTATGTGTCCAGGATATATTTACAGGGTATGTGTCCAGGGTATATGTCCAGGATATATGTCCAGGGTATGTGTCCAGGATATATGTCCAGGGTATGTGTCCAGGATATTTTTACAGGATATATGTCCAGGATATATGTCCAGGGTATATGTCCAGGGTATATGTCCAGGATATATGTCCAGGATATATGTCCAGGGTATATGTCCAGGGTATATGTCCAGGGTATATGTCCAGGATATATGTCCAGGATATATGTCCAGGGTATGTGTCCAGGGTATATGTCCAGGATATATTTACAGGGTATGTGTCCAGGATATATGTCCAGGGTATATGTCTCAGGATATATGTCCAGGATATATTTACAGGGTATGTGTCCAGGATATATGTCCAGGGTATGTGTCCAGGATATATGTCCAGGATATATTTACAGGGTATGTGTCCAGGATATATGTCCAGGGTATATTTACAGGGTATGTGTCCAGGATATATGTCCAGGATATATTTACAGGGTATATGTCCAGGATATATTTACAGGGTATATGTCCAGGGTATGTGTCCAGGGTATATGTCCAGGGGTATGTGTCCAGGGTATGTGTGCAGGATATATGTCCAGGATATATGTCCAGGGTATATGTCCAGGGTATGTGTCCAGGATATATGTCCAGGTTATATGTCCAGGATATGTGTCCATGGTATATGTCCAGGGTATGTGTCCAGGATATATTTACAGGATATATGTCCAGGGTATGTGTCCAGGGTATATGTCCATGGTATGTGTCCAGGATATATTTCAGGATATATCTCCATGGTATATGTCCAGGGTATGTGTCCATGATATATGTCCATGATATATGTCCAGGGTATGTGTCCATGATATATGTCTATGATATATGTCCAGGATATATGTCCATGGTATATGTCCATGATATATGTCTAGGTATATGTCCAGGGTATGTGTCCAGGATATGTGTCCAGGATATATGTCCAGGGTATATATGTCATGATATATGTCCATGATATATGTCCAGGGTATATGTCCATGATATATGTCCAGGATATATGTTCAGGGTATGTGTCCATGATATATGTCCAGGGTATGTGTCCAGGGTATGTGTCCAGGATATATGTATATGTCCATGATATATGTCCAGGATATATGTCCAGGGTATGTGTCCATGATATATGTCCAGGATATATGTCCAGGGTATGTGTCCAGGGTATATGTCTATGATATATGTCCGGGTATGTGTCGGGTATATTCCAGGTATTTCCGGGTTATTCCATATTATTATATGTCCAGGGTATATGTCCATGATATATGTTCAGGGTATATGTCCATGATATATGTCCAGGGTATGTGTCCAGGGTATATGTCCATGGTATGTGTCCAGGGTATATGTCCATGATATATGTCCAGGATATATGTCCAGGATATATGTCCATGATATATGTCCAGGATATATGTCGGGTATGTTCCATGATATATTCCAGGGTATGTGTCGGTATGTGTCCATGATATATTCCAGGATATATGTCCATGATATATGTCCAGGATATATGTCCAGGGTATGTGTCCAGGATATATGTCCAGGGTATGTGTCCATGATATATGTCCATGATATATGTCCAGGATATATGTCCAGGATATATGTCCATGATATATGTCCATGATATATGTCGAGGATATATGTCCAGGGTATATGTCCATGATATATGTCCATGATATATGTCCAGGGTATATTCCATGATATATGTCCATGATATATGTCCAGGGTATGTGTCCATGATTTCCGTATTGTCCATGTATATGTCCAGGGTATATGTCCATGATATATGTCCAGGATATATGTCCAGGGTATATGTCCATGATATATGTCCAGGATATATGTCCAGGGTATATGTCCAGGATATATGTCCAGGATATATGTCCAGGATATATGTCCAGGGTATATGTCCATGATATATGTCTGGGTATATGTCCAGGATATATGTCCAGGTATATGTCCAGGATATATGTCCAGGGTATGTGTCCATGATATATGTCCAGGGTATGTGTCCAGGGTATATGTCCAGGGTATATGTCCTTGATATATGTCCAGGATATATGTCCAGGGTATATGTCCAGGGTATGTGTCCAGGATATATGTCCAGGGTATGTGTCCAGGATATATGTCCAGGGTATATGTCCAGGGTATATGTCCAGGATATATGTCCAGGGATTTTCGATTTCGTATATGTCCAGGATATATGTCCAGGGTATATGTCCAGGATATATGTCCAGGGTATATGTCCAGGGTATATGTCCAGGATATATGTCCAGGATATATGTCCAGGGTATATGTCCAGGATATATGTCCAGGGTATATGTCCAGGATATATGTCCAGGATATATGTCCAGGGTATGTGTCCAGGATATATGTCCAGGGTATGTGTCCAGGATATATGTCCAGGTATGTGTCCAGGATATATGCCAGGGAGTGTCCAGGAATTCCCCAGAACCAGGGATATGTCCAGGGTATATGTCCAGGATATATGTCCAGGGTATGTGTCCAGGATATATTTCCAGGGTATGTGTCCAGGGATTCCAGGAAGTCCAGGGTATGGTCCAGGTATATGTCCAGGATATATGTCCAGGGTATATGTCCAGGATATATGTCCAGGGTATGTGTCCAGGATATATGTCCAGGATATATGTCCAGGATATGTGTCCAGGATATATGTCCAGGGTATGTGTCCAGGGTATATGTCCAGGGTATATGTCCAGGGTATATGTCCAGGGTATATGTCCAGGGTATATGTCCAGGATATATGTCCAGGATATATGTCCAGGGTATGTGTCCAGGAATATGTCCAGGGTATGTGTCCAGGATATATTTACAGGGTATGTGTCCAGGATATATGTCCAGGGTATGTGTCCAGGGTATGTGTCCAGGATATATTTCCAGGTATGTGTCCAGGTATATGTCCAGGGTATTGTCCAGGTATGTGTCCAGGATATATTCCAGGGTATGTGTCCAGGGTATGTTCCAGATATATGTCCAGGATATGTGTCCAGGATATATGTCCAGGATATATGTCCAGGGTATGTGTCCAGGATATATGTCCAGGGTATATGTCCAGGGTATATGTCCAGGGTATGTGTCCAGGGTATGTGTCCAGGATATATGTCCAGGATATATGTCCAGGATATATGTCCAGGGTATGTGTCCAGGATATATGTCCAGGGTATGTGTCCAGGATATATGTCCAGGGTATATGTCCAGGATATATGTCCAGGATATATGTCCAGGATATATGTCCAGGGTATGTGTCCAGGATATATGTCCAGGGTATGTGTCCAGGATATATGTCCAGGGTATATGTCCAGGGTATGTGTCCAGGATATATTTCCAGGGTATGTGTCCAGGATATATTCCAGGGTATGTGTCCAGGGTATATGTCCAGGGTATGTGTCCAGGATATATTTCCAGGATATATGTCCAGGGTATGTGTCCAGGGTATATGTCCAGGGTATGTGTCCAGGATATATGTCCAGGGTATGCGTCCAGGGTATATGTCCAGGGTATGTGTCCAGGATATATGTCCAGGGTATGTGTCCAGGGTATGTGTCCAGGTATGTGTCCAGGATATATTTACAGGATATATGTCCAGGGTATGTGTCCAGGGTATATGTCCAGGGTATGTGTCCAGGGTATATGTCCAGGGTATGTGTCCAGGATATATGTCCAGGGTATGTGTCCAGGATATATGTCCAGGGTATATGTCCAGGATATATGTCCAGGGTATGTGTCCAGGGTATGTGTCCAGGGTATATGTCCAGGATATATGTCCAGGGTATTGTCCAGGAGTATTCAGGATGTGTCCAGGATGTTTACAGGATAGTCCAGGGTAGTGCGGATATATGTCCAGGTATATGTCCAGGGTATGTGTCCAGGATATATTTACAGGGTATATGTCCAGGGTATGTGTCCAGGGTATATGTCCAGGGTATGTGTCCAGGATATATGTCCAGGGTATGTGTCCAGGGTATATGTCCAGGGTATGTGTCCAGGATATATGTCCAGGGTATGTGTCCAGGGTATGTGTCCAGGGTATGTGTCCAGGATATATGTCCAGGGTATATGTCCAGGGTATGTGTCCAGGATATATGTCCAGGACATATGTCCAGGGTATATGTCCAGGGTATGTGTCCAGGATATATTTACAGGGTATGTGTCCAGGGTATGTGTCCAGGGTATATGTCCAGGGTATGTGTCCAGGATATATGTCCAGGATATATGTCCAGGGTATATGTCCAGGGTATGTGTCCAGGATATATTTACAGGGTATGTGTCCAGGGTATGTGTCCAGGGTATATTTACAGGGTATGTGTCCAGGATATATTTACAGGATATATGTCCAGGGTATGTGTCCAGGGTATATGTCCAGGGTATGTGTCCAGGATATATTTACAGGGTATGTGTCCAGGGTATGTGTCCAGGATATATGTCCAGGACATATGTCCAGGGTATATGTCCAGGGTATGTGTCCAGGATATATTTACAGGGTATGTGTCCAGGGTATGTGTCCAGGGTATATGTCCAGGGTATGTGTCCAGGATATATGTCCAGGATATATGTCCAGGGTATGTGTCCAGGATATATTTACAGGGTATGTGTCCAGGGTATGTGTCCAGGGTATATTTACAGGGTATGTGTCCAGGATATATTTACAGGATATATGTCCAGGGTATGTGTCCAGGGTATATGTCCAGGGTATATTTACAGGATATATGTCCAGGGTATATTTACAGGGTATGTGTCCAGGATATATTTACAGGATATGTGTCCAGGATATATTTACAGGGTATGTGTCCAGGGTATATTTCCAGGGTATGTGTCCAGGATATATTTACAGGATATATGTCCAGGGTATATGTCCAGGGTATATGTCCAGGGTATGTGTCCAGGATATATGTCCAGGGTATGTGTCCAGGATATATGTCCAGGGTATATTTACAGGATATATGTCCAGGGTATGTGTCCAGGGTATGTGTCCAGGGTATGTGTCCAGGATATATGTCCAGGGTATGTGTCCAGGATATATGTCCAGGGTATGTGTCCAGGATATATGTCCAGGGTATGTGTCCAGGATATATGTCCAGGGTATATGTCCAGGATATATGTCCAGGGTATGTGTCCAGGGTATGTGTCCAGGGTATGTGTCCAGGATATATTTACAGGATATATGTCCAGGGTATATGTCCAGGATGTATTTACAGGATATATGTCCAGGATGTATTTACAGGATATATGTCCAGGATATATGTCCAGGGTATATGTCCAGGATGTATTTACAGGATATATGTCCAGGGTATATGTCCAGGGTATGTGTCCAGGATATATTTACAGGGTATGTGTCCAGGGTATGTGTCCAGGGTATATGTCCAGGGTATGTGTCCAGGATATATGTCCAGGATGTATGTGTCCAGGGTATGTGTCCAGGGTATGTGTCCAGGGTATGTGTCCAGGATATATGTCCAGGGTATGTGTCCAGGATATATGTCCAGGGTATGTGTCCAGGATGTATTTCCAGGGTATATGTCCAGGGTATGTGTCCAGGGTATGTGTCCTGGTTAATAAACGTTCACATGGCTCCACACGCTGCCATCTCACCTTGTCCACTGATCCCGGCGCTCAGCTGACTCGTTACACGCCCAAACCTGAAGAAAGACGGCGTCCACCTGCATGAAGGCTGTGCAGAACACCGCAGCACGACTCCTCCTATGGTTTACAGCAATTATGACAGGGAGAGTGATAAAGGTGAAGCGCTGATCCCGCATAGCAACCGTTCGTCGTCACCGCGCTCCTTGTTGCTAGCTGCCAGCGCACACCGGATGTGGGAAGGTTTGCTCCCTAAATAGGGAGCCGAAGTCACGCCCCTCTACCTCCGCACCATGGGACCTAATGCTGCGTTCCATTTACATCAGAACTGGGAAGTGGGAACTGGGGGGTGACGTCACACCCGACAAACTTGTGTTCCAGCTCACTGGTCGGAAAACCAGTTAGCAGCCTAGCAACATGTTTGCTAAGGCTATTGTTATTAGCCGTTGTTGGCACAGCTGGCGTTGTAGTTCACATATACCACATGAAAAATGTGAATTACACTACAGCAGCTTCCCCCCACATCTGTATAAACCAAAACTACGTGTACGACTGATTTATGCAACAAAATATAAGTAAGAAGTGTAAATATATGTAACATTACAGGAGCTTCTAAAACTGCTAACACTGGGCAGTTACCATCTTTAAATCTGAACTCGGAGCTGTGAGAGTTGTCCGACTTTCCAAGTAGGAAATCCGACTTCAGGGGGGCGTTCCAGTTGAAACTTCCTACTCGGAACTGGAAATTTCCAACTTCCGAGTTCAAATGGAACGCAGCGTAAGAGACTAAAAAATGTGACTGGAAGTCAATGAGGAGAAAATAATGATCTTCTGGTCTCCGTCGTTCTCTGTCCTGGATTCCAGATATGTTGGTTTTGGATTTAAATGAAAATTTTTCGTGCAAAGAAAAAATAAAATACTGCGAAGATTTTAGATTATTTCAGGATTTACTTGAAGCTTCTGTGTGGACGACAGCTCTCGTCGCAGCGATATGCTGAGTACGCTACCGTCGTGATTTTACTCCGGCACGTCACCGCTTTTTATTCATCTTTTTCAAGAACAGGAAAAGAGCATGAACGGAGGTGAAAACCGTTTTCAGTCAGGAAATGTTGAGTCTTTCCATCACGCTGATGGAACCATGTCCAGCCTGAAGTTTGTCTGGTTGACATGAATATATGTGAACTACAGTATATCAGATATATTTAAAGGGCTAGTTCAACACTTTGGCAAATTTGCCACCTGCCATTTCTGCAGTATGTTCATCACTCAGAATTATCGGTGCATGTTGTTTGTGATCAGCAGAGACACGAGCTGCTCTCTGAAAGTTTGTTTAATGTTCTGACCAAATCACCAAATTTCCTTTGGTTTCTTATTTGTGAAGCACTTTGTTGCGTTTAAGTTACATTTGGATTTTCAAATTTTATAAGCATTATTTAACACAGTTTGTGTGTGAAAGTATCGGTAGTTGGACGTGGGCTTGAAATTAGTTTAAGTGGTATGAAAAAGCATTAAATGAGATTTGCTGATACCTGCAGAAACCTTGAAAGAAAGGAAACGCCTTTCACTTGTTTCACTTATTCCCATTAATTAGGTACTCAAATGCAAGTACTCGTTGGCAGAAACGTGGTTTTGGGACATCCGTAGTTAAAATGATCAACAATAGAGTCCCATGAAGCCGGTGAAATCAGAGCAGTTTGGTTTAGAATAACGTTTTCATCCACCTCAGCAGCGATGTCGCGCTTCATGACTGGAAACCAGCACGCTTCCCTCTGAGCTGGTTGCATTCGGTTTAACAGCGTTCCTCTTCACCCCTGCAGAACGTGGACTGGGACGCGCTGCTGCACAGGAGGGTGCCCCCTCCCTTCGTCCCGTCCATTCGCAGCAAAGAGGACGTGAGTAACTTTGATGAGGAGTTCACCACCGAGCCGCCCACGCTCACGCCTCCACGCGAGCCCCGCGTCCTGTCCCGCAGAGACCAGGACAGCTTCCGGGACTTTGACTACGTCTCCGACCTCTGCTAGTGGACTGATGGGGGGGTTTTAAGGTGTCTGTCCGGACCACCATCGCTGTTACCGACGCTGTGAATGAGCGCAGACGGCGGTCCGGGTCTGCTTTTACTTTAAAGATTGTGGACCAAGCAAACAGAGGGAGGAGCGATAGTCGGGGTGGAGGAGGAGGAGGAAACGCCTCTGCAGTACACCAGTGGAACTCTGGAGCCTCCTCCATGTGTGACTGCTGGGGGGTCGCTCATGGCCCCTCCTACCGATGCCTTACATTTCTACTGTCTTTGTTCAGAAGCTTTGTTTTCATTCTGTGGATGATGGTATGCAGCAGCAGCAGCAGGAGGCGGCTACGCTCAGTCATCATGGTCCTGCCAGGTGATCTTTATGATGGGGGGGGGACCACTGCCATGGACCGCTCCAGGTCCACCCAGCACTCTGAGAATGATGCTGCTGAGATTTCTGAACCATGATGTGCAGGTCAGTGGTATGTCATAACCACTCGGTGGCGCTTTACCGAGCTCCCCGCACATGTCAGCCATCAGCAGCCGAGCTGCACACAGAAGCATCACCACACTAAGCTGTTACACATTAAAGGAACAGTACACCCACAGAAGGACCGCCCTTCATCTTCTCCTCATCCTCGTGCTGAGCAAGACTCTGGAGCACTTTTGAAAAATCTCAAATGCAGCCGGAGATCCGGGGGGGGGGGGGGGGGGGGGGGATCATATAATGGAGTTCACCAGCAACTGAACCATAAAAAGCCACAGAAACTTGTCAGTATTCCTCCATAATAGATTTTTATAGCCTAAACGGTAGAACGTTGCCATTTCTATTTGCGCATTGGTGCACGTTCACGACACTACGGAAACCTCGGCATTCAGCGCCTACTCTGCTGGTAATGCAAGCGTAGAAGAAGAAATTTGCTGTTTACATTGTGCTAAGAGTGAAAGAGCTGCGGACAAACACCGAGGGGTGGGATATGGATTTAAAAGAAGGAAAAAAGAACGCGGGATCTCGTCTACTGCGGCTTCCGTTGTGTCGTGAACTCGCATTAACGTACATCAGGAAAGTACGATGTTCTACTGTTTAGTCTATAAAAAATCTACTAAATGATGCGGTTACCTGTAAATTCTGGACGCTACCCACTCAGGACACTTGGACTACATTGGACGAGCAGGATGGAGGAATATTGACAAGTTTTTGTGGACTTTTATGGACCTTTTTTGGCTCGAGTGCCGGCTCACCATGAGGATGAGGAGAAGATGAAGGACCATCATTCTGTGGGTGTATTATCCCTTTAAACCCAGAATTCCATTTAAGCCATCTCTGAGTTAAACGCTGCAGCCTCTGAGACTTGGACGACATGGCAGTCCTCTCGGGGATCTGCAGAGCTCATGCTGAGGGGAACTCTGGGGGGGGGGTCTTTGCTTGACGTTTCTGTTTAGGACTTGTAGGAAAGATGAATGTTGTTAAACACAAGCGCGCTGTAAGCGGTTGGAAGTTGTTTGGATTTGTCTTCTCTTGTGTACGATAATATGAAACCACTAATGACGTCTTTCATAAAGCAATCCTGGAGAGAATGTGTTGTCTGGTTCTTGTCGTGGGTCTGGGAGTCGTCACTGATGCATTTCAGGAAATAAAGCCCTCTGTGACGTTCCTGCACCTGCAGACGCACCTGTGCACACGCAGGAGTGTGCTGTACGGCAGTCACACGTCCAACTGTGACTGTTCTGCACAGCAAAACGACGCCTCTGAGAAGTTTTCTAACAGTTTTCTTTTAGGTTTTAGAAAACAAGACTACAGAAGAGGATTCGGGCCACTGAAGAAAAGATTTGAATAAAAGTCCGACTTTGGCTTTTTTACAGAACATTAGAAATAAAAAAAAATCAGGAGACTTTTTTTTTATTTCAATTTCTGAGAATTCTGACTTTCTTATTGGGGAAAAAAATCCCGAAAATTTGTTTTTAATGTTCTGGAAATAAGTCAGAATTCTGATTTTTTTTTTCTCAGAATGTTTTTCTTCAGTGGCCCTAATCTTTTTCCGTATAAAACAAAACATAAAAACTTTGCACAAAAAAAAGGGATATTTCCATTTCCTTTTATGGGATTTTGCTCTTTTGAGTCCCTGTGTTGCAGAAGACCAGAATTTCCAAGCTAATGAGATGAGAAACAGAAGCAGAAAAAAACATTACCGGTATTTGTAAAATTTTACAGTAATTATTCCAATAAAAAAACTGCTAAAACCCACATTTGTTATCATCTATATTTTTAAATAGTACTCAGTTCTTTATCATTTTTGGTTTGTGTTATTGAGCCATTGTGGAAGGTCCAAAGAGCCACTTGTGGCTCTGGAGCTGCAGGTTGCAGACCCCTGATCTAACCAATGAGGATGGAGGATTCTTCACAGCCTCTGCTCAACACTGAAGACATGACAGCATGTTTGGTAAGAAGCTTCGTCAAGTCCACTCATGCTATTTAGAAAGCACATTTGAAATCAGAGCAAGTCTCCAAACAAAAGCCCAAACGAGGCCGGCCGGTTTATCGGGCCGATTTTGGCGTCTGGCCCATTAACCGGCATCGGCTAAAGTGCAGCCCATATAAAAATTCTAGTTTTGCTGCAAACGGCAAAAAGAAACTTCTGCTGAGCTTCTGCTCTCCCCCCTCCCTCCCTGAGATCTGCTCCTGCAGCTCCTTGCTTCCCCCCTCCCCCCCTCACACAGAGCGGTGCTTCTTCTGCACCACCCAGCGTGCACGAGAATGTCCCGGGATGTGCGGGATGAGGCGGAGACGGATATTGGGTGGGGTTGGACGTCCGACTGCGCCCATATTACTGTTTACAGTTGTTTATTTTTACCCCCCCCCCCCCCCCACACACACACACACACACACACACACACACACACACACACACCCCACCCTCCCATCCTTAAGCCCTAACCTCACTGTCTGGTCACGCCCATCAGATGTCCAGCGCCGCCTCATATCCGTCTCCTGCAAGCTGCAGGCAGGAGTACTTGGCAGTAGGGCTGGGCGATATGGACCACATATCATGTCAGAATATATTTATGTTAGATGACGATATACGATATATCGCGGTATTTTTATCTTTATTTGTCTGAATGTTTCATTTCATATCAAGCTCCTGTTTTTTAGTGTCTAAACGAGATCCCAACCAATTAGGGCTGGGACGATTCGTCGACGTAACCGATTACGTCGACGCAAAAAATACGTCGACGCAAAATATGCGTACCGATGCATCGTCAGACCAAAACAAAGATGGCGGCGCCATGCGACTTCAGACTAAAACAAAGATGGCGGCGCGATCTCCGCGAGTGGCTCTTCCAAGTTTCCAAAGTGTAAGGCAGTGAAGGCCCACACTCGTTTATCGAAGGTATAACTATATATTAGGGATGGCGAATCCAAAGCCTAATGAGACATGAGACACTTCCGTGAGATGGACGCCATGTCTTCAGACACGTCAGGCCTGTTTGAGACGGTCAGCATGAAGCACGAGCTCCATCTGCTGGCCGTGGGTGGAACTGCAGCTGATGTCGGGAGCTGTCTCGTCTCTGACTGAATATAATTAAAGTCACGTTCTCAACCTCATATTAGTGTTTCATCTGTTGGTAATAGTATTGTGTCGTCACTTCTGGGATAAATAAAGAATTTTTAATTTCATTTCCAAGTGATTGGCACCCGTATTTAGCATTAACAGAATAAAGATGAAGATGCACTTTTTCTGGGAGCTAGACCCATGTTCAATATAATGTTCAACTCTGAATGTTTACTTATCTTCATTATCTTTTGTTGGAAAATAATCTGTCTTAGCTTAAATCCTCCAAGTTTACATGATCATATTATTTCAATGATGACTTTTTAATTATTTTTTTCATGTAAATGAAAGAATTAAAAGCCTGTTTTTCAGTCGGCTGTGTTTTCAACATAAACTTTACATTCTGTTGGTTCATGAAAAACTCCATGACAGGCTGCTGCTCCCACTGCCTTTTTATTCATGCTCTTTTTTACATTTTAGAAATCTATATCAGCATATATAAATTGCTGTCTGTCAATTTATGAGGAGATAATCGATAATCGAATCGAATCGAGCTAAAAAAGTGAATCGTTAGATTAATCGATGCATCGAAAAAATAATCGATAGATTAATCGTTTAAAAAATAATCGTTTAACACAGCCCTACAACCAATGTGAAATTTTTGGGGCAGATGCCGATACTGATATTGGGGTCTGAAAAAACAAAAAAAAAAAAAATCTGATATATAAGCTGATATCCAATACTGGCTGATATCGGCTGGTATCCAACATGGACCAGTGTATATAAAATAAGAACATACAGATTGTAGATGGCAATGTAGCAGCTTTTAAAACATCTAAACACAGAATTACTACTATAAGCTGGAGCCTTTTAAAAAGTAGTTTAATGAAAACATTAACCGCTGAATCCATGAGCTCCAGTAAAACCTGCATGAAGTGGAGTTAGACACTGGATAATAGTCTCATATTAATAGTAGCCAATGATGTTAAAAGTTGCATATTCCTCTGTTTATCTCATAAAGAGGCAACTTATACGGTATTATATTAGATGACAGAGGACGGTGGCACTAAGTTGTATTTATCTCTGTTTATCTCACAAAGAAGGAACTTAAACCATTGGCGGAGCGGGGCGGCGGTTTAGGAGGCTGAAGCCTGGAATGATTCTTCAAAAGCCCCGGATCTTTTTTGAGGTTTCTTTTTTCTGCTTTTTATTATTTTAGATTTGATAATTTCTCATCAACTACAATATATGCAAAACTTAATAAAAAGGAGATGCTGCATGTCGTAACTAGGCTCCCCCCTCTCTAAACTTGGTCTGGTCCAAACCACGCGCGCCTTGTGTTGGCACTTCACCTCACAGGAGCTCACCGGTGCGCAGCGCAGCCTGCAGCAGCTCCCACGAGCTCGATTCACAACGTCAGAGGACGTTAATCTAACCTTCATCTGGTAGGTGGTGGTCACGCGTTATATGTAAACAACCCTGTCATGAGTGACGATGGTGTGTCCGTTACTTTTCCCTTGTAACTTTATAACAGTCAGATGTTATGTTGTTAGGCAGTGAGCTCAGATGCGATTGTTTCAACAAGATGAGTGAACGTAATTATTAAGATAGTAGCTAATATACTGTGTTTAAAGTGCAGTAATGGGCTAAGCCCAATACATTTCCTTAAATTTATAATTATTTTTTACTAGCTTTTGATAAACATATACAGTAGGCTATATATACTTTTTTTTTAGTGATTTGCCAACCGTGGACATCAGGTCCTTTTTTAAAAAAAAGTGAACAGCTCAGATGAGAGAAGACAACTAAAGACAATTTTACAATGATATCATCTGTCATAAATCTTTGGATAATAATAATTTGCTCTGTTTGATGTATGAGTGAAGGACAAAAAGAGAGAGATGGTAGTAAGAAAGAAAAATGCCAGCATGAGCATTTTAGAACACACTTACCCTAGTTTGTGAACTTTCTTTTGAAGCTGAGGTTAAATGATGTCATGTTTAAATGCTGTACATATAGCTATAACAAAGACACCCTACCTGGTGATATTGTGGTTTCAGCCCACCACAATATGCAGATATGGCCTTTACCTGTTTTAACTCCAAAACAAAGGTACAAATAACCTTATAATTGTGTGGAATATATTTTTGTGTCAGTTTTTACAATAATATTTTTTGTGGCTCTGGTTGGTGTTAGTACAAAGAGTGAAAGATGACAGCAAGAATGAGAAATATACAGAGGTGGAACAAGAAAAAAAGAAGAAGAAGATGGGATTATATTTTAGGACATGTTTACTTTGGGTGAAATAGAATTTTTAAGAACAGTTTTTCTTTATAATTTTGTTTAGCCTAAATTTATGAATATATCCCTGACTGAGTCCTGGTTTAGTCCTGTGTTATACCTGGTTTTGTAAATTCTGTCCTGAATGAGTTCTGGTTTACAACTGGTTCTGTGAATTCTGCTCAGTGGGTCCTTGTTTGGTCCTGAGCTATGTATTGGTATTGTTCTTTGAGTAAGATGTGCGACACCAAGACTGAGTTTTAACCATAGACTGTATATAATTACTGGACGTAGCTTCCGGTCTCTTCTGAATAGAGAAATGTGAAGCCAGTTGGGCGTGTCTTACCGTCGCCATCTTGCCGTGTCACGTACGTCGTCACTCCAGGAAAATCCTAAAATGGGCACAGCGCGGCCGCGGGACAAATGATTGACAGCTGACGTACTGTGGGCTAAACGCTAACTGAGCTAACACGAAACTAAGAGGAGCTAACAAAGATAAGCCCCCTAAGCGGCATGGTTAAGGTAAGACGTGCTTAGACTTGCAATTCGCTGACTAAACACCGCCGTTGTGCGACTCTGTAACAAACTGAGACCTTATTAAGAGCAAAGAAGGAGCTAACTAGGAGCCTCCGGTCGGCAGGCGGAGCTTCCGGTCTGCCGCATGTCAATCATAAGGATCGCCCTTAATTATGTGTAATTTGAAGAATAAATAACATCTAAACGAATGAGTTATAAAAAAATTCACCCCCCTCACAGTTGACATGAAGGTAAACGTGACCTAATAAACCTAAAATGATTTTTTGAACCAGGCTGTAAACCTGTTTATTTCTGCTGTGAAGTTGGCGTTTTTAACATGGGAGTCTATGGGGATTTGCTCGCTCTTGGAGCCAGCCCCTAGCGGATGAAGGGAGGATTACACTATTTACAACAAGGAAGAGAGCTTCACTGTTCTGAGGCGGAGTTTGCCCCTTGGTTTTAACTTTAATGGTTATTTATTAATACATTACAATGAAAACATAATGTAGTGTTATGATTTTTAAAGAACATGGGCAGGACGGGTTAAACGTTAGATAGATAAAGGCGAATACTGAATAATTTTTTGTACCACACTGGTAGATTAAGTTATTACTTTTTTGGTGTACTGGATCACCCTTCTAACGATGAATCTTTTTGTGGGCTAAGCCCCTGATGATGCAAATGTCTAGCTCCGCCCCTGACTTAAACTGTGTTAAAACACTAACATGGTTGCTAAAACTAGCGCATATAAAACCCGACTGCTCAACTTAAAGGAATAGTCCACCCACAGAATGATGTTACTTTATTTTCCACTTCCCCTCATGGTGAGCAAGACTCTGGAGCACTTAAATATCTCAAATGCAGCCGGAGATCAGGAAGGCTTCCCGTTTCCCCCAACTTTCATATAATGGAGTTTGCCAGGGTCCGAGCCAAAAAGGTCCATAAAAGTCCACAAAAACTTATCAATATTCCTCCATACTGCTCGTCCAATGTAATCCACGTGTCCTGAGTGGGTAGCGTCCAGAATTTACTCAGGGTGTTTCAAAGTGTATTGTTAGTTATATAACATATATATATATATATATATATATATATATATATATATATATATATATATATATATATATATATACCTGTACATATACCTGTAACGGTATATTTAAATATCGATTCATATCTACCTCGTCATACCGGTATATTGCCCAGCCCTACTTGGCGTGCGCACACACACCAGGAGGGCAAAGCAGAAAAGCCGATGGAGTTAGTTATCTTACTCTTGGTGAGCTGGAACTTTGTAAAACTATATTACAGCAGTAGTACTACACTTTAGTATTCCATGAACAAATGTAGTAAACACGCTGTTCATTATTACAGCAGTAGTACCACGTTCATTATTACACCAGTAGTACCACGTTCATTATTACAGCAGTAGTACCACGTTCATTATTACAGCAGTAGTACCACGTTCATTATTACACCAGTAGTACCACGTTCATTATTACAGCAGTAGTACCACGTTCATTATTACACCAGAAGTACCACGTTCATTATTTTAGCAGTAGTACCACGTTCATTATTACAGCAGTAGTACCACGTTCATTATTACAGCAGTAGTACCACGTTCATTATTACAGCAGTAGTACCACGTTCATTATTACACCAGAAGTACCACGTTCATTATTACAGCAGTAGTACCACGTTCATTATGACACCAGTAGCACCACGTTCATTATTACAGCAGTAGTACCACGTTCATTATTATGGCAGTAGTACCACGTTCATTATTACAGCAGTAGTACCACGTTCATTATTACAGCAGTAGTACCACGTTCATTATTACAGCAGTAGTACCACGTTCATTATTACAGCAGTAGTACCACGTTCATTATTACAGCAGTAGTACCACGTTCATTATTACACCAGTAGTACCACGTTCATTATTACAGCAGTAGTACCACGTTCATTATTACAGCAGTAGTACCACGTTCATTATTACAGCAGTAGTACCACGTTCATTATTACACCAGTAGTACCACGTTCATTATTACAGCAGTAGTACCACGTTCATTATTACAGCAGTAGTACCACGTTCATTATTACACCAGAAGTACCACGTTCATTATTTCACCAGAAGTACCACGTTCATTATTACAGCAGTAGTACCACGTTCATTATTACAGCAGTAGTACCACGTTCATTATGACACCAGTAGTACCACGTTCATTATTACAGTAGTTGTACTAGGTTCATTATGACACCAGAAGTACCACGTTCATTATTACAGCAGTAGTACCACGTTCATTATTACACCAGAAGTACCACGTTCATTATGACACCAGAAGTACCACGTTCATTATTACAGCAGAAGTACCACGTTCATTATTACAGCAGTAGTACCACGTTCATTATTACAGCAGTAGTACCAGGTTCATTATTACAGCAGTAGTACCACGTTCATTATTACAGCAGTAGTACCACGTTCATTATTACAGCAGTAGTACCACGTTCATTATTACAGCAGTAGTACCACGTTCATTATTACAGCAGTAGTACCACGTTCATTATTACAGCAGTAGTACCACGTTCATTATTACAGCAGTAGTACCACGTTCATTATTACAGCAGTAGTACCACGTTCATTATTACAGCAGTAGTACCACGTTCATTATTACAGCAGTAGTACCACGTTCATTATTACAGCAGTAGTACCACGTTCATTATTACAGCAGTAGTACCACGTTCATTATTACAGCAGTAGTACCACGTTCATTATGACACCAGAAGTACCACGTTCATTATTACAGCAGTAGTACCACGTTCATTATTACAGCAGTAGTACCAGGTTCATTATGACACCAGAAGTACCACGTTCATTATTTTAGCAGTAGTACCACGTTCATTATTACAGCAGTAGTACCACGTTCATTATTACAGCAGTAGTACCACGTTCATTATTACAGCAGTAGTACCAGGTTCATTAGTGACACCAGAAGTACCACGTTCATTATTTCAGCAGTAGTACCACGTTCATTATTACAGCAGTAGTACCACGTTCATTATTACAGCAGTAGCACCACGTTCATTATTACAGCAGTAGTACCACGTTCATTATTACAGCAGTAGTACCACGTTCATTATTACAGCAGTAGTTTTATTACAGCAGTAGTACCAGGTTCATTATGACACCAGAACTACCACGATCATTATTACAGCAGTAGTACCAGGTTCATTATGACAGCAGTAGTACCACGTTTATTATTACAGCAGTAGTACTAGGTTTATTATGACACCAGAAGTACCACGTTTATTATTTTAGCAGTAGTACCACGTTCATTATTACAGCAGTAGTACCACGTTCATTATTACAGCAGTAGTACCACGTTTATTATTACAGCAGTAGTACTAGGTTTATTATGACACCAGAAGTACCACGTTTATTATTACAGCAGTAGTACCAGGTTCATTATGACACCAGAAGTACCACGTTCATTATTACAGCAGTAGTACCAGGTTCATTATGACATCAGAAGTACCACGTTCATTATTACAGCAGTAGTACCACGTTCATTATTTTAGCAGTAGTACCACGTTCATTATTACAGCAGTAGTACCAGGTTCATTATTACACCAGAAGTACCACGTTCATTATTACAGCAGTAGTACCAGGTTCATTATGACACCAGAAGTACCACGTTCATTATTACAGCAGTAGTACCACGTTCATTATTACAGCAGTAGTACCACGTTCATTATTACAGCAGTAGTACCACGTTCATTATTACACCAGAAGTACCACGTTCATTATTACAGCAGTAGTACCACGTTCATTATTACAGCAGGAGTACCAGGTTCATTATTACAGCAGTAGTACCACGTTCATTATTACAGCAGTAGTACCACGTTCATTATTACAGCAGTAGTACCACGTTCATTATTACAGCAGTAGTACCACGTTCATTATAACAGCAGTAGTACCACGTTCATTATTACAGCAGTAGTACCAGGTTCATTATTACAGCAGTAGTACCACGTTCATTATTACAGCAGTAGTACCACGTTCATTATTACAGCAGTAGTACCACGTTCATTATTACAGCAGTAGTACCAGGTTCATTATGACACCAGAAGTACCACGTTCATTATTACAGCAGTAGTACCAGGTTCATTATGACACCAGAAGTACCACGTTCATTATTACAGCAGTAGTACCACGTTCATTATTACAGCAGTAGTACCACGTTCATTATTACAGCAGTAGTACCACGTTCATTATTACAGCAGTAGTACCAGGTTCATTATTACACCAGTAGTACCACGTTCATTATTACAGCAGTAGTACCACGTTCATTATTACAGCAGTAGTACCACGTTCATTATTACAGCAGTAGTACCACGTTCATTATTACAGCAGTAGTACCACGTTCATTATTACAGCAGTAGTACCACGTTCATTATTACAGCAGTAGTACCAGGTTCATTATTACAGCAGTAGTACCACGTTCATTATTACAGCAGTAGTACCAGGTTCATTATTACAGCAGTAGTACCACGTTCATTATTACAGCAGTAGTACCACGTTCATTATTACAGCAGTAGTACCACGTTCATTATTACAGCAGGAGTACCAGGTTCATTATTACAGCAGTAGTACCACGTTCATTATTACAACAGTAGTACCACGTTCATTATTACAGCAGTAGTACCACGTTCATTATTACAGCAGTAGTACCACGTTCATTATTACAGCAGTAGTACCAGGTTCATTATTACACCAGAGTACCACGTTCATTATTACAGCAGTAGTACCAGGTTCATTATTACACCAGTAGTACCACGTTCATTATTACAGCAGTAGTACCACGTTCATTATTACAGCAGTAGTACCACGTTCATTATTACAGCAGTAGTACCACGTTCATTATTACACCAGAAGTACCACGTTCATTATTACAGCAGTAGTACCACGTTCATTATTACAGCAGTAGTACCACGTTCATTATTACAGCAGTAGTACCACGTTCATTACTACAGCAGTAGTACCACGTTCATTATTACAGCAGTAGTACCACGTTCATTATTACAGCAGTAGTACCACGTTCATTATTACAGCAGTAGTACCACGTTCATTATTACAGCAGTAGTACCACGTTCATTATTACAGCAGTAGTACCACGTTCATTATTACAGCAGTAGTACCACGTTCATTATTACAGCAGTAGTACCACGTTCATTATTACAGCAGTAGTACCACGTTCATTATTACAGCAGTAGTACCAGGTTCATTATGACACCAGAAGTACCACGTTCATTATTATAGCAGTAGTACCACGTTCATTATTACAGCAGTAGTACCACGTTCATTATTACAGCAGTAGTACCACGTTCATTATTACAGCAGTAGTACCACGTTCATTATTACAGCAGTAGTACCACGTTCATTATTACAGCAGTAGTACCACGTTCATTATTACAGCAGTAGTACCACGTTCATTATAACAGCAGTAGTACCACGTTCATTATTACAGCAGTAGTACCACGTTCATTATTACAGCAGTAGTACCAGGTTCATTATGACAGCAGTAGTACCACGTTCATTATTACAGTAGTAGTACCACGTTCATTATTACAGCAGTAGTACCACGTTCATTATTACAGCAGTAGTACCACGTTCATTATTACAGCAGTAGTACCACGTTCATTATTACAGCAGTAGTACCAGGTTCATTATTACACCAGTAGTACCACGTTCATTATTACAGCAGTAGTACCAGGTTCATTATGACACCAGAAGTACCACGTTCATTATTACAGCAGTAGTACCACGTTCATTATTACAGCAGTAGTACCACGTTCATTATTACACAGATACCACGTTCATTATTACAGCAGTAGTACCACGTTCATTATTACAGCAGTAGTACCACGTTCATTATTACAGCAGTAGTACCACGTTCATTATTACAGCAGTAGTACCACGTTCATTATTACAGCAGTAGTACCAGGTTCATTATGACAGCAGTAGTACCACGTTCATTATTACAGCAGTAGTACCACGTTCATTATTACAGCAGTAGCACCACGTTCATTATTACAGCAGTAGCACCACGTTCATTATTACAGCAGTAGTACCACGTTTATTATTACAGCAGTAGTACCAGGTTTATTATTACAGCAGTAGTGCCACGTTTATTATTACAGCAGTAGTACCAGGTTCATTATGACACCAGAACTACCACGTTCATTATTACAGCAGTAGTACCACGTTCATTATTACAGCAGTAGTACCACGTTCATTATTACAGCAGTAGTACCACGTTCATTATTACAGCAGTAGTACCAGGTTCATTATGACACCAGAAGTACCACGTTCATTATTACAGCAGTAGTACCAGGTTCATTATTACAGCAGTAGTACTACGTTCATTATTACAGCAGTAGTACCAGGTTTATTATGACACCAGAAGTACCACGTTCATTATTACAGCAGTAGTACCACGTTCATTATTACAGCAGTAGTACCACGTTCATTATTACAGCAGTAGTACCACGTTCATTATTACAGCAGTAGTACCACGTTCATTATGACAGCAGTAGTACCACGTTCATTATTACAGCAGTAGTACCACGTTCATTATTACAGCAGTAGTACCACGTTCATTATTACAGCAGTAGTACCAGGTTCATTATGACACCAGTAGTACCACGTTCATTATTACAGCAGTAGTACCACGTTCATTATTACAGCAGTAGTACCACGTTCATTATTACAGCAGTAGTACCACATTCATTATTACAGTAGTTGTACTAGGTTCATTATTACACCAGAAGTACCACGTTCATTATTACAGCAGTAGTACCACGTTCATTATGACACCAGAAGTACCACGTTCATTATTACAGCAGTAGTAACACGTTCATTATTACAGCAGTAGTACCACGTTCATTATTACACCAGAGTACCACGTTCATTATTACAGCAGTAGTACCACGTTCATTATTACAGAGTAGTACCACGTCATTATTAACAATATTTTCGCGTTATACCCAGAGTACCACGTTCATTATTACAGCAGTAGTACCACGTTCATTATTACAGCAGTAGTACCACGTTCATTATTACAGCAGTAGTACCACGTTCATTATTACAGCAGTAGTACCACGTTCATTATTACAGCAGTAGTACCACGTTCATTATTACAGCAGTAGTACCACGTTCATTATTACACCAGTAGTACCACGTTCATTATTACAGCAGTAGTACCACGTTCATTATTACAGCAGTAGTACCACGTTCATTATTACAGCAGTAGTACCACGTTCATTATTACAGCAGTAGTACCACGTTCATTATTACAGCAGTAGTACCACGTTCATTATTACAGCAGTAGTACCACGTTCATTATTACAGCAGTAGTACCACGTTCATTATTACAGCAGTAGTACCACGTTCATTATTACAGCAGTAGTACCACGTTCATTATTACAGCAGTAGTACCACGTTCATTATGACACCAGAAGTACCACGTTCATTATTACAGCAGTAGTACCACGTTCATTATTACAGCAGTAGTACCACGTTCATTATTACAGCAGTAGTACCACGTTCATTATTACAGCAGTAGTACCACGTTCATTATTACAGCAGTAGTACCACGTTCATTATTACAGCAGTAGTACCACGTTCATTATTACAGCAGTAGTACCACGTTCATTATTACAGCAGTAGTACCAGGTTCATTATTACACCAGAAGTACCACGTTCATTATTACAGCAGTAGTACCAGAGACCGTTCATTATTACAGCAGTAGTACCACGTTCATTATTACAGCAGTAGTACCACGTTCATTATTACAGCAGTAGTACCACGTTCATTATTACAGCAGTAGTACCACGTTCATTATTACAGCAGTAGTACCACGTTCATTATTACAGCAGTAGTACCACGTTCATTATTACAGCAGTAGTACCACGTTCATTATTACAGCAGTAGTACCACGTTCATTATTACAGCAGTAGTACCACGTTCATTATTACAGCAGTAGTACCACGTTCATTATTACAGCAGTAGTACCACGTTCATTATTACAGCAGTAGTACCACGTTCATTATTACAGCAGTAGTACCACGTTCATTATTACAGCAGTAGTACCACGTTCATTATTACAGCAGTAGTACCACGTTCATTATTACAGCAGTAGTACCACGTTCATTATTACAGCAGTAGTACCACGTTCATTATTACAGCAGTAGTACCACGTTCATTATTACAGCAGTAGTACCACGTTCATTATTACAGCAGTAGTACCACGTTCATTATTACAGCAGTAGTACCACGTTCATTATTACAGCAGTAGTACCACGTTCATTATTACAGCAGTAGTACCACGTTCATTATTACAGCAGTAGTACCACGTTCATTATTACAGCAGTAGTACCACGTTCATTATTACAGCAGTAGTACCACGTTCATTATTACAGCAGTAGTACCACGTTCATTATTACAGCAGTAGTACCACGTTCATTATTACAGCAGTAGTACCACGTTCATTATTACAGCAGTAGTACCACGTTCATTATTACAGCAGTAGTACCACGTTCATTATTACAGCAGTAGTACCATGTTCATTATTACAGCAGTAGTACCACGTTCATTATTACAGCAGTAGTACCAGGTTCATTATGACACCAGAAGTACTACGTTTATTATTACAGCAGTAGTACCAGGTTCATTATGACACCAGAAGTACCACGTTCATTATTACAGCAGTAGTACCAGGTTCATCATGACACCAGAAGTACCACGTTCATTATTACAGCAGTAGTACCACGTTCATTATTACAGCAGTAGTACCACGTTCATTATTACAGCAGTAGTACCAGGTTCATTATTATAGCAGTAGTACCACGTTCATTATTACAGCAGTAGTACCACGTTCATTATTACAGCAGTAGTACCACGTTCATTATTACAGCAGTAGTACCACGTTCATTTTTACAGCAGTAGTATCACTTTCATTATGAAACCAGAAGTACCACGTTCATTATTACAGCAGTAGTACCACGTTCATTATTACAGCAGTAGTACCAGGTTCATTATTACACCAGAAGTACCACGTTCATTATTTTAGCAGTAGTACCACGTTCATTATTACAGCAGTAGTACCACGTTCATTATTACAGCAGTAGTACCACGTTCATTTTTACAGCAGTAGTACCAGGTTCATAATGACACCAGAAGTACCACGTTCATTATTTTAGCAGTAGTACCACGTTCATTATTACAGCAGTAGCACCACGTTCATTATTACAGCAGTAGTACCACGTTCATTATTACAGTAGTAGTACCACGTTCATTATAACAGCAGTAGTACCACGTTCATTTTTACAGCAGTAGTACCACGTTCATTTTTACAGCAGTAGTATCACGTTCATTATGAAACCAGAAGTACCACGTTCATTATTACAGCAGTAGTACCACGTTCATTATTACAGCAGTAGTACCAGGTTCATAATGACACCAGAAGTACCACGTTCATTATTTTAGCAGTAGTACCACGTTCATTATTACAGCAGTAGTACCACGTTCATTATTACAGCAGTAGTACCACGTTCATTTTTACAGCAGTAGTACCAGGTTCATAATGACACCAGAAGTACCACGTTCATTATTTTAGCAGTAGTACCACGTTCATTATTACAGCAGTAGCACCACGTTCATTATTACAGCAGTAGTACCACGTTCATTATTACAGTAGTAGTACCACGTTCATTATAACAGCAGTAGTACCACGTTCATTATTACAGCAGTAGTACCAGGTTCATTATAACAGCAGTAGTACCACGATCATTATTACAGCAGTAGTACCAGGTTCATTATGACAGCAGTAGTACCACGTTCATTATTACAGCAGTAGTACCACGTTCATTATTACACCAGTAGTACCACGTTCATTATTACAGCAGTAGTACCACGTTCATTATTACAGCAGTAGTACCACGTTCATTATTACAGCAGTAGTACCACGTTCATTATTTTAGCAGTAGTACCACGTTCATTATTACAGCAGTAGTACCACGTTTATTATTACAGCAGTAGTACCAGGTTCATTATTACAGCAGTAGTACCACGTTTATTATTACAGCAGTAGTACCAGGTTCATTATGACACCAGAAGTACCACGTTCATTATTACAGCAGTAGTACCACGTTCATTATTACAGCAGTAGTACCAGGTTCATTATGACACCAGAAGTACCACGTTCATTATTACAGCAGTAGTACCACGTTCATTATTACAGTAGTAGTACCACGTTCATTATTACAGCAGTAGTACCAGATTCATTATGACACCAGAAGTACCACGTTCATTATTACAGCAGTAGTACCACGTTCATTATTACAGCAGTAGTACCACGTTCATTATTACATATATAACAGTAGTACCACGTTCATTATTACAGCAGTAGTACCACGTTCATTATTACAGCAGTAGTACCACGTTCATTATTACACAGTAGTACCAGTTCATTATTACAGCAGTAGTACCACGTTCATTATTACAGCAGTAGTACCAGGTTCATTATTACACCAGAAGTACCACGTTCATTATTACAGCAGTAGTACCAGGTTCATTATGACACCAGTAGTACCACGTTCATTATTACAGCAGTAGTACCAGGTTCATTATTACAGCAGTAGTACCACGTTCATTATTACAGCAGTAGTACCACGTTCATTATTACAGCAGTAGTACCACGTTCATTATTACAGCAGTAGTACCAGGTTCATTATGACACCAGAAGTACCACGTTCATTATTACAGCAGTAGTACCACGTTCATTATTACAGCAGTAGTACCACGTTCATTATTACAGCAGTAGTACCATGTTCATTATTACAGCAGTAGTACCACGTTCATTATTACAGCAGTAGTACCACGTTCATTATTACAGCAGTAGTACCACGTTCATTATTACAGCAGTAGTACCACGTTCATTATTACAGCAGTAGTACCACGTTCATTATTACAGCAGTAGTACCACGTTCATTATTACAGCAGTAGTACCACGTTCATTATTACAGCAGTAGTACCACGTTCATTATTACAGCAGTAGTACCACGTTCATTATTACAACAGTAGTACCACGTTCATTATTACAGCAGTAGTACCAGGTTCATTATTACAGCAGTAGTACCACGTTCATTATTACAACAGTAGTACCACGTTCATTATTACAGCAGTAGTACCACGTTCATTATCACAGCAGTAGTACCACGTTCATTATTACAGCAGTAGTACCACGTTCATTATTACAGCAGTAGTACCACGTTCATTATTACACCAGAAGTACCACGTTCATTATTACAGCAGTAGTACCACGTTCATTATTACACCAGTAGTACCACGTTCATTATTACAACAGTAGTACCACGTTCATTATTACAGCAGTAGCACCACGTTCATTATTACAGCAGTAGCACCACGTTCATTATTACAGCAGTAGTACCACGTTCATTATTACAGCAGTAGTACCACGTTCATTATGACACCAGAAGTACCACGTTCATTATTACAGCAGTAGTACCACGTTCATTATTACAGCAGTAGTACCACGTTCATTATTACAGCAGTAGTACCAGGTTCATTATGACACCAGAAGTACCACGTTCATTATTACAGCAGTAGTACCAGGTTCATTATTACAGCAGTAGTACCACGTTCATTATTACAGCAGTAGTACCACGTTCATTATTACAGCAGTAGTACCACGTTCATTATTACACCAGAAGTACCACGTTCATTATTTTAGCAGTAGTACCACGTTCATTATTACAGCAGTAGTACCACGTTCATTATTACAGCAGTAGTACCACGTTCATTATTACAGCAGTAGTACCACGTTCATTATTACAGCAGTAGTACCACGTTCATTATTACAGCAGTAGTACCACGTTCATTATTACAGCAGTAGTACCACGTTCATTATTACAGCAGTAGTACCACGTTCATTATTACAGCAGTAGTACCACGTTCATTATTACAGCAGTAGTACCACGTTCATTATTACAGCAGTAGTACCACGTTCATTATTACAGCAGTAGTACCAGGTTCATTATTACACCAGTAGTACCACGTTCATTATTACAGCAGTAGTACCACGTTCATTATTACAGCAGTAGTACCACGTTCATTATTACAGCAGTAGTACCACGTTCATTATTAAGCAGTAGTACCACGTTCATTATTACAGCAGTAGTACCAGGTTCATTATGACACCAGTAGTACCACGTTCATTATTACAGCAGTAGTACCACGTTCATTATTACAGCAGTAGTACCACGTTCATTATTACACCAGTAGTACCACGTTCATTATTACAGCAGTAGTACCAGGTTCATTATGACACCAGAGTACCACGTTCATTATTACAGCAGTAGTACCAGTTCATTATGAAAGAGTACCACGTTCATTATTACAGCAGTAGTACCAGGTTCATTATGACACCAGAAGTACCACGTTCATTATTACAGCAGTAGTACCAGGTTCATTATTACAGCAGTAGTACCACGTTCATTATTACAGCAGTAGTACCACGTTCATTATTACAGCAGTAGTACCACGTTCATTATGACACCAGAAGTACCACGTTCATTATTACAGCAGTAGTACCACGTTCATTATTACAGCAGTAGTACCACGTTCATTATGACACCAGAAGTACCACGTTCATTATTACAGCAGTAGTACCACGTTCATTATTACAGCAGAAGTACCACGTTCATTATTACACCAGTAGTACCACGTTCATTATTACAGCAGTAGTACCACGTTCATTATTACAGCAGTAGTACCACGTTCATTATGACACCAGAAGTACCACGTTCATTATTACACCAGTAGTACCACATTCATTATTACAGTAGTTGTACTAGGTTCATTATTACACCAGAAGTACCACGTTCATTATTACAGCAGTAGTACCACGTTCATTATTACAGCAGTAGTACCACGTTCATTATTACAGCAGTAGTACCACGTTCATTATTACAGCAGTAGTACCAGGTTCATTATGACACCAGAAGTACCACGTTCATTATTACAGCAGTAGTACCAGGTTCATTATGACACCAGAAGTACCACGTTCATTATTACAGCAGTAGTACCAGGTTCATTATGACACCAGAAGTACCACGTTCATTATTACAGCAGTAGTACCAGGTTCATTATTACAGCAGTAGTACCACGTTCATTATTACAGCAGTAGTACCACGTTCATTATTACAGCAGTAGTACCACGTTCATTATTACAGCAGTAGTACCACGTTCATTATTACAGCAGTAGTACCACGTTCATTATTACAGCAGTAGTACCACGTTCATTATTACAGCAGTAGTACCACGTTCATTATTACACCAGTAGTACCACGTTCATTATTACAGCAGTAGTACCACGTTCATTATGACACCAGAAGTACCACGTTCATTATTACAGCAGTAGTACCAGGTTCATTATGACACCAGAAGTACCACGTTCATTATTACAGCAGTAGTACCACGTTCATTATTACAGCAGTAGTACCACGTTCATTATTACAGCAGTAGTACCACGTTCATTATTACAGCAGTAGTACCACGTTCATTATTACAGCAGTAGTACAACGTTCATTATTACAGCAGTAGTACCACGTTCATTATGACACCAGAAGTACCACGTTCATTATTACAGCAGTAGTACCACGTTCATTATGACACCAGAAGTACCAGGTTCATTATTACAGCAGTAGTACCATGTTCATTATTACAGCAGTAGTACCAGGTTCATTATTACACCAGAAGTACCACGTTCATTATTACAGCAGTAGTACCAGGTTCATTATGACACCAGAAGTACCACGTTCATTATTACAGCAGTAGTACCAGGTTCATCATGACACCAGTAGTACCACATTCATTATTACAGTAGTTGTACTAGGTTCATTATGACACCAGAAGTACCACGTTCATTATTACAGCAGTAGTACCAGGTTCATTATTACACCAGAAGTACCACGTTCATTATTACAGCAGTAGTACCACGTTCATAATGACACCATAAGTACCACGTTCATTATTACACCAGAAGTACCACGTTCATTATTACAGCAGTAGTACCACGTTCATTATGACACCAGAAGTACCACGTTCATTATTACAGCAGTAGTACCAGGTTCATTATGACACCAGAAGTACCACGTTCATTATTACAGCAGTAGTACCAGGTTCATCATGACACCAGAAGTACCACGTTCATTATTACAGCAGTAGTACCAGGTTCATCATGACACCAGAAGTACCACGTTCATTATTACAGCAGTAGTACCACGTTCATTATGACACCAGAAGTACCACGTTCATTATTACAGTAGTAGTACCAGGTTCATTATTACAGCAGTAGTACCAGGTTCATTATTACAGCAGTAGTACCAGGTGCATTATGACACCAGAAGTACCAGGTTCATTATTACGGTAGAAGTACCAGGCTCATTACAGGGATGGCCATCACCTTCTTTACAAATCCTATCTCTTGTGGAAGGCAAGAATTTGTTAAGCTAGGAAATCTCACTTTTACCACCAGATTGGCCACCTCTGGTGTTCCTTAGGGGTCCTTTCTGCAGTCGTACCTCGTTCATTTTACACTCAGTAGTAACACGTTCATTATTCCGGAGCCACGGCATCAGTTTTCATTCATATGCTGATGACACTCAAATTTACCTACAAACCTCCCCTGACACCCAACTGTCTCTCTCCCGGGCTACAAGATGTCTTCAGGACATTCGCCACTGGATGAGCCAAAACTCACTCCAGCTAAATGACAGGAAGACTGAGGCTATCCTCATTGGCACCCCCCACCAGACCAAGCACGCTGGTATCACCCATATCACTGTTGGCAGCCATTCCATCCCACTGTCCTCACTAGTCACCAGTCTTGGTGTAAAGTTTGACTCATCTCTCTCATTCACTGCCCACATTAAATCAGCCTGCCAAACCTCCTTTTACCACTTAAGGAACATTTCCAGACTCAGACCCTCACTTTCCCAACCTGATGCTGAAAAACTGGTCCATGCCTTCATTACATTTTGCCTCGACTACTGTAACTCTCTGTTGGAAGGTATTCCATCTAAACTCGTCCAGAGGTTACAGTACGTCCAGAATTGTGCTGCTCGTGTTCTCACCAGGACCCACAAATCACATTACCCCAGTCCTCCGTTCCCTTCATTGGCTCCCTGTTACCCAGCTGATAACTTACAAGTTTTTCCTGCTGGTCTTTAAGGCAGTAAACCACTCAGGCCCATCCTACCCCCAAGAACCTGTCTCTCCATTATCCTCATCCCGATCCCTCCGGTCTGGCAGCCAGAACCTCCTCACTGTTCCCCACACCAGGCTGTCAACTATGGGCAATCGAGCCTTCTCCTCCTCGGGTTCATGGAATCAGCTTCCCGAATCGATCAGGGTGTCTGACTCCCTTGTGGCCTTCAAAAGCCAACTAAAAACTTACCTGTTCCATGTTGCTTTTGACAAACAGGTTTCTAAACAAACTGGCCATTGGTCCATGACCTCAACTTTAGTTGCTAGATTTTAATTATTGTTTTGAACTGTTTTTTATATACTGTATTTATTCCTAGTATTGTTGTTTGAAGAACTGTTGTGTTTGTTATTATTCTTGATTTTATAATCTTGTTTTTAAATCTCTGTTGTAAAGCACCTTGAGATGTCTCTGGATTTTAAAGTGTGCTGTACAAATAAAATGTAGTATTATTATTATCATCATTATGACACAAGAGGTACCACGTTCACTATTATACCAGAAGTAGCAGGCTCATTATAACAGTAGAAGTACCACGTTCAAAATAACACCAGTACTCGAGGTTCATTATTACACCAGAAGTACCAGGTTAATTATTACAGTAGAAGTAACACACTCATTGTAACAGTAGAAGTACCAGGTTAATTATTACAGTAGAAGTAACACACTCATTGTAACAGTAGAAGTACCAGGTTCATTATTACAGTTGAAGTACCAGGGTCATTAATACACCAGAGGTGACAGGTTAATTATTTCACCAGAAGTACTAGGTTCTTGTTACAGCAGTAGTACCGGGTTTATTGTTACAGTGAAGGTACCAGGTTCATTATCAAACCAGAAGTACCATGTTCATTATTACACCGAAAGTACCAGGTTCATTATTACAGTAGAAGTACTAGTTTCATGTCTACTCCAGTAGTACAAGGTTCATTATTACCTCCTACTACATCTACTGTTCATAATTACAGATGAAATACCGGGTTCATTATTACACCAGAGATACCAGGTTCATTGTTACTGTAGGAGTACCACTTTCATTATTACACGAGTAGTACCACGTTCATCATTACACACAACGCTCCTCATACTGATGGTGTTGTAATGAACCTGGTACTTCTGCTGTAATGAACCTGGCACTACCCTTGTCATGATGAACCTAGTACTTCTACTGTAATAATGAACCTGGTACTCCCTAGTGTAATAATGAACACTAGAAGTTTATTACTAGACCTCTGGTGTAGTAGGCGCTAAAGAGGCTAGCTTAGCAGCTAGCAGCCTCTCGTTCACGTCATTGGGAAAAAGAAATCCAAACGGCGTACTGTGGAGAGCGCGTGCTTGTGGCCGATTCTGGTGAGAAGAGAGAGCCCGCGCTCAAAGACGAAGTTACTTTTACTTTCCGGAGTTTCTGGCACGTTATAACTGAGGTCCTGTTCCAGTACACATGTTTTAACGTGAAAAAGTGGGATTTCCGGGTAGTGACTCCTTTCATGACTTGGATGATTAAATAAAACTTAAAGGAAAATGAACAAACTGACGGATGTTAATGTTGCTGCTGCTGCTCTCCAATAAAGACTAAAAAAATGGCAGTAATGGCTAAATCTCCATTACAGCTCTGACATAAATGTGTCAGAGCTGTAATGGTGGAGCAGGAACTGATATCAATGAGTTACCAGATAAGTGAACGTATGTGTGAACAAGTAAAGAAAGAATAAAGATGGAAAATAAAACAGTACAACTGAGTGAAGACAGAGAGAAATTAGTGAAATAAAAATTAATTATGAATCATTTAGGTGATTAAAGGTGGAACAATGACAGAAACATGGAAAGCAAAGGACAAGACAGTTTTAATAACCCAGTGGTGTCCAAAGTCGGTCCTCAAGGGCCGCTGTCCTGACGGTTTTCCATGCCTCTGTGCACCAGCACAGCTGACTCAGATTAAATGAATCTAAAAGCCGATGAATTTGAGTCAGGTGTGTGTCAGGTGTGAGAAGGGAGACGTGGAAAACCTGCAGGATTGTGGCCCTCGAGGACCGGAGCTGGACACCCCAACCGGGATGAGAGGAGCTTCAGGATGTCTGGATTCCCACCCAGAACAGAGGAAGAGGAGGATGTAATGGTTTAATAAAGCTGCAGGAGTAAGCACCAGTAAGAAACCGTGTCAGTACGACACGTCTGCAGCAGAGGTGACCCAACAATAACTGGCTAACGTATGACTTCATAACTAATCAACCAAATAAGCCTATTTATTTATTTTTTACTGAAGAAAACAAGTTCAACATGGAGAGATGGACTAAAGTTGAGACCCGATGCTGTCCTGACCATCTTCATCATCCAGCGCCGAGGAGGAAAAACCAGCGAGGACACATCTGATCTAATAAGAGAACACAGTGGTGAAAGGTTTCCACCAACCCCAGATATAATTTACATCACATTCTATTTATCTATTAATAAAAAGTGTTAAATCATTACACTGAAATAAATAATATCAGCTCGTGACCACACTTCTAACAAGCTAGAGCACCATGCGGTAAAACCACTATAACTAACTTACAAAGACAAAAATACATTTAAATAAAAACTTATCACACTGAACACACACAATACTCAATTCATCCAAGAGTACCTAACTGCAGTTACAATGACCGACAAGGGTGCCGCCATACATCCAATCCATACAGGAAGTCCCATGTGGAAGTTAGTTAAATATCGCCAAGAATAACTACCTGCTAGCCTGGTACACCAGGCTGACTAACGCCATGTATGAGATACACGGCAGGTCAGTCTGGATTCCCTCCATTGGAGACTGATTCCACTCCGGTAAAAAACTGACCGGACCAATCACAGCGCAGCAGTAGAATTATTAACAGATGAACGTTAAACTCCTCCGACGTCTCCACCGCTGTTTCTGCTGTTTTGGTGCGTAACTAACAGCTTCCGGGTCATAGTCACATGATGTGTGACACAAACGCTTTCTCATATTAGTAGTTCAGCAATAAACAATGCTGACATGTAACAGAGTATTTATGATAATAAAACCAAACATTCTATGTTAATATACACAAGAAAACTACATTAAATAGAGAGAAAAACAACGTGTAAACGCTGACTTCCGGCGTCGCCATAGCAACGTAGCAACAGAGTGCCGAGCTACGCCAGCTACAGTCACTTCTGATTGGTTCTCTCCGGTTCACTTTCCTCCTGTTAGTCCCGCCTCCCGTCTCGCAGTGGAAATCATTCTCCAGTGGAGGGAATCCAGACTGACTTGCCGTGTATCTCATACATGGCGTTAGTCAGGCTGGTGGACCAGGCTACCTATCTGCAGCTTGCAAACAGATGCGTATAGTGTAGTCGGATGGTTAGGGTTAGGAGAAGCGTCAGGGGTAGGGCTAGATTTTAGTAAGTTACATGAAAAAGAAACTTCCGATTGGGACTTCCGGCATGGATTGGATACATGGCGACGTACTGTGACTGCAGTTGGGTCCCTCTCAATTCATGAGGACCAAGAGGCCTCCTGCTCCCCCAAGCTGCAAACCTGCAACTCTCTTCCACCAGAGATCCAGAACTCTGATCCTGCTCAGATCCAGACTTCCACCTGTTGAACCACTCAATCACAAATACTCTGCCATTCATCTCATCTGTCCTAACCTGGAATGTTGTCTGTGTAAGGTTGCAGTGTTTACTGTATGTTGTTACAGTATTTTTAATGTTGTAAAGTGTCTTTGTGGGCCTCGAAAGGTAGCAACATTGAGAAAGTGCTGCTACCAGGCTGCTGCACAGCCGAGATCTCCCCCATGGCCTCCAGTTATCACGTTTTATAGCAGCATTACATTTAGCTCGTCGTTCAGGATCAGCTGGCGGCAACCTAGAAAATTAATTCCCATCCTGGAATGTCGATCAGACCATGAAAAGCATGAATCAACCATTATTTCCTGATGCAACCAGGAAAATACTCGCCAGCGTGCAGCTCTTGGAGTAAATGATGAAACTCATCACACTCGGAACACCTGGAATCATCTGGTGAACCAGACATGGAGCAGAGATGCCACAACATCCCCTATCTTTATTTATCACATACTGTAAAGCCGAGCCGCTCTCTCCTGCATCTGCCATGGTGCAGACAGACCGGTGACAGGAAAAAGAAAAAGGAGGGGCTCTTCCCGAGGCACGTCGAGCACGCCTTGGCTGGGCATCTCTTGCCACGCGTCAGGGGCGTCAAGACGCTGGAAATCAAGTGTCTGACTGTTTAGTGACCCAGCGTCCAACTTTGGGCATCAGGCGCGATTTTGACGCCAAAATTGCGTTTGGTGTGTACGCAGGGATAAACAGTCCCTGCCAGTTTATGATGAACATTAATGATTCAGTCTATTTGTGTGATCTGAAAATTAAATCACTTTTTTTACACATGAACTCAAAGTTGTGTTTTGTTTCTTTTTTTGTTACTTTAAGTAATCAACAACTAAACCTTCACTTGATGTGTGAACATTAATGACCGTTATGAAGTAGACAAGTACAATGCTTCGGTTCAGTGAATCAATAAAGCGTTTTACACATGCCGTTTCTGATATGGAACAAAGATTAACCTCTATAAACATTCTAGGTCTTTTTCTTTTCTTAACATGTTCTCTTCTCTCAACAGTAAACGGTCATGTCACATAGTCCACATAGTCATAATGCCAATCATAGTCATCCATGGTAAATAAGTTCCATTTAACAGTCCTCGTCAGTCCATGTTGCCCGTTTGTCTCAGGCTGTAGCAAAGTCTCTGAGGTACAGTGGAGGCTGTCTGTGCCTGGTGGGATATCTTGCCACCACTGGGGTTGTGTCATCTGCGACTTTTCCATCCTCTTCTTCTAGTGCAGATGTGTCACACAGTCCAGGACTGAGCTTCTTGAAGGAGGAGGAGGTTCTTGTCACTTTGTGTCCATCCTGTTCAGCTGTAATTGTGGAACCTTTAAGCGTAATCACTTTGTACGGCTTGGGCTTGTAGGTCGCTGTGAGGAGTTGTGCCTGGGTTGAGAGCATAACACCATGTCACCAGGTTGGAGGGAGTGAGGTGTAACAATACAGCGAGCATCTGAATACACCTTCATTTTGGCTTTGGCCTTGTGGTGATCTTCAAAGGCTCACCTTTGAAGATCTTTGTCTCTTTTGGTGGGCATGTTCAGAGAAGGCATCTTTGTGTGTATCCTGCGTTTGAACAGCAACTCAGCAGGTGATGTTGCTGTTGTGCTGGGTGGCATTGAACGGTACCCGTGCAGGAACGTGTAGAGATGCTGCTTCCAGGGGATATTCTCCATGTCGGCAATACGGAGGCACTTTCCGACTGTTTTCATGAATCTATCTGCCGTGGTGTTACCCTGGGGGCACAGGGGTGTAATCTTTCGATGACGAAATCCCATGTAGGCTGCAAACTTACTGAACTGCTCGCTGTTGAAGGGCGGGCCGTTATCTGGGATCCCCAGATCAGTGAAAACAAACATTGAGAAGATCTTGTCCATGACAGGAGTAACAGAGTTCGCAGAGATGGAGTGCGACTCATGGGTAACGTGAGTATACGTCTACAATGACTAGTAAGTGTTCACCTGTTGGCAGTGGACCAAAGAAGTCTGCCCTGACATTCTGCCAAACTGTGTCAGGGATGTTTGACATCTGCAGAGGTTCGTCGTGCAATATCGATACCTTGGAGTCGATACTTCGATACCAGCCAGAAAAAATATCTGAATCAATACTTGTTTTGTATTGTGGTACCACTGTACAGATACAAAACTTGCAATTTGTTTCTACTTCTGAGAGTTTCAGGCAATGAAATAATGAAAACAGCCAGATTCTAGCTTTTGTACCACATGATGGTGGTAGCCTATCAGATTCTAGCTTCTGTATCACATGATGGTGGTAGCCTATCAGATTCTAGCTTCTGTATCACATGATGGTGGTAGCCTATCAGATTCTAGCCTTTGTACCACATGATGGTGGTAGCCTATCAGGTTCTAGCTTCTGTATCACATGGTGGTGGTAGCCTATCAGATTCTAGCTTCTGTGTCACATGATGGTGGTAGCCTATCAGATTCTAGCTTCTGTGTCACATGATGGTGGTAGCCTATCATATTCTAGCTTCTGTATCACATGATGGTGGTAGCCTATCAGATTCTAGCTTCTGTACCACATGATGGTGGTAGCCTATCAGATTCTAGCCTCTGTACCACAATGATGGTGGTAGCCTATCAGATTCTAGCTTCTGTGTCACATGATGGTGGTAGCCTATCAGATTCTAGCTTCTGTATCAAAAGATGGTGGTAGCCTATCAGATTCTAGCTTCTGCACCACATGATGGTGGTAGCCTATCAGATTCTAGCTTCTGTATCACATGATGGTGGTAGCCTATCAGATTCTAGCTTCTGTACCACATGATGGTGGTAGCCTATCAGATTCTAGCTTCTGTATCACATGATGGTGGTAGCCTATCAGATTCTAGCTTCTGTGTCACATGATGGTGGTAGCCTATCAGATTCTAGCTTCTGCACCACATAATGGTGGTAGCCTATCAGATTCTAGCTTCTGTATCACATGATGGTGGTAGCCTATCAGATTCTAGCTTCTGTATCACATGATGGTGGTAGCCTATTAGATTCTAGCTTCTGTATCACATGATGATGGTAGCCTATCAGATTCTAGCTTCTGTATCACATGATGGTGGTAGCCTATCAGATTCTAGCTTCTGTATCACATGATGGTGGTAGCCTATCAGATTCTAGCTTCTGTATCACATGATGGTGGTAGCCTATCAGATTCTAGCTTCTGTATCACATGATGGTGGTAGCCTATCAGATTCTAGCTTCTGTATCACATGATGGTGGTAGCCTATCAGATTCTAGCTTCTGTATCACATGATGGTGGTAGCCTATCAGATTCTAGCTTCTGCACCACATGATGGTGGTAGCCTATCAGATTCTAGCTTCTGTATCACATGATGGTGGTAGCCTATCAGATTCTAGCTTCTGTGTCACATGATTGTGGTAGCCTATCAGATTCTAGCTTCTGTGTCACATGATGGTGGTAGCCCATCAGATTCTAGCTTCTGTATCACATGATGGTGGTAGCCTATCAGATTCTAGCTTCTGTACCACATGATGGTGATAGCCTATTAGATTCTAGCCTCTGTACCACATGATGGTGGTAGCCTATCAGATTCTAGCTTCTGTATCACATGATGGTGGTAGCCTATCAGATTCTAGCTTCTGCACCACATGATGGTGGTAGCCTATCAGATTCTAGCTTCTGCACCACATGATGGTGGTAGCCTATCAGATTCTAGCTTCTGCGTCACATGATGGTGGTAGCCTATCAGATTCTAGCTTCTGTGTCACATGATGGTGGTAGCCTATCAGATTCTAGCTTCTGTGTCACATGATGGTGGTAGCCTATCAGATTCTAGCCTCTGTACCACATGATGGTGGTAGCCTATCAGATTCTAGCTTCTGTATCACATGATGGTGGTAGCCTATCAAATTCTAGCTTCTGTATCACATGATGGTGGTAGCCTATCAGATTCTAGCCTCTGTACCACATGATGGTGGTAGCCTATCAGATTCTAGCTTCTGTATCACATGATGGTGGTAGCCTATCAGATTCTAGCTTCTGTACCACATGATGGTGGTAGCCTATCAGATTCTAGCTTCTGTACCACATGATGGTGGTAGCCTATTAGATTCTAGCGTCTGTACCACATGATGGTGGTAGCCTATCAGATTCTAGCTTCTGTACCACATGATGGTGGTAGCCTATCAGATTCTAGCTTCTGTACCACATGATGGTGGTAGCCTATCAGATTCTAGCTTCTGTATCACATGAAGGTGGTAGCCTATTAGGTTCTAGCTTCTGTACCACATGATGGTGGTAGCCTATCAGATTCTAGCTTCTGTGTCACATGATGGTGGTAGCCTATCAGATTCTAGCTTCTGTGTCACATGATGGTGGTAGCCTATCAGATTCTAGCTTCTGTACCACATGATGGTGGTAGCCTATCAGATTCTAGCTTCTGTATCACATGATGGTGGTAGCCTATCAGATTCTAGCTTCTGTGTCACATGATGGTGGTAGCCTATCAGATTCTAGCTTCTGTGTCACATGATGGTGGTAGCCTATCAGATTCTAGCTTCTGTGTCACATGATGGTGGTAGCCTATCAGATTCTAGCCTCTGTACCACATGATGGTGGTAGCCTATCAGATTCTAGCCTCTGTACCACATGATGGTGGTAGCCTATCAGATTCTAGCTTCTGTACTACATGATGCTGGTAGCCTATCAGATTCTAGCTTCTGTATCACATGATGGTGGTAACCTATCAGATTCCAGCTTCTGTATCACATGATGGTGGTAACCTATCAGATTCCAGCTTCTGTATCACATGATGGTGGTAGCTTATCGGATGTCATGATGATGCTGCTCCTGTTAGTGATGATGATGATGTTTTGTTGTCTTTTAGTGGTTTATGCAGGTTATTTTACATTGTTTTAATTAGGGTTCCAAGCCCGCGGAGCAGCGCAGGGCCCGCATTGCACTTGCAACGCGGTTCACAGCACTCCAGCGTGCTGGAACCCTATTGTATTTGCTTCATTTTTTATTATTATTATTATTATTATTAGGGTTCCAAGCCCGTGGAGCAGCACAGAACCGTGTGGCTCTAGAGCAACGCGGTTCCAGCACTCCAGCGTGCTGGAAACCTATTGTTTTTGCTTCGTTTTTTATTATTATTATTATTATTATTATTATTCTCTGTGAAAAGTATCTGGGGAGCCAAAACTAAACATATTACAGTTTAAGCTTTTCTCGTGCAGATATTGCAATTGGGGAAATAAAGCTACTGTTTCACAAGGGAGACCATATGCTGCTTCTAATCCCCGTTCAGACATCTTCTGTGACGGTAATGT
>JALJCO010013348.1:0-36788 GCA_023101725.1 Atherinomorus stipes | reverse complement strand
AATATGGAACATTTTCATTAAAAGCTATATTTTTAAAAAAATAATACCTCCACAGGTCGTTTGGGGGTGTACAGAATGAAAGTACAACATTTTCCAGAAAAATTATATTTAGCCTAAAAATAATTATAAAATAAATTTTTACGGGTTCGATAATTCACCAGCCTGAGACAGAACAGAGTTCCTGTGCTGTGGAAGACATCCTGTCTTGTTCCAGTCCCTAAAAACCTCAACCAGCTGAACCAAATGACTACAGACCAGTTGCTCTGACATCTCACATCATGAAAGTCCTGGAGAGACTCTTACTGGCTCACCTCAACAAGCAAGTGAACACCTTTCAGGACCCATTACAGTTCGCATATCGTAATGGGCTTGGGGTTGAAGACGCCATCATCTTCTTGCTTCAGAGAGCCCATTCTCATCTGGACCAGTCAGGCAGCACTTTGAGGGTCATGTTCTTTGATTTTTCAAGTGCATTTAATACTATTCAGCCTGCTTTGCTATGTCAGAAGCTCCACAACTTCCAGGTGGATCCCTCCTCAACCATCTGGATTTACGACTACCTCACAAACAGACCACAGTTTGTGAGACTGAAAGGTTGTGTGTCTGAGATGGTGGTCAGCAGCACTGGAGCACCACAAGGGACTGTACTCTCACCATTCCTCTTTACACTGTACACCTCAGACTTCCAGTATAACTCTGAGTCCTGTCATCTGCAGAAATATTCTGATGACTCTGCTGTTGTGGGGTGTATTAGTGATGGACAAGAAGCCGAATACAGGGAACTTGTCAATCAGTTTGTGAAATGGTGCAGTAACAATCAGCTCATCTTAAATACCAGCAAGACTAAAGAGATGATTGTTGACTTCAGGAGGAGCAAGAATAAGCAGCATAGTCCTGTCTACATCCTGGAAGAGGAGGTGGAGGTGGTAGAGAACTACAAATACCTTGGAGTTCAGCTGGACAACAGACTCGATTGGAAATGCAACTGTGACTACATCTACAAGAAAGGTCTGAGCAGACTTTACTTCTTAAGGAAGCTAAAATCATTTAATGTCTGCAAAAAGATGTTGCAGATCTTCTATAAGTCTGTGGTAGAAAGTGCAATTAGCTTTGCAGCCATCTGCTGGGGCAGCAGCATCAGAACCAGAGACTTGAAGAAACTAAACAAGCTGATCAAGAAAGCTGGTTCTGTGCTGGGGATAACTCTGGAGCTGATCGTTCAAAAAAGAATGCTTCACAAGCTGATGAAGATGATGGAGGACACTTCCCATCCTCTCCACAACACGGTGAAGAATCAACAGAGTGTGTTCAGTGGGAGGCTGCGTCAAGTTCGCTGTAGGACGGAGAGATACAGGAATTCATTCCTGCCAGCAGCCATCACCCTAAAGAGCAAGACTAACTGACTTTTTGTTTATTTAAAAAAAAAAAAAAAAAAAAAAAAGTGAGCTTTTACAATACTGAATTTCCCTTCGGGGATGAATAAAGTATTTTTCATTTCATTCATTTCATTTCATTCATAATGGCATTTTATTTACGTCTATAAGCCAATACACGCCGCCGTTGCAGGTTGCCAAATACAATCTCTGTGTGGAAACAATATTTCGGTCATAGTCAGGCTTGTACAGGGAAAAACCGTAGAGACAACGAGTGAAGCTGCTGCTTCAGAGCCCTGGAGATATTGTTATCTGTTTCTGAGGAGGAGTGACCTGAGAAGAGCAAAACCTGGAGTAAATTTAGGTGAAGACTTCACTAAATGGACCCACATAAACGTTTTCCACGGAGTAAAACACGGAAATGGCGACTTTTCTCCTGGATCGGTAAGCTAGCTTGTTTGCTAACATGGCTAACGTTAGCTGTCAGTTATAAACTCCTCTGTGTTACTTGTTGGACATGCTGCAGACTGTTGGTCACTTGCGTATTGGCAGTGAGCCTGGCATCCCAGCGGCTGGAGTTGTTTTTCTGCCGTTGCAACTACAACCTAGACACACGTGATGTCGCTGTTCTGTCCGTATTCCATATTCAACCTTTAACTGGCTGAAAATAAGGAAACTGGAAAAGTGGGATGTCTGATGACAAAGTTGTCAGTGATGAAGGATTAGAGAGACCGAGAGGGAGTGAGGATTTGGAGGCGACAGAGATGGAGAGAATAGGAACGGATCTGAGATAAGAAAATGAGCGGGAGTCCGGAAAAGATGCGCTGGAGGAAACCGAAGAGGAAGGAAAGAAGATGGCAAAAGGAGGTGATGAGGGTGAACACCAGATGAGGGAAAAAAGAAGGAAAAATGAGGAAAATGATCTGGGACTGGGCCTCACTTGGATGGGGATTCAACCCAAAACCTATATTGCTGCAATTTTTCTTCTACGTGGCTGAAAATATAACATTTACATCAAAATCGTGCTATCTGTAACTGAGCCTCCGTCTGTCACTCATCCTTTTAAATGCGTTATAGAAGATGTTGCTTTCAACAACTTTTGCAATATTCTGTAAATTGATAGTTATTTTGTGACGTCATGGTCTGTAGGGAACGCCCCCCTGGCGGGCAAAAAACACTCTAGCTCGCCCCCTGCAGGCTGACAGCAAGCCTGAAAAACACAAAGTTACGCTGCTGGAAAATACCAGACGGTTGTTTTACGATCGGGTGCACAAACAGCCAGGAGGGGGGGGGAGAGCTGGGGTTGTGTTTTTACCGCATTCCGTCCTATAAAGACACCCTGAGAGGAGAAATGGATCAGCGGATCAGTTCTATCAAACGCACCTCGGTCCCGGCCGGGTACAGTAAACCATGCGGCCCCTCCACCAGCCCCGAATACACACGTTCTAGCAGCGAACACGTCATCAACGGCCAGTAATGCCCACAACTACATTCATCTGTATATAATTAGCATAGTTTTGGCCATATATAAAACCTCATGTATGTGTTGGCATGATTTGCTGTCATATGGAGGCGACCAGCCGCCGGCCGTCTTCTGTATGAGTTGACGTTAGCTGCTAGCTAAAACGGAGGGATGCGGTAACGCAAATAAACTCCTAAAGGAGGGACGTGGAGATCCTCTTAAACTCATATTCAGCTGAAAAGTACAAAGATCAGATGTAACACTGATATTTAGTATGATATTCTTTGTTTTTCCTGCATACCGGTCCTATATGCTTTATATTTACGTCTTCACAGTGCTCCATCCTTTCTAAAACAGGTGTTGTAATAAGTTAAGATGAGGAAAATTATTCTATTTCTGTTATTTCTGTTTGAATAATAGTTTTTAGTAAGAACTGTCGGTGCTCTTATATACCTTCAGTCTGGCAGCGGTGTACGGTGGCGCTTCTCTCTACGCTATACACTTCAATATATATATAAATATTATCCTACATCAGCTGTGAAAGTAATGGGGCTGAAAAAACATCCTCCAATCATCCCTGCATTCCTTAAATTTTCCATTTGTCTACTGGCTCGTCAGTCACTTTTACTAAGCGTGATTGATGGTCAGTCCAACGGGTAATAAGCGAGACTGAGCAAGACTGCGAGAGTAATACTGCATCCCAGAAGCTGCGCACCCTCGTCTGACGTTTACAGCAGGTAGCTAGCATCATTCTGCTAGCAGTTAGCAACATTCAGACAACAACATCTGTTTTACTGTGTTTGTGACATGATGGAGAATCTGTAGCTGCTGTCTGCTGAACACCGGAGTGGCTCGTGCACGTTATTCTGTGGCCCAAGGAGCCAGCTTTGAATCTAGCAGGTTCGTATTATAAAAAAACTCTGTGACAGTCTCTGCTTTCTGAAATGCTGAAACATCTTCTATAGCGCCTTTAAAAGTTGAAGCTAGAGCGGAACTTTGTTGCATTACATTGAAACTTTGTTGATGTTGTCATACATGTGGTTATTTGCGCATGGTCAAACATGAGTCTTTATATGGCGATAAAACAAAGCTTTGTTTCGCCCCCCCCCCCCCCCCCCCCCTTCTTGTTGAAGGGGGAATTGGGGTGCGCTGGAAAAAAGATTGGGAACCAGAGCATCATTACACATCTAGCTTTACCAGGTTTGTGTGGCAGCCTTCCCTCCTCCAACTCCAACTCCCCTCCAGGTCATCACCAGTCTTCCCTTCACCACAGACTTACAGACATACGGACGACTTCTTATGATGAAATGACTAAATCAACAACGACCCCCCTGCTGAAGAAACCAGCTAAGACCATCTAAAACCATCTACCAGCCAGTTTTACCAGCTAAAACCATCTAACCAACCAGCCTAAACCATCAACCATCTTAAGCTGGTCTTAGCTGTTTTTTTCAGCAGGGCTTTAACCAAAGGTGTCCTGGTAGCAGGTTTTCTCTGCTGGAGCGTGACGCTGCGTGCCTCTAATGGACAATACACAATACAGATGTGGGCATGAAAAAGTTCCTCCTTTTTCTGCCAGTAGTGGTGCAGTAAAAGTGCACTATTACTGCACTATCACTGGCAGTAATAGTGCACCATTACTGCACTATCACTGGCTGAACGACTTGTCCCGCAAATACGCCATCGTGTACGGTGTCCAAACTTGCCGTGTGGAAACGTCCTTGTTCGGGGCGTTCATTTATGCTCTGAAATCGTTTCCCCTGGGCACACAGGCGTTTCTCTTGGCGACTGAATTAGCAGACAAGTCGCTGGTAAGTGGCTGGCAGTCGGCTGAAACGGGAACTTTTTAATGCCCAGATCTGTACAACTGGACCTTTGGATGACAATGTCCAACAGCACAATACCTGGACTCATTGTACTGAGAGAGCATGGAATATTCTGCTGCCTGACGGTAAATTCCACCCATGGCCTTTAAATGATGGAAGAATTTCACACTTTTTGGGGTTTTGTTTTGTTTAGTAATAATGTGACACCCTTACCCCTAACCCTAAGCTAAGGGGATACAAATCGTAGCAGACCGAGTTACACTACCTACTACAATGTGGATCCCCTGTGTAACTGTAGTAAATGAAGAACAAACTCCCCCATATTTCCAACAGTATTTATGGTTGATCTCTGTTGGCTGGATATAATATAAACTATATAAGCGGGGGATACAAATCGTGTCAGACTGAGTTACATTATCTGCTACGATTTGTATCCCCTGTGTAACTAGTAAATGAAGAACAAAGTCCCCCATATTTACAGCAGTAGCTATTTATGGGATATGAGGGGATACGATTTCTGTCGGGGATAACTACCTTGGCACGACAAAGGCTTCCAGCCACCACAAAGAAACACCAAGTTTCTAATGAACGTTTCTCATCATGTTCGTGTCTTTTATCTCTGAGGGAAACTGATGTTTGTGATGATTCCAGTTTATAATTCTTCCCGTTGTGCGCGAGTGTTCGGCTGCAGACTCAGGTTTGCAGTCAGGCTTTCTTCATCATCATCATCATCATCACTGTTTCTGTACCGCTCCAGTCAGACGAAGACAGATCTAACGTGCAGAACTAGTGTAATATATCTTCAGTATTAACTGTTAACTGAATTGGGGTCATGGTGAAGTAAATAATTCAGGGAAACTTGTTGCTGGAATATGATGCTGTTTTCTTCTTAAACTGGTTTCATACTCGCGCTGCATCGTCTGTCATAACTGCCGTACGTCCTGTATAGATCCACAGGGGCTCAATACGAACTTCTTCAAGCCTGACGTGCAGCCATGTTCAACCAGAGGTGGGTAGAGTAACCAAAGATTGTACTCAAGTAAAAGTACTGTTACTTTAGAAAAATATTACTCAAGTACAAGTAAAAAGTAGTCATCCAAATAATTACTCAAGTAAAAGTAAAAAAGTACTCTCTGAAAAAACTACTCAAGTACTGAGTACTTAATGAGAAACATCAGATTTATTTTAAATAACAGTAGGTAGAGCGGGGATGGTTGTAACACTCTTAGTTTAACTAGTTAGAAAGGAGCTGTAGTGATGTCATCAACACAGTTTGTGCCCACTTGAAAATTGAGCTCACTGGCAAAGTTCTGGTGTTTCTGAGTGAAAAACTGTTCTGGAGCTAAAGATGTAACGATATGAACATTTTATATCACAGTTATTGTGATCAAAATGATCACGGTTATCATTTTTATCGCAGTGTGATAGAAATACCCCCCAGCATTTTTAAAAATATCCAAAATGGGTCTATATGTCTACTTTGTCCTTTTTAAAGTGGGAAAAATCTCAGGAGAAATGTCCATGTGGGGGCCTTAGACGCCTACCACCATGTTTTCATAAATTAAACACTGCAAACTGGGACTGCTGCTGCTTTTCCAGCCAATCGCTGAGTTTTTGAAAGTGCAGTTATCAGTCACGGTTTTAATGATAATTCGATTTTGAAATGGTTTTACTACTGTAATTGTTGGTAATTTTATCACGATTAACCATTTTACCGGTAATTGTTACATCCCTGCCTGGAGCCCCCCCCCCCCCCCAAAAAAATAATTTTTTCAGGTATGAAACCAAAAAATTTCATCTCCTGAATTTTTTGCATTGTGTTGTAGATATGATTGTTTCACTTATATCAGCTCAACTAGTAGTTTCTCTAGTTTAATCTGATGTGTTGCATCAGCGCTAGCTTTGAAGCGAAATACTAAAAAAGGTTAGCTTTCTAATGGCTGCCTGCATGGGGATGGTTGGAACAAATGTCACAACTATATTTGCCACAACTGCCAAACCTAATTAGATAAATGTATTCAGCCATTTGCTTAGTTGATGATCACGAGTATTTCTAATATTTCTATTTCTAGTATTTCTGCACCTAAAATACACAGTTCAACTGTTCAGTTGATTGTTAGGCTACTTCGTGAGTATCCTACTCTCCACATCTGCAGCTCTCAAAGCGGCTTGTTGGTGGTTCATGGATCTCCAAAGTGTCCAAATGACATTTTCACATTAATCTGTTTCAAGCTACAAAATATAAACACAACCCTGAGCACTTCATACTTTACTATTCTTTATTTAATTTATTTTATGTCATACAAAGATTTTTCATTTTATTGTATTTATTTTTCTGGTATTAAATTTATGCGCTTTATTTAGTTTATCATGATTATTTTACAGTCTCACAAGTGTACGGTTCCTTCTTTATTTTTCATTAAAATGTTTCCATACATTTATTAGTGATGTTTTTTAATCAAAATAATTTGATTGTAACATCATCCTCAAGTACTGTTACAACTCACCTGAGTGCTGGGGGAGGTTGCAGCAACACATCACTTTGTATTTGACATTAATTGTACTAATCTGTGATGGTGCAGTAGAAGTACAAGTGTGTGTCATTTATAGCAGACAAATATGGGATCACATGTCCAAATGTAAGAGCTCTGGCACAGAGGACCACTGAGTAACACTTACTCAAACAAAGAGTGTTACATCATCTCCGCTCTCCCTAAATGTCAATAAATGATTTTTTTAATGAACATAAATAAAGATCCACCACATTAAATAAAGTACTTTTTATAACACTGTTTCTGGCTGTCATGGACTTTTATAACAAAACTTCTGAGACCAGAGTCCAGACCAGAGACCAGACCAGAGACCAGACCAGAGACCAGACCAGAGTCCAGACCAGAGTCCAGACCAGTCTAGTAAAGGTGGGGACACACTACTACACAATTAACTACACAATTAGTTGCACCATCAAAAAGACAAATTATGAAAAATGTGTATATGGCAGCTTTCCTCCGGCATTACTCGCAAACAGAGGAGGGGTGGTGAGGAGAGAGTGACGCTGCTGCTGTGGTCACACTCTCACGAGCTGAAATCAGAAGTTGGATGTGAAGCTACAGACGGCTGCTCATCATCACAGAGTCGCCAAAACAGGTGGAGGGAGGAAAAAGGACCAGAAAGCTGCTGCAATGTAGATGCTTTTTTTTCCTCTCAGGGATGGTGAGAGTGCATGCGGGTGATTCTGCTCCCGAGATTAATGTGCCGAACAAACTGCTACAGCAGCCTCCTCACAGTCCGATGTCACTGTAAATATAGTAATTATTAGCGACATAGTTTATAACAACACGAGCACGCGCAGCCACGTCGCAGCCTCATCGCAGCCTCCAGGACTTCCTCCTGCAGCTGAGACGCGCCTGATCAGCAGAGAGGAGACTGACAACTATATGTTACATGACCAAGGTTATAATAGTTTTGGATTTTTAATTAGTTTCAGTTTTTATTTCGTTTTGACTTTTTGTTTTTCAATTCAGTTAGTTTTAGTTAGTTTTTTGAGCAGATTTGCTAGTTTTTATTAGTTTCTATTTTTGGAAAATGTTTAGTTTTAGTTTAGTTTTTATTAGTTTCAGTGTTATTTTTAGTTTTTTGGGGTTTTCTTTTCAGTAAATTATAGGTGTTTGTCTGGTGTGACATTCAAAATCATCAGAAAGTCACTTGGAGTAAAATCAGTAGACTAAAGTCAAAAGATTAAATAGAAATAGATTTCAAATCAACTCAAAAGGCTGATGTATTATATTAATTTACAAAGACTAAAACTAAGGATGTCTCTGCAATAATTTTAGTTAGTTTTGTAAAGATATGATACAGTTTCAGTTAGTTATCGTTTTGTTAAAAACTGTCGTCTTTATTTCTATTTCAGTTAACTGAAATGTTTTTTCAATTTTAGTTTTCGTTTTTTTCGTTAGTTTTAGTTAACTATAATAACCTTGAACGTGACACAGTGATGTTCTTAACCGCAAGAGAAAACTGAACACCGTAAAAACAAGCTGATGAAGGTTCACATTCTACCACAGATTCAGGTCTGATGCAGGATTGTTTTAGCAGCAAACAGAACTCAGATTATTACAACTTTACAAAGTAAGTTGAGGTTGAGTTTTTGTACCTGAAACGTGACTTGCACAGCTGATCTTTTCTGTTGTCTGGAAGGTAAACATCACTGGAATGTGCAGGCAGGAATATTCCGCAGCTTCTGTCTCGACTTCCAAACCACTCGCTGCTGTTTCAGTCATTCTTCGTGTAACCACCGCTACATCCCTTTTGCGTTTGTGTGCTCCAGCTTGCGGCTAAAACTGTTCATTTGAGCGTTGGCGCCACATCGTCATGTGACTGCCTGGCTGCACCTGATTGGTGGTACGTAGTGACCATAGACTGTATATAATTACTGGACGTAGCTTCCGGTCTCTTCTGAATAGAGAAATGTGAAGCCAGTTGGGCGTGTCTTACCGTCGCCATCTTGCCGTGTCACGTACGTCGTCACTCCAGGAAAATACTAAAATGGGCACAGCGCGGCCGCGGGGCAAATGATTGACAGCTGACGTACTGTGGGCTAAACGCTAACTGAGCTAACACGAAACTAAGAGGAGCTAACAAAGATAAGCCCCCTAAGCGGCATGGTTAAGGTAAGACATGCTTAGACTTGCAATTCGCTGACTAAAAACCGCCGTTGTGCGACTCTGTAACAAACTGAGACCTTATTAAGAGCAAAGAAGGAGCTAACTAGGAGCCTCCGGTCGGCAGGCGGAGCTTCCGGTCTGCCGCATGTCAATCATAAGGACACGCCCTTAATTATGTGTAATTTGAAGAATAAATAACATCTAAACGAATGAGTTATAAAAATTCACCCCCCTCACAGTTGACATGAAGGTAAACTTGACCTAATAAACCTAAAATGATTTTTTGAACCAGGCTGTAAACCTGTTTATTTCTGCTGTGAAGTTGGCGTTTTTAACATGGGAGTCTATGGGGATTTGCTCGCTCTTGGAGCCAGCCCCTAGTGGATGAAGGGAGGATTACACTATTTGCAACAAGGAAGCGAGCTTCACGGTTCTGAGGCAGAGTTTGCCCCTTGGTAGTGACACGTATCTCATAACGTGTGAGGTGTCCAACAGCAAGCTGTGTTTGTTTACAGAGACGTTCACGTGTCTCTCTAACAAAACAAACTGTGATGTGCGCACTTATAAGACCAAAAACGACCGGGAAATATGCCGTTGTAGCGGAGTAGAAGTAGCGTTTCTTTCTCATAAATCTACTTGAGTAAAAGTAAAAAGTATATCATAATAAACTTACTCTTAAAAGTACAATTTTTGTAAAAATGTACTCAAGTAAATGTAACGGAGTAAATGTTACTACCCACATCTGTGTTCAACAGAACACAGCAACTCTTTTTTTTTTTACTCAAACAAGCGTGTGTGGAGAGGCGCGTCTGCAGGTTACTGCTGAGTGTATGAGCGAATGTCTCCAGGTATCTCCGTATCACTCCGCCTTCTCACCATGACAACAGCACATTGAAACGAGCGTGCCTTCCGGTCCCGCCCACCGAACCTCGGTCGCCGGTGCTAACAGTAGTGCTAACTCGTAGCGCCTGCTATTCTATGACGAGTTACGGCGAACGATCCTTTCATACAGTATTCAGCTACTTAGAGTCTGACTAAAAAGGGACCAAAAGTTGCCGGGAATTTCATGCCACTGGCTTGGAGGAGGTTAAAGCGTGGACTTCCTCTGCCTAAATGAAAATAAAACAGACATCAATGTTTTTGGGAAATATGACCTTCTGGCAGGATGCAGCAGTGCAGTTGGTTCCCTGGACTCAAACTGCAGCTTTGTAATAAATTTCGGGTTTATTTTTTATTTTAATTTTAAATTTGATAGACAAATCGGTGCAGTAGTCCAGTCTGGCTTTTACCACCTGAGGCTTATTATTAAAATGAAGCCTTATATACCTCTGAATGTCCTTGAAAGGGTCATTCACGTCAAAGATTTCAATTTAAATTTATTTATGGACCAGAAGGCCTGGCTCTCAGTCTCCGCTCTGATTCATCCCAAAGGTGTTCTATGGGGTTGAGGTCAGGACTCTGTGCAGGCCAGTCCAGTTCCTCCACACCAGACTCTGCATCCAGGTCTTCATGGACCTGCTTTGTGCACTGGTGCACAGTCATGTTGGAAGAGGAAGGGACCAGCTCCAAACTGGTCCCACAAAGTTGGGAGCATGGATTGTCCAAAATGTCTTCGTATGCTGAAGCATTCAGAGTTCCTTTCACTGGAACTAAGGGGCCAAGCCCAGCTCCTGAAAAACACTCCCACACCACAATCCCCCCTCCACCAAACTTTGTGCACAATGCAGTCAAACAAGTACCGTTGTCCTGGTAACCACCAAACCCAGACTCCTCCACCAGATCACCAGATGGAGAAGCGTGATTGGTCCCCCAGAGAACGCCTCCACTGCTCTAGAGTCCAGTGGCGGCTGCTTTCCACCACTGCATCCACGCTTTGCATCGCACTTGGTGATGGATGGATGGATGCAGCTGATCGCCATGGAAACCCATTCCATGAAGCTCTCTATCACTGTTCTTGATCTGATCTGAAGGCCACATGAAGTTTGGAGGTCTGTAGTGATTGACTCTGCAGAAAGTTGGCCACCTCTTCTCACTATGAGCTTCAGCATCACTGACCCGCTCCATCAGTTTATGTGGACGACCACTTCATGGCTGAGCTGCTGTTGTTCCCAAACACTTCCATGTTCTGATAATCCAGCTGACAGCTGACTGTGGAATATTTAGGAGGAAACTTCACCACTGGATTGTTGCACAGGTGGCATCCTATCACAGTTCCACGCTGGAATTCACTGAGATCCTGAGAGCGACACATTCTTTCACACGTTTGTAGAAACAGTCTGCATGCCGAGCTGCTTAATTTATACACCTGTGGACATGGAAGTGATGGAACACCTGATTCCATCATCTGGATGGGTGAGCAAATACTTTTGGCAATGTAGTGTACTGTATGTGTAGTCTATGTCGTTTATATTCTAGTGAAAAAAAACATTTTACTCATGTCTAACTGGGAATTAAACATGTTTAAGTTCTACAAAAGTGATTCTGCTTTTACGTTTTTAGTTACTGCACCTTTTCAGTGAAATGCTTTAATTCTATTATGAAGTAAGAAACCTGAATAATACGATCCAACCTCGTCATTGACCTGAAAACCGGCTCCCGCAGGAACCAGGAATCTTAGCAATTCCCTGCAGGCAGCTGGGACTTCCAGCCCTAAAAATGCCATTTAAGGCTGTTATTTACGTTAAGTGAATTACTTCAGCTCTGCTAAGCTGTAAAAAGCTCAGACAGGATGGTTTTTATGCCTTCCTCCTCCTCAGCATCCCCAAAGACCAGAGCACCAAAGACCGACTTGACACACGAGTGTTAAATGTTGAAAAAATGAACAAAGGTGCCAGTGTGGGGACGCGAGTCTCTGTCAGCAGCGTATTGAAAAGCAGCCATGCGGCAGAATCTCTCCCCCGAGTCAGGTCCAGACCGGACACCCTGCAGGAGACATTTCCCTTCAATATTAAATAATTTTCTCTCTGCGGTCCTCACATTTTAGAAAATAACATACACCTACAATAATAAGCCAGGAAAATAAACAGAATATAGATGTTTTTAAGAGCTGTGCAAAAAATAAATTCATAAAAAAAATAAACAGACAGCTTCTCCGTATTATGGGATGGATGTCATATGACAATTATAAGTGATTAACCGAAACCAACAAGAATCATTTATAATGTTTGGCTCCGAATCGTCGTCTGATTTTATTCATCTTTGAACTGTTTTTTGTGAAAATTAAAGCGAGGAGCAACAATAAAGTTTCAGCCTCGTTAATCCTTCAGTGGATTAACATGGAAGCTCCTTACGGCATTAAGGCCTGAGCACCAGCTGGGCTCCGTGCACGATTAAAATATGTGCATTTACAGCCCCGAACCCAAAACCCCGGCAATGCATCTCTGCACGGAAAACCTCAACTGTAGGTTTTCATTACAAACATAAACACATTTAACATTTCTAAGAAGTTTCACTGAGTTCTGTAGTTACAAATAAAAATGACGCAATGAGAGAAATCTAGAAAATGAAATATAATCAAACCAGTTTTAGGTCCATGAGAACCAGAGATGAGCCAGACCAGAACCCTTCCTGCTGTACCAGACCGCTACACGCCAGAACTATTCATCCGTATTCAGACAGACGCTCTATCATTTTGCTCTATGAGGAAAAATCTTACATTTGTGAATTTCTGTCTTTGCTGCAAGGAAAATATAAAATCTGGATAAAAAATAATAAATTTATTTACAATTAGCCTATAAAAAATTAAATAAATACAGAAAAAATAAGTTAAAAAATAACATAAATAGACTAGATTAAAATAAACTACATTTTAAATATGAAAGGAATAAACAACAAAAGGTAAATAAAAATAAATCACTTATTTTAGTAAAACAGAACACTAAAATCTTGTAAATTCACGGCCATTTGTCAGCAGGAATCAAGGGTTTACTGAACCGTTAATGAAACGGTATAAAATATATCAATCAGTAAATCTAATCAAGATTAATATTTTAAAATTGAAATAAAATGTTCAGCCAACAAATAATAAAAATAAAAATAAAATCAAAAGAATCTTGTGCTCCCAAAGGTTACAGCATCATCATCATCATCATTTTCATCATTATATGATCCTGCAACATTTTATCGTCTGAAACTCTTACAGCTAAAAAGAAATAACGCGTTTTCTATCAACAAGATATCAGTATCGGTATCAGCGTTGGTATCCACGTTGTAGTGGTATCGGCATCAGTGTTGGTATCCGCGTTGTAGTGGTATCGGCATCAGTATCATGATATTTGAAAAGTCTAAAATATGATATTTTGACTAGTTTAAAAGTATTGATGTGCCGTCCCTGATCAGGACTGGCAGACTGCTGCTGGTTTACTACGTAGAAACCAGCTGGTTTTACGTTTACTGGTTTTAGTGCAGCTGGTTCCTGCAGCTCTTCCTGTAACCACTTTTAAAAATCAGAAGATACAGGACCGACCGGGATAAGCGCAAAGAGCCAGAGTACCAGCTGCAGTGACATCAACAACAAACGAGTGGATAGAAAAGCAAACAGGCTGCAGGACCGTGCAGGACAGCACTGACACCCCCGGAAACATCTCAGGCTCGGCTGATTTCTGCTGCTCGGACCTTAACCACACCTTAACCCAGCCTCTCTACGAGCAAACATAGGACCAGACTCATGGCGTACTCGCTGGTCGTTGGTACCAGCTCATCATCACTGGTTTATCTGGTTTATCAGCATTTCCAACAACCAGAACTTAGTTTTATCACCACAATCAGCCTCTTTTGGATGTTTTTCAGAAACCACTGAAACTTCATCCCGACATCTCACATCTCATGAACCCTGCGTCATGAGCGTGGCCATGTTTCTAACTTCATTTAATAGTTTTTTCATCTTTTCTGTGTATGTGCAGCTATATAAATCACCTTTGCTGCCTCTTAGCCCGGATGTGGTTGAAAATTAGAAATGCTTCTCGACCAAATTAGCTTGTAAAGTATAAAGAAAGAAAGAAATACGTCAGTGGGCTGTTTGAAAAATAACTAAATTAGTTTTGTAAACCACAAATTTACTTTCAGTCTTTTAGGAGTTTCATTATCAGAGCTGCAGTCGCTCCATTCTTCCTCATTGGTTTTGCCAGCGTAACCATGGTGATCCATAGAGGCCTGGTCTGGCCAGACTCCGACTCAGAGACGGAAATCATCAGCGTGATGGTCTGTGGCCACATCCATTTAACTTCTTAGAATTAAGGATGCACGATATTGGAATTTTGGCCAATATCCGATATCAATACCGATACTAAAGCTGAAATATCAATGATGTAATATTCATTCTTTGTGCAAAATTAGAAAAATACCTCAACTTGTGTTTTGTATAAAAAGTCAGACTTAATGACAGTTGTTTAAACAAAACCAATAGGATATGTGCGTTATATCCTAGAACCACTTAGATTTTCTTCTTCCTGAGGAAAAAAAAACAAAACAATACCCCAAAGCAGGGGATATTTGGTTATTTACTCAAATGAACGTGTATAAAATCTATTCACACAGAACGTTCTAACAGAAACTGTCTGTTGAACATTTTAGGAGTTTTAAAGTCTGTAAAAAAGACGTTTTTGAGGAACAAGCAGTCTGATCGCTCAAATGTCAGTTAAATATTGGTGGGGTGGCCGATGTCCGACACTCAGTTTTAAGGCCGATAAAGGCCGATAAAGGGAGCCAATTAAATCGTACATCCCTACATAGAATTACGTCTAAGTACACTGTTGACAGTAAAAAAATTCTTTGCTAAAAGCTTCACTTAAGTTACTTTTTGAGTGTCTCACTCACTTTTAGCGAAGTGTAGGACTGAATCTTGAGGCGAGACACTGCAGGCAAATAGGGTAAAAAACTTAACTAACTGGGTTCATCATGAAACTTTCCCGGTTTATTCCTCATATTAGGCCTCTTATTTTTTGTATTGCAAGTTTTCTGAAATTTTATGTTTAAATATGCAAATGAGGTGTTATATAGGCAAAAATGCACTAATTTGCATATATTTCTAGAAAGAAAAATTTAAACACAGGACTAAACGTTCAAAAAAGAATGCTGCACAAGCTGATGAAGATGATGGAGGACACTTCCCATCCTCTCCACAACACGGTGAAGAATCAACAGAGTGTGTTCAGTGGGAGGCTGCGTCAAGTTCGCTGTAGGACGGAGAGATACAGGAATTCATTCCTGCCAGCAGCATCACCCTAAAGAACAAGACTGACTGACTTTTTTGTTTATTTAAAAAAAAAAAAAAAAAAAAAAGTGAGCTTTTACAATACTGAATTTCCCTTCGGGGATGAATAAAGTATTTTTCATTTCATTTAATTTCAAACCAGGTTCAAAGTTCCTTTTGAATTCTGTTCACATATTAAATCCAAAGGTTTTTACAGAGGGGATTTTAGATCTCTTTACAATTTAGAATATACTGTCAACAACCAGAAAAAAACTCAGTTTTTGGCATATTTTGGGGATGAAATGTTCTATTAATCAGGCTTTGAATGAGATATAAAAAAAAATCCTTCTGTAAAAACTTTAAGAGTACAGTCAGGAGCAAAACTTGAAAGTTTGGTTTCTGTAAGGGCTCCTGAAGTGGAGATTTTTTTTACCCGGATTAAGAGAAAAAAAGTCATTTTGAGAAAACAGCAACTTTAGCTGCATTTTGGTGGGATTTGGGTGCATCAGACAAAGTATCATAAAATAAACCCCTAAAATGTTTATTTTGGATGTTTTTCTGTCTTTTTTTAACACTAGTCTGAAAGAAAACATCTTGAAGAAGGAAAAAAAACGAAAATCACAAAAATTGACCCGGTGATGAAAAAAACGGGGTTTTTGCCTTAAGTGTCAGTCTCAGAGCGGGTGACAACAGTACCAGGTACTAAAAACAGAATTTTAGATGATACTTCTCAGTCCATTGAACTGACCAATCCCTGAATGGAACGATTCATTACCTCCACCAAGGAGATTATGTTTTTGGTAGCATTGGTTTGTCTGTCAGCAACTTTACGGAAAAAGTTCTGGACGGATTGACCTGAAATTTTCACCAGCCATGTGCTTCAGTCCAAGGATAAACCCATTCAATTTTGGTGGTGATCCGCCACCGTCTGGATCCAGGAATGGATCTGAAGGATTCTTTATCATTGTGAGATCTGACAAATTTTGGAATTTTTCCATATAACTTGAGTGTTTGGTAAAAAATTACAAGAAAGGATCTCAGTGAGGTCTCTAATGTTTCAGAAGTTGATCCAGATCCAGAGAAAATTCCAGATACTTTGATCCAGAACACACAAAGATAAGAGAGTCGAGCTGCTTGGCGGAGGTCTGCGCTCTCCGAGTGCTTTTCTAGTTTATGGCTGTGATGGCCCTGAATCAGGGATCACCAATTCTGGTCCTCGAGGGCCCGTATCCTGCAGGTATTAGGAGCTCCCCTGCTGCAACACACCTGACTCCAATCAGTGGGTAATTAGCAAACTTGTGCAGAGCTTACACGTCACAGAGTGTGTTGTAGCAGGGCACTCCTAATACCTGCAGGACACCAACACTCAAGGACAGGAATTGGTGATCCCTGCTCTAAATCATCACTTCAGTAGCTCTCATTCCATTACCCCCCAAAATTGTGCAAAATTTGAATATAGTACTAAAAAACTGTCAATGGAAACACCTAAATTTTGAATAAATCTCTGAAATATTGCCAAAAAAAAAACCCCAAACTGTATGCTCTTATGAGATTTTTCAGATGTGTCAATACAGAATTAATATGGTAAAAGTATAATAGAAACAATTAAAGCATTAACTTTGGAATCAGAGTGATCAGGGAAGTTTTACCAGTCACAGGCATATATGAAAAATCCCTAAATGACCTTACTTCAACAAGAGGAGTTCATTTTGTGACAACATGCAGACAGGATTCCAAGATGGTGGCGCTGTGAAGTGTGCCTCCCAATAATGTAAAAACTTTCTCCAGATAGCACCAAACCCTTCTTTGTCTCCTTATTGAGCCACAGAACACCTCATCTACTATCCCTGCACAGCAGAATGAGTAAATCTCACAGTGGTTATGGTAACAATTAACCACGACTTACTCAACTCTTCAACCCGCCGACACTGAGCTGGGAGACTGACGAAGCTGCTTCTGCAACAGCAGGCAGCGGGAAGCAGCATACCCTTGAAATGGTCGTAGGAAAACTCAAAAACGATGCAAAAATGTTACCAGGGAACTCCCCAACTCTCTGCACACAGCATTGGCTCCAACTAATGCTACACTTCAGTCAATATCCGACATAGGAGCAGCACAATCTCAGAAATGGAAACGTCTCTCTCCGCTCACTCAGACGGGACGCTGGAAAACATGCAGTAACGACTGGCCACGAGTCATTTATGGCGTTTCCACGCATTTGTAATGCATGACTATGACTTAGTTATCGCGTTTACAAGCACTAATTATAAATATCTATCACAGGCTAGCATGTACAAAAATGTGTGCAAAATTATTTACTATCAGCGTGCAATAAGAGTTGAATCTTTCAGTGGTGTAAAATAGCACGTCCTATCCAGAGAGTACGTTAGCTCCAACCAATATACAGTATGAGGCGTTTACTTGCAACTGTGCACATTGGGAGGAGAAAGTGTGAATTTATTAATTTAGCACTTGCAAAGCGATTAATCAGCTGTGAAACGGGTTGCAGTTGCTGTGTTTTGCATCTAGTACTTCTGAGAAGCAGGTGCAACCCGGCAGCATGCGCATAAATGGCTGCAGCCTCTGAGGTGAGCAATGCTGGACTGCAGGCACGCATAACCACTGTTGCCAGCTCTTCAAGGAGTAAAGTTGCGATTGGCTGGCTCAAAAGTCGCTAGAAGTCACTGAATGATGTCACCGCAACAGCCACTATTGCACATGTATAATGCCCCATGTATGATGCCACATGAATGTGTCGTAAGTATTTATTATTGACTCACATGTTATGACGGCAGATAAACAGGCGGAGAGCAATAGAAACATTATCTGTCTCCATGAACACCAGGAAAAGTTACTAGATTTGTTGCTAGTCGCTTTTTTGAAAATAAATCGCTAGAGGGGTCTGAAAAGTCGCTAAATAAAGCCACAAAGTCGCTAAGTTGGCAACTATGCACACAACTCTGATTCAATATCATTTTTCACGAGCAGTGAGGTTAGTTTTCATTCTTTAATTCAATAACAATCAACAGAGCAAACACCACTGTTTAATACAGAGTTAAATATTCTGGACAAACCAAACAGAACATTTGTAGCCACTTTATCTTAATAAGAATTCAAGCTGGCATTAATTGTGTCTTCTTATTTCCCTTTTTTGCTAATGTCACATTTTAACTTGGATTGAAGCGGCTGGACAGGAGCACCGCCTGCAGCCGTGGCCGCTGGAGCCGCTGGCAGTGAGTCACAGTCTCCATCTCCATAGGGTCGCGTTTCCTTTTGCACTTTCGACTCTCAAAATTCTCCATGTTGCAAAGCTCGCTACACTCAAAGCCCTCACTTATATCGGGGCGTTTCCAACACGTTTGCACCTGCAGCCACTTCCGCATCACTCTTAGTAAATCACCCGCAAACCGTCGTTCAGCCCCAAATTACTACATGCAAATTCGGATCTTATTATATCCAGCCCAAAGTGTTTCACATCTTAAGCCTCCTCAAAGTGGCATCTCGCAGGATGAGATTTTACTAGAATTACAACTTATGTGCTAAACACCATTCAGTGGAAACACCTGAAAATTGCAGTTGTATCATGTCGAAATTTTGTTTTTGTTTTAGAAAAACTACTGAAAATGCAGCTGGTGTCGTATTTTTCCTGTAGCCAGATACTGAAGCATTTTAGTGGCTTCACAGCAGCGTTAAATCAACACTTAAAGAGTTAAATTTAACACTGTATCTGAGTCTATTTGGTTCTTATCAGAAATGGTGTTCAATAAACTCTTTCTATAGTGTTAAAATTTCAGAGTAAAATTAACTCATAATTAAAATTTATGAGTTAAAAAATCATAGTTAAAATTTAACACTGGCTTACACTGTACAGTGTTAGTAGAACTTGAAGGGAAACTTTGTTTTTTTTTCAGTCTGGATCTATTTTCTAGCAGGAAAACTGTTCATTTACTCATCCAAACAGTTTTGGTGCAACTTGAATTTCTTTGGGGGATATTTAGATCCACTCCAGATCAGCGTATGTCCATTATAATGGAAGTGATGGGGCAACTGCATGCATCTGCCAGAAACTCCTTCATTTCACCAATGTTTTGTTACGAAACATTAGTTGAACCCCCCTCTGTGAACTCGAAGCGGCTTTTTTGTGGTAATCTGTCCAGACATTTACTTGTTATGGTGTTGTATAACAGTGACGTTATCAAAGCCACCGCAGTAAAAAAAAGTCTGTAAATAAGGACAAATGACCACAAAAAAACCACTTTGAGCTCACAGGGGGGTCCGACTAATGTTTGGTAACAAAACATTGGTGATATGAAGGAGTTTGTGGCAGATCAAATCAAATTTATTTATATAGCCCTTTACAGTACCCATTGGACACACAAAGTGCTTTACAGCAGGGTAACAGAAAAAGAGACAACAATGTAAAACATAAAAATGCAAACTTAAATACAAGGAAAAGTGAAGAACAAAAAAAGAGTTAAGGGTGAAAACAACCAACAGAGAATCAGAACAGGCTACTCGGGGGAGTGCAGGGTGTACCTAAGAGAGAGTAAAAACCTTTAATAAATAAACTAGTTAGAATAAGATAATGTCTTACTTAGAGGCTGGACGCAGTTGCCCCATCACTGCCATTATATCAGACATACGCTGATCTGGAGTGGATCTAAATATCTCCCAAAGGAATTCAAGTTGCACCAAAACTGTCAGGGTGAGTAAATGAATGTATTTTATGCCCGAAAATAGGTCCACATTTTAAAAAAACAAAGTTCCCCTTTAACACTAGGTTAGATAACACTGGAGAGAGTTAATATGATTCTCAGTGTTATTGAAAAGTTACTCAATTGTAGTGATAAATCAACTGAAACATAAATACTTTTTACCGTTGTATTGAGGTGGTGGAGGTGAATACTGGAAGTTCACAACTGTGTACTGATATTGGCACATTTCACACCCCAGACTGAGCCAGAACTCCCGTCCAATGCAGCATCACAGATAGTTTTGACAGTTAACATAGTTGTTCGCTTTGACGACATACAGTATGATTATGAACATACTTTACACACCAAAGAGATCACATACTGAACTCACGGTGCAGATGGGAAATATTCAAGCCAAAGAGGGCGGAGTCCTCCTGGGTGCACAGCTACACTCGATAGAGTCAATTATACACTGAAAGAGGAAACTTGTTTGAGTTTTTACCAGCACTAATGGTCATTTTTTTTCTCAATGGTGTTAAAATTACTCTGAAAGAGTTAATATGATTTAACAACTCAAACTTAACACTTGGGATTTTACTGTGTTCTAATTCTGGCATGAAACTCTGCTGCGTGTGGTTACTGGTGAGATTACGTCCCTTATTAAATTATAGCCGCTCTGTCTGAGACACCATTTAACCAGCTGCCTGTCATCAAAGCCAAATCATCCTTCAGCTCCCGGAACGTCCGTGCACGTCTCTCTCGCCTCAGTGCCTTCCTGTAGATACAACTGCTGCCCACTTAAAACACCTCTGGAGGTCTCTTACTGTGGATATGTGGAGGAGCAGGAGTGATTCTTTGACATGAGAAAGTTGATGAATAGCTTTTATTCTTAAGTTAGAGAGAAGGAGGAAATTCCACAAATTCTCAGCACTTGCAACTAAAATGGCTCTAAGATGATTGATAAATCCGATGCCTAGTTAATACCAATACAACCATTTCAAGTTCCTCTGAAAACCACCTGATGTCTGACACCATTAGTCAAGATTGTTTGGCTCAACCAGTAAGTAAAAAGCATTTCTAATGATTTCTTGATGATGGTCAAAAATTTCTCCCTCTGATTTTTTTGCACCTTTCAAAGGGAAAATGAATAAAAAGTCAGACCACTGTGTGAGTTATCAGCCGAAGGACAAAGACAACACCAAAAACAGAACGAATGCTTCCCCCCCACCTCATCAATAAGTCCTGACCACAGACGGATCTGTCCCAGCGCCGCAGTGATGTGGAAGTGTGGAGGAGGCTAGTGGAGGTCTGTTGTTCGGTGTGAGCAGAGGCCCGGTGGTCTTACCATGTGACGCTCTTCGCTTCTGAGTCGCTGTGAATGTGGGGGCCACAGACACTCATATAAAAGACCGAAGACGAGGCTGGAGGAGGAGGAAGAGGAGGGGGTTTGGGCCAAACTATATGAAGAACTGCCCACCCAAACCCGGGGATCCCGCCCACATTCAGACCCCCACATACATGAGTAAGAAAAGGACAATAGACACGCTTGCCAAGGTCTCCGCTTCTCTGCAACAATGAGGAAATTTCCTGCTTTTAAAGCTTCAGTTTCAGAGTCGGAACAAAGCAGATCTTTGTCCATCAGGAGAAACGTGAAACTGCAGGAAGCTCATGTTCAGGTAGCAAAGTTGCTGGTTTAACTTCCACAAAAAGGCTCGGATTTTCAGAATTATCGATGAAGACGCTGTTATTACGAGACAATGCACTCTGCTTGTCACATTATCGATGAATTCATCTAATAATTAATTCACAGAGGTGGAAAGTAACTAATTACATTCACTGAAGTTACTGTAACTGAGTAGTTCTTGTGAGTAATTTGTCATTTTTTGATTGGTATTTGAAATAGGTATTTCTATTTTTACTCAAGTACATTTTGACCAGCAATTTACCTCGATACTTTGAAAACTTCCCCCAATACTGAGAAAAATAATTAAATGCGGGGGAAGAGGGGGGAACAGCATGAACGGGTTTTATGTCGAACGTTACAGATTGTTATGCTGCCGATCTACGTTGGTGACATTCAGCGTATTGTCCACTGAAAGGAAATCTCAATGATGATGATGATGATGGTGCTGAGCAGGACGGGGAGATGGAGGAGGATGAAGGTTGAATTCCCAAGGAAGACATGAAAGAGGAAATCCTCGACCAAATCTCAGCCAGCTCTTTGTGTTCAAACACAAACAAATTTGGCCAAAGCTGGTTTTTAGTGGGCAGAATATTCTGTGGAGCATGGCTCTTCATTTCATTTTCTTAAACTAGAAAAGCACTCTGAGCGCAGACCTCCGCTAAACAGCTCAAATCCCTTATTTTTGTGTGTTCTGGATCAAAGTATCCTGAATTTTCTCTGGATCCGGATCAACTTTCGAAACATGATAGAACTCATTGAGATCCTTTCTTGTAATTTTTTACCAAACACACTTTGTATGGAGTTATATGGAAAATTCCTAAAATTTGGCCTGTTAGGGTGATGTTGATGTAAGACTGTTTAGGCGATGGTAAGGAGGTTTGATGTTCATCATGGGATGTCGGTCAGAACACACGGGACTCACTTGCAGTCTTGTATAGTAACTAAGTAAAAATACTTCGTTACTTTACTTAAGTAGTATTTTTTTTATTTATACTGTACTTTACTACTTCTATTTCTGATTACTTTTACTTTTACTACAAAAATCACTACTTTTACTCCATTACATTTACCTGAGCATCTTAGTTACTAGTTACAAAATAAGAAGGAATGTAACAGCCAATGGACAATGTTTGTTTTGTTGTAGTGGGACTAGCAGCCACTAGTAGCAGCCGTGTGCAGCCGTCTCTGAAGCTAAACACACCTTTATCTGCCTCAGCAGCAGGTGAACGGCTGTTCAGCATCGCTGGTCTGGTCTTCAGTCCAAGAAGAACCAGACTGAGTTCTCACCATTTTGAGAAACAACTTCTTTTGAGGTTTTACAAAACATTTTTCTGGGTTCAGTAATGACTGGATGGACAGTTCATGTGCTGTCACACTGCAGTCACGTTAAAGTTCAACCAGTCAAGTTCTTTGTTTGTTTGCATCACCTGCAAGCACCACGAGTTTATTAGGAATGAGTTTATATTAAATGCACGTGGGTATGAATGTTGGTAGGCATGCATGCAGATCTGTAAGGATGTTTGTGTGTACAGTATTTTTCTATATGGTTGGTTTATGTAAGGACGTATTGAAGCTCCTTTACACTTTGCAAATTAAAACTTAAAAACTAAATTTAACAGAAATAAAGAAAAATGTTCAACTCAAATGTCCGATTGCGTTTTATTAACAGTACTTTTACTTTTGATACTAAAGTACAGTAAATACTAGCTACTTTTTTACTTTTACTCAAGTAATATTCTAGCAGGCAACTTTCACTTTTACTTGAGTCATTTTCCAGTAAGGTACTTTTACTTTTACTCAAGTATGGCTTTTGGGTACTTTATACAACATTGCTCACTTGTACAGTTAACTGTCTTTACTGGTCACTCTTAATCACAACAGCACAGTAATGCAACAAACGACAGACTTACAGGTGGAACTCCAGCTAGTTCAGGTGAATGCTGGATGGAAGTGAGTGTGGTCTATAAACACAGAAACACAAAGAAGCCATGAGGAACATTCGTTCAGCAAATAAACACATTCAAGGTATTAATTATTACTAATAAATCCCTTCCAGTGAGGACTAAACATACATATGTGTTCAAGGCTAACAGTTACAGTAACTGACATGTAACAGGTCAGCTAGCTTAATAGCATAAAAAGGCACATGGTGAATGGAGGAAACTTATAAATAAGCAGATCAGCTAAATAACATTAAAGGCTATATAAACATCCTGTTCAGGCAGAAATACAACTAGTTACTTCCAGTTCTTCACAGACGCACACAGTTCACCCTCTTCACCTGCTAGAAGTCTGGCACTCACGCCTCATCAACAGCCTTTCCAACATGGCCGACCTCACAATGAAAAAGAATCCTTTAAAACATTCCTGGATCCAGAATCTGATCCGGATCACCACCAACATTTAATGGGTTCGTCCTTGGACTGAGAAACACGGCTGGTGAAGATTTCAGGTCAATCCATCCAGAACTTTTTCTGTAAAGTTGCTGACAGACAGACGGATGGACAGACTAACCAACGCTACCGAAAACATTACCTCCTTGGCGGATGTAAAGAGCACAATTTATAATTAAGGATTTGCTCAACATTTTCACCATCTTGGATATTTTGATTTGGTTTTATTTTTCTTTTTTATTGTAGTGTTGGATTGGATTTATAACTCGTCCTTTTTACAGCAAGTAACTGAAGGTAACTAGGTAGCTTAACTTTTACCAAGAGTACATTTTAAATTAAGTGCTTTATACTTTTACTCAAGTACATTTTTAGATAGGTACTTTTACTTTCACCTGAGTAGAATTTATGCAAATATGACAGTGTGGGGTCCTATCACTACGCCTCTGATTGATCATGCGCCCTGGCTACGTGGCCACAGGGATGTCCCTTTGGCTGACTGGTAAGTGTGCGTGACTCAATTGGGAGTCTGTGGGATCAAATCCCACCCGAGCCCTCCATTGTGTACCTTGCCACACAAAGTGAAGATACTTATACATAATTACAGTTTTTTAGTATTTTTTCCACCTTGTCTCGGTATGAGTGCTGTAAACCTGAATGTATGTTTGACCTGAGCTGGAACAACAAGAGCACTTTGCAAGGTCGTACCCAGACAGCAGACACATTCGGGCCAAATCTGGCCCACTTCTGGCACTAATGGCTCAGTTACGGCTCTGGCGAGAGTTGCATGGCAGTTCAGCAGCTGCACTCTCATTTATTCATTGCTGTCAGTCACGTCCACATTTGGGCCAAACATTTTATGCTAGTTGGGGTACTTTGTTGCAATAACTGATGGTCCACCTTAAATTCTGAATATACAGTAGCACACATTCACTGCAGCAGCATTTGGATCAGTTATAGGCACCACATTCAACTTGATCCAGTTGATGGGAAACCAGATGACTGGCAGGGATCAGCAACCTAAAACTGTTTTCTATGGACAAAGATATTTTACCGGACCCTTGCTGATGTAACAGGAGGTTTCTGTTCCAGTATCATCTGCTGCTGGAGTCCAGTATGGCTTCAGAGATAAACCGTGTTGGCAACTGGTCAGAAATGAGTGTTTACTGAACCTATAGTTCCGATCGTAGCCTGGAATGGTATACATCATTTCCAGCTGTTCAGCGGTGTAGAACCTGTGGTGGTAGCTGGGAGGGAAACTCAGTACAACACATATTTATTGATCATATCCCACCCACAGGATGTCCAGTATCAGCGGGTTACCCATTAATCGGATTCAGGTGTGATATAGCAGGGGAACATGTAAAACCTGCAGGACACCGGTCCTCGAGGACCAGAGTAGCTGATCACTGAAGGTCTGCTCAGCCTCGTTCTTCCGTCTCAGCTGCTCTCTGATGGAATCCAGTATTTTCAGTCTCCTGAACGTAGCCTGGATGCACCGAGCCACTGATCCTAGAAACACATACCTGTTAGGTGATCGGCAAATGTTTTCCAGCATTTCTGTCCTGCCCAGGAGGTTTACAGTCCAGCCACTAAATGTCGTGTTTATTCATAGACTAGCTGGTAATCCACAATGATCCATGATAACACCATTATTTACCCCATTTAAATCATAAAAACATCACTATCACTACTACAGTATGTTGCTAAGAGACCTCTATTTAGACCTGGAAATGATGATGAAGACACTTCCTGTCAAACTTTCCACCAATCAGAGTTTAAACTGACGGTAACGTCCAATCAGGAGCAGCCAAAGATCAACAAGTGAGCAGAAAGTTCTATGTTTGTCTAAAAAGAAGAAAAATAATGTTCCTCTATGCTGGAACAAAGAAAGAAGAGCTTTCTGATGCAGCTGAGGTGGAGTTGGTCTGTGAGGATAAATAGAAGCAGAAATAACTGGAGATGAGGAAACATGGAAACATGGAAATAGTTTCTGTTGTGTGTTGAGACTTGAGAGAATGATATGCAGATGAGGAAAGGCTTCATTGTTGATCTGGTGGAATTTCTACAAAGTTCTGTTAGTAATAAATTCTGGTTATGGTTCTATATCTATTGATACATTCCTTTACTTCATTTTAACCTCATAACCTGAGAACTGAGGCTGAACTGGAACATGATGTCTGGATGCTGACTGGGATTAAAGGTTCAGCTTCTACTGGCAGGTTTAGACTGTTAAAAAGTAAAACAGCAAAGCAGCCACAAATATAACAATACCAAAAAGGCGTGGAGATGTAAGAGTTAAACATTCAAAACTAAAAAGACTAAAAAGTATTTGAGGCTGCGTTTGCTGCTTTTCACCATGACTGAGATGATGGAGGCACCTCAGAGCACCATGCAGAGATGTGCAGCTACCACAGAGCAAATAACCTTTACAGAATAACATCACAGAAATTTTCCAGCTGGACATAAACAAATGTGAACCAGGAATCTGCATGGATCGCTGCAATAATCCACAGTGCAGAATCTGTGACGTGAAATAAACTGAAAGTCACTTTTTTCTCTCCTTGTCAACCAGAATCTTTCTCACTCCGTCCCAGGCTGTTTTCAGAAGCAAAGCGTTCTGCGGGATGAATGTGGGGAATCTTCCCTCTCCTTCAGGACAAAGACTCGTGCAGGAATCTGGGTCACAGCTTAACCCCCCACCGACACCCCACCATCAGAGCCCGGCTCCTTCTCATTCAGCTCAGGACTCCGCGGAGCTCCAAGTTTCTCTCTGGCCAAAACTCTGCTGGCCGAGCGGAGGATGCTCTGCAAAACAAGTCAAGTAGAGAAAACAGGGCGTTCCGCCCAGTCTGGACCAATCAGGAAGACATGTTCCACCTTTTCATCTGCGAGAGCTCCCCCAGTGGAGCGCGACCACTTTTTAAAGTTTTATCAGCAGCAGATCAGTCGTGCCGGGTCTTTGTGTGGAGATCCATCTCTCTGGATTAGAGACCAGAGAAGGCTTTTCACTTCTCCTGCAAACGATTTCATCGTTCATGACAGATTTTCAGTTTCAGACTTGCTGTCCCATTCCATGGATGTACGGAGCTCTGTTGCTGCTCAGTTAGAAATCTCAGACTCTCTGAGCTCTGCAGCTGAGGTTTCCATTCCCAGAACAGGAACGGCTCTTTAACTGACTCAGGAAGTCAGCGAGACAACCTGAAGTCACAGCAGGGAGTCAAACTGAACAACTTTACTTATTAAATCCACTGGTTTGTGTCCACTGGCTTGGTGGCGTTGAGATAACCGAGTTTCACTGTCGTCCCAACACAGTTTGCTTTATTTGGCATTTTCTGTTTCATTCATCTTTACTGTCTAACTGGTTTAGTTTAGTTTAGTTTAGTTTAGTTTAGTTTAGTTTAGTTTAGTTTAGTTTAGTTTAGTTTAGTTTAGTTTATTATGGATCCCCATTAGTCTTCACCAGTGAAGACTATTCTTCCTGGGGTCCAGATCAACATAAAATCTGAACATACAATTAACAAAAACGCAGATTAACTAAATTAAAATACAATACGAAGCAAACATTTAAAAGAAAAGGCAAAAACTAAATAAGTATACAATATCAAAGCATCTAGATTTACAATGAAATTAAGAATAGAATAATTATGTAGCCATACTTCCTTGAGCCTTACAACTCATGTGATTAATACCGATCTCAGTTCCCAGTATAACTCAAAGAACTTATTTTTACATGACTGATAACCTTTTTTAATTCTTTCTTGAACCTCAATTTATTTTCTGTCTTAATAATATGCGGTGTGACCATATTCCAAAATGTCACAGCCCTATACAGTACATTACAGTTTTCTTAAGTGCTTCTGTTCTTGGTAATGGTAGAGTAAAATAATTACCCAAGGCGAGTCTGGTTGCATAGTCATGCCGAGCACTAGTCGGTTTTAAGAGTAACAACAATTTACTTGGTTTTTGAACCGGAATAACATTAAAGAAAAATATCACCAAACTACAGACCAATCTTTGATCAACAGTAAACCAAGACAGCGTTCCATGCATCCATTCTACACTAGATCTACTGGAACAGTGCAGGATCAATCTGCTGCCCTGTTCTGCATAATCTGTAGTTTGTGTAAATCTTTTTACAGGCACTACACCAAACTACTGGGCAATAATCTAGGCAAGATAGTACCAGAGACTGCACAAGCAGTTTTATTGCCAAGTTGGACAACAGATGTTTTGCTCGCTGTATCATTGCTATACCTGTACTCATTTTCATAACCATTTTATTAATATGTAAAGACCAAGAAAGTGTTTCATCAATAACCAGACCCAATAATTTTACCTCTCTAACCTGCTCAACAAAGCCACCCTCTACATTCAAATAAAGCTTAGGGTTATATCTTATCATATAACCTGAGCCAAGTATCATACTCTTTGTCTTCAACACATTGAGCTTCATCATATTCTCTTTAACCCAGTTAGAGACCAATGTTACCTCCTCTTGTAAAATACCATTCACATACTGAACATTTTCTCCAGAAAAGTACATTGTTGTGTCATCTGCATAAATTTCCATACATGCTTTGTTGAGCACATGAGGCAAATCATTCACATAAATGGAATACAGTAATAGACCTAAGCAACTCCCTTGTGGAACACCACACTGAAGAGTCTTTATATCTGAAGTGGAACCGTTAAATTGTACACATTGTTGTCTTTTACCCAAGTAACTTCCCATTAACTTAATAGCACCCTCATCAAAATTATATGCACATAGTTTCTTTATTAATAACTCATGATCTATTATATCAAATGCTGCACTAAAGTCCAGGAGTACAGCTCCAACCACTGACTTCTTGTCAATATCTTTCAGCCAATTATCAGTTAGGGATGTTAGTGCTGTACTTGTTGAATAACCCGTCCTGTATGCATGCTGACATTCAGTGCTGATTTTATTCACTTCCAGATAATGTTGAATTTGTTTACACAGAACTTTCTCCATTAATTTACTTAACACAGGAAGTATACTTACTGGCCTACAGTTTGAACCTGCAAATGTTTCACCACTGTTTTGGGGTAACCTTTGCAATCTTCCACATCTGTGGATAAACACCAGTATCGAAGCATACATTAAAGATATGGCATACTGGTCTTGCAATGATCTTGGCTGCTAGACTCAGCATCCTACCATCTAAATCATCTATTCCACATGGTTTGTCTATTTTAATTCACACTAATAATTTCTCCATTTCCTGTACTCCTATCTTTTTAAATTCAAATCCACACTCTTTCCCCTTCATAATTTTACTTTTTTATAATCGACTCAGAGTCCACCACCCCTAGGTGTCATCTGATTTCTAATTGTATTAACTTTATTAATAAAAAAAATATTAAGATAATTGGCTATGTTCACAGGTTTAGTAATAAACACTCCCTCTACTTCTATAAATGAGGGTACTTTTACCACTTTATTTCTACCCACTACTTCATTTAGCGTTTTCCAGAGTTTCCTGCTATCATTTTTACATTCTGTGATTATTCTTTGAAAATATTGTTTTTTCTTCTGTCTGTTCGTCTTTGTTATTTTATTCCTGAAAGTCCTATATTTTTTCCATATAACAAGGCACCCAGTTGTTGTTGCTACCTCCTTAAGTGTATCTCTTTCTTTAATACCTCTTTTCAACTCATCATCCAGCCATGGAGCTTTAGTCTTCCTAACAGTGATCTTTCTAATTGGAGCATGTTTATCACAGACTTTGGAGAATAATGTTGTAAAAGTTGATACTGCATTCTCTGTATCCTTACTTTCTAACACTAGTTCCCAATTCTTGCTTTTCAAATCATCAATAAATTTGTCCTCAGAAAATGCCTTATATATCCTTTTATAAACAATCTTAGGTCCTGTTTTAGGTACCTTTGTTTTCCAAGTTGTAGCTATTAAATTATGATCACTGAAACCTACTGACACAGAAATCACTTTTGAGCATTTCTCAGGAACATTTGTAAAAAAATGATCAATACATGTAGATGAACGATGACCTTCTCTATTAATCTGAATTCTAGTTGGTAGGCTTACAATTTGTGATAGATTATATAAAGCATCATTTTCAATGAACAGTTGGTTGAAAACCAATCCACATTCATATCTGCAGCAAATAATAGTTCATAGTCATAGTCAGTTACATTCTGTAGCATTGTGCAAACATTAATCATATATTCAATTCCAGAATTAGGAGGTCTATAGCAACAGCATTTCAGAATAGGTTGCACGTAAATATATGAAATAAACAACACAGATGACGATGAACACGCTGGAATTAAAGTATGTGATCTTACCATTAACCTCTTCTTGACCAGACCCTCCTTTACAGGGTTCAGCATGAGATCCTCCAGTCCAGAAGATTCCTCACCAGGAAGCATCAGTGCTAACATGTAGCATAGCAACATGAGAGAAACTCAGCTAAAAGACTCTACCAAGCATCGGCATCCAAACCAAACACAGCTCAGACCCCTACATTTCTATTAATGTCAGAAAAGCATGAGAACAGCTTCATCATCATCATCATCTTAAAGGGATATTGTGTAAGTTCTCCTGTTATTTATTCACAAAAACTGATTATTTGGTTCAAAAGTGTTTTTTCATTAATCAGTAATCACTCCCATCAACAAACTGAAGTGCTCCTCTAAGTTCTAAATTTGCCGTTCGTATCATTCATTTACACATCGAGCGGGGCGGCTCGGTGGGGGCTGCCATGTCGTATCGCCATGTTTTTGCGTTCAGGAGAAGTGTGACAGTAGGAAAACAGAAACTCACCGGACACACCGGAGTTTTCAGCTCAGTTCGAGGTAATGCCTTTGAAAAGTCACCGCGCTGCAGTGGGAGAAACCAGCGTCTCACTGATGCTGCGTTCACGTGCAGTCGGGCAGACGGCCGTTGATAACAAACCAGATGTCATTTTAATCAATGAAGCCGAGCGAAAGACGGTAAAACATGGGTCAGGGAAAACAATACGACATCACCATGACAACAAATCAGATGTGGACTGATGTCACTGTAACTGACGACCACGTCTTCACATAGAGGCCGGTGATAACTTTACATGCAATGGCTGTCGTCGGTCTGCCCGGTTTCACGCGAATGCAGCATGAAAAGTACGAGGGAGCTGCTTCCGATTACACAATGTCCCTTTAAGAACAGCACCGTCCACGTTAGAGCTGCTGATCATTTCTGCAACAAACAAGGCGTCATATGAAAACAGAGACTGCAGGTTACAGAGACGTCTGTCTCATCACTGTGGGACAGAAACTCTGGCAGCCAATCAGGAACCTGTTTTTATTCCAGCTTTAAAAATCTCTGTGAATGTGTTCTCCTTTGACATAAATCATGAGTCTTCACCGTGCGCTTTCCTCTGTCTTTGCCTCCAGCTACAGCGGCGACGTCACTGACGTAGGCCGTGCAGGGGTCTATCGTGCAGTTATCCAAAACCTTGTAATGTACAGAAATACATGCAGTAGTATTTCATGTGTACTGTACATTACTGTTATTTTACTCTGCAGGTTTGCAAGATGACCCAGAGAAGGTGGATATAGTTCAGTACATGTATGTGTATGTGGCAGGACAGACGGCTGTAGTTCAGTACATGTATGTGGCAGGACAGACGGATGTAGTTCAGTACATGTATGTGGCAGGACAGACGGAGGCCTGGGCAGGGTCCCATCCCCAGACGTCCAGCTGAGAGTCAAGCACACGAACTGCCAAAGGGGAACCTGCGGTCACACAGCCAGGGGAGATGATCAGTTGGAGGCAGAGTAACAGGACGTCAACTGTCACATACTGTTACAGCAGTGGTCCACAACTCTACCCAAGGGTTTATACTTGAAGTTTGTTCTAAAGAAGTGACTGAAGTGTTTGTTTTTTTCATAATGCTGTGAATGAATAACTATATGTTAGATGACAAAAAACATGCAGTATGAAGTAAAATGTACATCAGATGTATTCTGTGTCATGTATTTAGTTACCTTCTAAAAACAGTAACTTTACTGTAGATTTCAAATGGTTGTACATCCAGTGTGTAGTACTGTTGGACAATTTCAGGTCTCCAAGATCTGAGTTTTTGTACTCAGGAACTCACAGATCAGACTGTCACAGTGAAAACGTGACTAAGCCATTTGTGTACCTTGTTTGTAATGGTGACAGTACTTTTTATTTTGATGGCTCTAACAGGTCATTGATTTAAAAACTTGCTTTTGAGGGATGAACTGTCTATTTTTAGCAGGTTATTCACAAGGTTCTGCAGTTTGTACTAATTGTTTTGATAAATGCACTAACTGTTGTGCAAATGTTTGGTCTGTTGTGAGAACTGCACAACGCAACTGAGAAAAACTAAAATGTGTTTGAGAGCAGCTGCTGGGACAGAAATCCCCCAGCTGGGATGTGGCGCCCCCTCCTGGTGGCTTCTAGAAGCTAAGAAGCTGATTGGAGGAACACTTCAGATGTGATGGAGCCTCGTCTGGATCATGAAGCAGAAATCCACTGAAAACTGGAGTATGGTGAGAAAATGATTCAGTGGGAGAAAATGCACAAACTAAATTCGACCATTTTTGTTTTAATTGTTTAACAAAAACCTGCAGAATAAAATGCGAATGAAATACAGAAATCAGGCTGGACAAAAAAGGGGAAAAAAAGAGAAAGGGGATGAAAATAATAAAAACTTCCAGTGCAGCAGTGGTTCAGGTGGTAGAGCAGGTCATCCAATGACCGGAAGGTTGGCAGTTTGAATCCCACTCCACCCTCCTTGCCTCCAGCATCACTGGTATATGGATGTTTGGCAGTTGGTTGGAATGGCCGTCAGCTCTGATTGGCTGCCACGTATTATGTGGTAATAAGCAAAAAAATTCTGCCGATGGGACAAGCTAAATTTTCTTGATAAGATTTCTTGAAATAAGATGCATTTCCTTAAAACAAGTTCCTTTACTCACTGAAATGTTTTTCTTACATAAGTAATTTTGTCTTATTTTGAGTGTGATGAGGTATTTTGACTAGAAATGAGAAAAATATACTTAATAAGATTGAAGTTTTTGCGGTGCACAAGCAATAAGGGAACCAAAATATTTTATTTCCTGAATAAATCTGTTGCTGCTGTGGATGGAGTATTGTACAGTGCTGCAATAGAAAAATCAAAGCAAAGTACACTCGTCACATGGAATAGGCTAAAGCAAAGTTCCCTCAGCATTGTTATCCATCGTTCAAGACAGATCATTTGGTCTTTGACTTACACTGCCTGGCCAAAAAAAAAAAAAAAAGTGGCCACCTGGATTTAACTAAGCAAATAGGTAGGAGCCTCCTATTGGATAATTACTGCATGGGCGATTATCTTTCAGCTGGCAACAAGTTATTTAACACCAACTGGTGCAATGAGTTGCTTCTCATTTCCTAAACAACCATGTGGAAAGACACATCTGTGGTCTTGGAAAAGATGTTAGTCTGTCTGAGAAGGGTCAGATCATTGACATCAAGAGGTGAAAACATCTAAGGAGATGCAGAAACTACTAAAACTGGGTTCAGAACAGTCCAACGCATTATGAAAAACTGGAAGGATAGTGGACCATCGTCTTCCAGGAAGAAATGTGGCCGGAAAGGCAGATGAAGTGATGCAGCATCATGCTTAGTGCTACTGTATGAGCCTGTGGGGGCAGTTTTATGACCTACAGTATAGTTGCTGCAGTTTCTCAGGTCCAGGTTCAGCAACAGTATGAGCTCAGATAATGAGGTCAGCTGATACCTGAATATACTGAATGAGCTGGTTATTCCATCAATGGACTTTTTCTTCCCTGATGGCACGGCCATATTCCAAGATGACAATGCCAGGATTCATCGGGCTCAAATTGTGAGACTGGTTCAGGGGAGCATGACACATCATTTTCACACATGGATTGGCCCCCACAGAGTCCAGACCTCAACCCCATTGAGAATCTTTGGGATGTGCTAGAGAGGGCTTTGCGCAGCAGTCAGACTCTACCATCATCAATGCAAGATCTTGGTGAAAAATTAATGCAACACTGGATGGAAATAAATCTTTTGACATTGCAGAAGCTTATGGAAACAATGCCACAGCGAATGCGTGCCGTAATCAAAGCTAAAGGCGGTCCAACAAAGTATTAGAGTGAATGACCTTTTTTTTTTTTGGTGGCGACTTTTTTTGGCCAGGCAGTGTATTTATAGGCCTATGTCAAGGAGTGATTGGTTGGTGTTCAGTAAAGCAGTCACTGTTTCCACCTGTGAGGACAGAGTCTAAGGCACTGATGAATAAGTGTGGCATTTTAAATGGCTGTGTTTAAAATAGGAAATCAAGTTACTTCCTGATAGATTTTAGTGTGTTAGGTAGAACATTGTGTCTAGTAATTTGCAAAAAGTGAATAGCTACATTGAAAACTGTGTCAAGGCTGAGAATGTGTTTGTGGTTTTGCTGATTTTGAGATGAAGTTGTGAGGTTTGAGTGAACAAGTTTAGAAATAGTGTGATAAAGGTTTTGTGTAAGCAATTTAAAAAACTGTAATAATGAGTACACTTTATACATTTTTTTCATTTCTATATTAACATTTAAAGGTTGAATAAGTAACAATGACACTGAGTGGTTGCAATGGGAACAACCCACATTCACTCTCTGTTGAGGCGTGTCCGATCCAGGACCACCCAGAGTGCTGCCCTGGTAATAACTTTGTTTCTGGCTACAGTGGTGAAAAACAAAAACAAATAAAGCGAAATGTAAGACTTTGAACAGATTGGAAACTTCCTAATAACATCTGATGGTGAGGAAATATCAATATCTGAACTTAACTTTGTTTAACAGATAATCTGGTTCCTCAGATTTGACTAAAAACTGTTTTAATCAAAGAAAGAATGCCATTTATTGTCACTGTAGATGTTCAATAATATTAGATAATATTCAGAGCAGAACACAGGATAGGAAAAATAAAAGATAACGATAAAATAATCAAATAATATACATAATTTTATAGAGCAGGGCGGGTCGGCGTCATGGGGGGTCATTCGCGGGCCATGCCCCCCCAAACGAGTCATTGTGCCCCCCCTCCATTCACCCACAAGCAGGTCATGCCTGCTTTTGCCAAATTTAGTATTTCATAAATTATTTAAATTTATCAATTGAGCGTGAAGCCATCCTTGGTACATGACATCCAAAACTGGGCTATTTAAAAAAACAACAACAACAAAAAAATGCATACACATTTTCTGGTGATATTTGCGTCACGTATGGAGACGTGTGGTAATTGGTCCAGTGCTTGACCTATGATCTCCTGTGACCTACTGATTTGATTTGAACAGAGTCGGTGGCAAAGATAGTTAGAGCGGTAAGTTAGCATTCGCTATTTGCAAAGAATGGATATACGAAAGTGGCTACACGGTGGCGTGCCGTCTAAGCCTCCTCCAGCGCCATCTACAGAAGAGGGAGCAAATGTACTCAGCCCAAGCGCCACTGCCTCCGAAGAGGAAGGATCAGATCCTGTTAGCAGCCACGATGCACCTGCTAGCCTACGTGCTACCTGCAGAGGAGCATCCATAGATGACCTCGGGATCGACCAGTCCAACTAAGTTGGAGAGGAGATGTGGGTAAGTGGTTGGAGGAAAGGGGGGATGGGGGAGGGAGGGGTCTGCTTGTGAGTGTCTGATAGGGATGGTCGTGAGGGTCCAAAGAAAGAAGGGTGGGAGTGTGACAGGTCAGAGGGAAGGGTGGGGCCAGACATGTATGGGGGGAGTGCATGGGGGTAGTGGAGGTATAGGGAGGTCGGGGCGTATGTGGTGGGTGGAGGGAGGGGTCAGTGCAGGTGTGTGTGGGGAGTGCATGTGGGTGTTAGAGGGTATCAGGAGGTGGGGAGTATGTGTGGAGGGCAGAGGGTGTTGGAGGTGGAGGGAGGAGTGAGTGTGTGTATTTAAGGTTGGAGAGCAGAGCGGGTGGGTGCATGTGTGTGGGGGGAGTGCATGTGGGTGTTGGAGTATGTGTGTGAGGAATGAGTGTAGTGGTGGTGGCGCCCTGGTGTCAGGTGTGTGGGGCAGGGACGTTGGGGGTGGGGGCTGGCCTGTCCTGGGGGGGTGTCTTCTGGGGGGTCCTCCTGGGTTCCGGTTGGGGGGCATCAGGGACAGGCTTGGGCCCTGGGCCCGGCGCTGTCCCTGACCCGGGGGCGGCCGGCGCCCCGTGGGGGTCGGCAGCTGCTGGGTCTTAGTCCGCTGGGTCCTGGACCCCCGGGACCGCGGGGGGCTCTGGCTGGGGCCGCCTCGTGCCACCTCCTGGGGGGATGTAGGTCTGTTCTTTTGGGGGGGGCGGCTCGGATCTGGGCCTCTGGGTGGCTGCTGGGGGCCTGGGTCGTGAGCCATGCGGGCTTCCTCCTCCTTGCAGAAACGAGGCTGCATCTGCATGACTGTATCACCACGGAGACCCTTTATTATGCATGTTATGCTGTGATGCTGCTTCCCGTTGCGCTGACTAGGTTG